>OU343065.1:10495057-10509760 GCA_910593695.2 Ocypus olens | reverse complement strand
AATAGCCATTGAAATTCAGTTTGAAAGAGCAAGAAATTTACAGAAAGTTATTAATTTAAATAGCAATAATAAAAGTCTATTTTTAAATATGTATAGAAGTAGGAGCCAGGCCTCAAATATTTATCTTTCGCAGATGTTAGCATTCGTCACCCCCAAGTGTTCTACCTGTTTTGGACCGTCTCTTTAAATTTTAAAAGGAATTCGTCGAATGAATGCGTCACATCCCAATATCCGGTCCAAACTAACACACAATAGCAATTAACACATAACAACATTTACACATTTACAGTAAAATGAGAATGGATCAAATAAACCAAGAAATTAATATTAGACACATAATTGGAGCTTATTTGACAGTGCAGCATATACAAAATATCCATTTATGTGAGTTTTATGAACGTAATTTAATTAAAAAATCACTGAACTAATTGTAAGGAAGGAATGTAAATCTGGTATGAGAAAATGTTATTTTCATCAATTAAATGTGGTTGCAAATACAATAACATTTTCAAAAAAAAATCGACTAAATAAGCGGTCAGGGTTTTGCGTAATGACTTTACTTTTATTTTATTTACCGAATCCGAAAATGATTTGTATACAAGTTCTTTGGAATTTAATAATGCGTTTAGTGATGATGTTGGATATTCGTTGGAACTTATCGTTTTGTTGCTAGGACAACGCACTGTTGCTTTTATTTTCAAAACGAAATTACTCAAAAAATTTCTAATAATGCAAAATTACTAGAGAAAAATCTCCATAAAGAATAAAAAAGTGTATTGTTATAGCAACAAAATAATCAACTTTAGTTTGATGCAATACTGAATTTGGTAAATAATTAAAAAAAAAATGTTATTATGCGACAAATTTTAGACACGCAGCGCTTATTTTAGTCAAATTAACTTGAAAAATGCCTTAGGCGAGGGTATAATAGTATACTCTGTAACAAGGTTAAAATGGAAATTCGATGCGAGTGGACTAGCATCAGAATTTCCATTCTTACCTAGTAGTAGACTATACTTTCTCCTCGACCAGATAAAATAGACTAATACAATAATTATTGTATTAGTATATTAATTATAATTAACACAAAGAACTTACGTTTTATTATCACGTTTGTGGTTATGTTTATAGTATTTTGACAATTGTGATATCCAAGGCTAATTGTTTTATTCGAAACGGTGTGAGAATATTCATTCCATTAGTTATTATGGAATGAATTACATGCAAAACGCATAAGTGCATTTTATTTTGATCCATAACAAGAGTGAGAATGTGTACGTTCTATGATCAAAATTGATTTCAGAATGCTTAAATTCTACAGTGGTCGTGGAGAAAAAATAGTATTGTATTGTAGTTAAAAATGCTCTATCTAAAAAGTAAACAACAAGGTAGGTTGTTATTTGAAAATAACAATATTTTTGCCATTCAAATGAAAAAATGAAATGAAATATGTCTCTCCTATAAACTTTATAAATTTACTAAAAATTAATTATAATTATTAATCCATAGAAACCTGCAAACACCCCATCCGCAAGTTGTGGGATAAATCCATGAGAATAAAGTATAAGTTCTTGAAAATCTGTAATAATTTAAGTGAAAAAATGTAATAATAATTACCATCGATTTGAAAATTTACTCAAAATTCATTCCGGATTGTATTTTAAGAAAATTATTAACAATCTATTTATAGATTTTCAATTGATGACAAGCGCGGTAACTCGTGTGAAATCCCAAATATTTTAATTTTATTTTTTCACTCTTGAGTAACAAGTTACAATACACGTTTTTTGTTATGCTATTGCCTTTTTTTGCCATCTGTATGGGAAGCAGGAGTTTGCATAAACATATAAATACAATGTAAATCGCCAATGTACATTGCTGAATTTTCTATTCGATACAGAAACCAAATTAGAATGAGTTACATTTTAATTGTTGTCAGAATAAAGACAGCACTCTCATACTATTCAAGGCAATTATGGTGAAAAATCTAATCGCTCATATTTTCTTTGGTTTTTATCAACTTTTCCTAATATTTTGCAAACAAACATGTAAGTATATGAACCAACCTAAATATTCCAGCGTTCATGAACATATATTTAGGGAGATGCATTTCAAACGAACTTCTTACTTATTGTTAGACAATTTTGAAACAATAAATATTATTTTTAAGAAGTAAACATATTTTTAAAACAGTTTGTTTGATTATTGTTTTTAGATTGTCACTAAAAATTCTTAGGGGTCAATCAAATCAACCAATTTAATTTGAAAAGGTCTCTGACAAAATTTATTTATTTTCGTTTTTTTACCTATGTTGTAGTATATTCAGAGAGTTGAAAACAGCTATGCATTAATTTTTCAGATGTTCAGTTTTTTTTGTGAACAGCCATTTTGTATTGGTGGGTCAGCCTATTTTGCATTTTGTAGAGATTTACGTTAAACTCTGTAGCTCCTCGGTTTTTGGAGATATTTGGTTCAAAAAGAAACCATGTTAAAGAACATAAAATGTACAATTTTTTCTGTTAAGTATATATATATATATATAGGCCTATACTAAATTGTAAATTAGCAGAAAATAGGTAAATGTTAACGTTTCCAAAATAAAAAGCTTCTCTTTAAAAATTCAAAGTGTTAAAGATAAAACGAAGACTCAAATTCATTTTTTGTGGATATAGTGTCTATAGTATACTACTTCCCTAAAAAGTATCAGGCCAGAGAGTTACATCCTTTTTTAAAGGGTCTTCAAATATTGCAATTTTCCTAAAATCAGGTATTTTCGATCTGAAATATCTCGGAAGGGACACACTTTAAAAACCCAATATTTTCACAAAACGTTCTTTAATGGTGTTATACTAAGTGGTTAAAATTTCATCACTGAGACTTTATTAGCTTTTTGGTTAGAAATTTAAAAAATAGCTAAAACTTCTGGAAAATAAAAAAAAATTAGCGACTATCATTGGTTGATTTGACATGGATTGACCGTTAGATATACAGTATGTTTTTTATCGTGGGCCATAGGATTTTACATGCTAAAACTTTTACCTTGTGTTAATGTATATTTTATCATATAATTTTGAAGCAAATTTTTGTTAGTAATATAAATCAATTATTTTTCTATATGATGGGATTAATTAGAATTATTTAAACATGTTTTATTCCATTAAAAAAATATTTTTTTTAATATAAGTGTCGACTCAAGTACCTGTTCCCCGTACATGTTCAGGTAATGATATTTATTAATATTGTTTAGTGCTATTTCAAAATTAATCATAAACTATTTGTATCCTTAATATGATGTATAATGCTCTAGTGCAGAGAAAGGAGCAGTGTTGAAGTTTTTTGCAACGCACATAAAAAGAAATACTGTACCAGGAAAAGTAAACTGCATACAATGTATGAATAGCAATTCTATATTATCTTCACGCGGTTGGACTGACATTAAATTTTGTGTTAAAAATCATATAGATAAAATTAAAAATTCAAAGAAAGTGGGAAAATTTTGTTAATTGAATACGAAATAAATTATATTACATGCACTTTTTATATACATATAAAGATTGTAATAATATTTGTATCATTTTATCATCCCGAACCCGTTTAAACTTTAAAACAGAATCCAATAAATTAATATAAATAAATGCTATTTAATTTGGTGAATTTGCATAATTTATGCATAATTTTAACTGTAATTCAAGTAAAGTGGGAACAAAAAAATCAATGTAAGTTGGGTATTAATTGTCAAGAACAATAATAATTTAGACAATTACAAGAAATTCCGTGCATTTTTAACATTTAATTGTACATTTTATTTCTCTGTTTGCAATTTTATGTTTCATAAATAATTCAATTTTTATTTATTTATTAATAATTACTGTTATTAATTTAATTAATTTCTCTACTCACAATTTCTTATTTCATTAATATTTTAATATTTCAATATTTATTTATTAATAATTTATGTTATTTATTTAATTGAAATATTTATGAATGGACACTGCAAGTCCTAACGCCAACTGTAAATCTATTTCCAACCCGAGAATTGAGCAAACAATGCGATCCCCTCGGTAGGTATGTGGGATAGGTCGGCAACGCAGCATATTTTGTTCCAGGTGGCGCTACCAACAAGGGTTGTCACAATTTGGTGTGTAGCACACATGATCGGTACCCATGATGTGGCGTCATACACACAATTATTTTTAAGGTATCATAACTTTCGTGAGAATGATTTTAGAGAATTTTCGTATAGATAACTGAAATAATCTGATCTTCTTTAACATTGGTACTAAATGTCGTAAGTGTGACATATGAAGCAATGGAGAAATAGCCGAATGTACTTGTGGCACGGAGGGTAAGGTGCCACAAGAACGCGCCTCCGCCACAATTCAGGATGTAGCACACACAAAGTGCCACAAATATGTGGGGACATACACACACACACACACACACACACACATACACGTCCCTACATATTTGTGGCACCGCATGATATATCCCCATTTGTGGCGCTTTTGTTAAGATACTGTCGTTCCGCTGCGCTTCTTTCCATTATTTCTGAATATGTGGTTAATTTTACGATACCCTCCATATAACAAAAGTTATTGCAAAAAAATCAAATGTGCCACAAATATTATGAAACGTGAAAAGTTAACACATGGTGTCACAAATATGACTGGTATCAATTTATGGTGCCACTAATATTGCATGCCATGAAAATGTGTGTAAGTGTGTGAAAAGCAATGTTGCCGTGGAGATGTGACCGTCTTATAATTTGCAAAGAAAGTCCTTGTCACGCATTTTCTTGCCCGCGCAACGCTTCCAATAGATAATAAAATAAAAATGTAATACCAAATAAATAAATAAATAAAATATAAGTAATTAAATGAATTAAAATAAAACATAAAGATTCAGATTCAAGATTTTTAACATTAAGCACAATATTGCAATTTGTATCTTATATACCGGGTGTAACTGAATTCTGGTAGACCCCAAATATCATTTGCATGTTTATATATATAAATATATATATGTATATATATATATATATATATATATATATATATATATATATATATATATATATATATATATATCTATATATATATATATATCTTTGTTCACGAAAATGTTATAATATGCGCATTATTAAATTGTATGGGCAGCATAAATGGGGTACATTTTCTATATAATACTTTATTAAATAGCTGCATATAAAATATTAAGTACATTCGACCAAGCCTTAATTTCATTAAACACGCATTTGCGTTTTTAATATGGTTATTAAACACGCCAATTCGCTCTTTGATTCACAGAACGCGATTTATGATAATAATACAGATTTTAGCTTTGATTTTAATTTTTTTTCAATTGTAATTGTAATTACAATTTGAATTTTGATTTTGATTTTGATTTTGATTTCGATTTCGATTTCGATTTCGATTTCGATTTCGATTTCGATTTCGATTTCGATTTCGATTTCGATTTCGATTTCGATTTCGATTTCGATTTCGATTTTGATTTTGACTTTGATTTTAATTTTGATTTTGATTTTGATTTTAATTTAAATTTTGATTTTGATTGTAATTTTAATTTTGATTTTTATTTGAAATAGAAAAGTTAAACCGGAAATGGAATTGTTATTAAAAGTCTACATATTGACATACTTTGTTCCTTAAGAACACTATTCAAATGATATTTGATGCCTATAATTTGCATTTTTACATATATCTTTATGAAATTTAGTTTAGTGTTTTAAGGGAATAAAGTGTATCGACATGTGGATTTTTTATCAAAATTCCATTTCCATTTCCAATGACCACAACTTTTCTATTTCAGACGGAACAATCTGTATATTTTTACATAATTTAATTCGTCTCTAAATTCTGAGTTTAGAGACGTATCATAAGTGACCTTTTGGTTGTTAGTCTTTTGTTTAAATTTAAATTAAATTTACACAAAAAACAAATTTAAATTAATTTTAAACAAAAAATAAACAACCGGATGGTCACTTATGATACATCTATGAACTCAGAATATAGATAGGAATTAAATTATGTAAAAATATACAGGGTGTTCTATCTGAAATAGAAAAGAAGGCCATTTCCGGTTAAACCGGAAATAGATTTTTTATTAAAATTCCGCTTGCTGACCCAATTTATTCTCTTAAAGCACCATCCTAAATTTCAAAACGATATATGTAAAGATAAAAAAGATATTCGGGGTCTACCAGAATTCAGTTACACCCGGTATATCAATTTTTTCAAAGACTAGTGAGATTTCGAAAAATACTTATTCTTTATAAAGTGTTCATTTTAGAATTCTCTACAAGTATTGATAATGAAAATAATTTGAAATTTTCGTTCCAATATTATCAAATAATAATTTCTACATGAAATTTTCATTAACAATAATTGTAGAGATTTCCAAAATGAACACTTTATAAAGATTAAGTACTTTTCGAAATCTCATCAGTAATTTTGAAGACCAATGATCAAAAAAACTGTACAACTAAATTAACTATAGCTGGGACAAATGTGTTCAAATTTTTATATAAACAACTGAATAACATAGAAACGATATGGTTCAAACCCATAGAACTTTATATCGTTTCAATAATCCTTACGTAATGAGGAATCTAAAAATGTAAAAATATATATTGTGTTCCATTAAAAAAAAGAAAAGTTTTGTGTATAACTTTTATTGAACCACCCTGTATAAATTCCGATTTTTTTTTATAATGTGCAAGTCACTATTCTGCACAACTTTTGTACCAATTGTTTTTCTATATTTTGTTAAAATATGCACATTTTCTACTTAAAATAAAAAATGTTTAATTATAAAAACGCTACAAAACATTTTGTTAATAATTTATGTACAATGTCTTGTGCGTAATTTAAAATGATTATACCTTGCTATAATCTATTTCTAATTATACAGGGGTTCAATTAGAAAGTTCAGCAATTTCATTTTAAAAATTACAAGTTGCATATGAAGTATTTTAAAATCAAAGTCAACTTGATAATTTTTTTATTAAATAAAGATCTATACTATAGATATGCATTACCATTAAATATAGTGTAAACTCTACTTATTTCACTCATTTGTATTATTGTAACAATTAAAAATAAGATGTTTCTCTTAATTATCTACAACGAATGATTTTCTTTTATCACTTACAAAATTTCGATATATTGAAAAACTTCTGTTTACTTAAAAAAATATACTTCTATGAATTATAGTATTAACATAAATGGTTCATTTATTAAGGATTATAAGTTATTTAAAAGATTCATGAATGTATTTATAATTTATCAGGTTACTTTTAAAAGTTATATGTTTTGTGTATAAAATTTACTATGTAGCGGCAAGTATCGCTACAAACGACTATAAAAACCACAACTATAGAGATAATGAGAAATACTATTTAGAATTTGAATATACTCGAAGGATAAATAAAATATGAATTATGTTGTATAATATGTTTCGCTAACAACGCCTACCATTTTCAAACATGAAAATAAAACAAGCATTTCTCATCCGGTTCAATTTGAATATATTACCATGTTATACAAAACAAAGTGAAAAGTGTTTTATTATATTATTCAACATGTATAAAGAAGTGGAAGTCTCCAGAATAAACAATATGAATGATATTGGTTTGAACCGGATTTTGAAATGAGTCGTCTGTCCTCTTTTCTAGGAATTCCTTTTAAAAATTTAAAGGGACGCTTGGTACCTGCTTTCGACTGCTGAGACGAACAATGCCGACATCTGGATATTATAAATGTTTGAAAATACAACTTTCCTAGTACTATAAACACTAAAAATGCAGTTTCAATATAAAGATTTAACGTGAATAATATTTAAATCTAGAATTATTTTATCTTGAATATAATCCTCATTTATAAATCGTGAAGTATCTTCGTGAGGAAAAATTTCCGTTTTCAGTTGTTTTAAGCTCTTGTAGTTTTTTAAACCTTTTTTCCCTTTTAATTTAAAAGGTAGACAAATATTATTTTTCTTACAGTTTTTTACAATTAAACGTTTAAAAGTCACGTGAATTTTCAATTTAAAATAGTATCAAATTCAAGATAAATTAAATTTATAATTTTCATATTCAATGCCGAAAACGAAACACTGGTAATGTCATGAAATCAATTTGTCAGTGTCAATTTTATCATAAGGGCTAACGTATGTTTGTAATTTCCTTACCATGTTCAAAAATTGAATTTGAACATCCCATCATTTTTTCAAAATATTAATAACCCCCAAAATGTTTCCACATGTAAAGTTTATTGCCTTTGGCAAATCAATTTCATTACGCTAATGAGAGTTTTGTTTTTGAAAATAAATATGAAAATGTCTGCATTAACTTTCAAATTAAGGAAATAAAAATAATATCCACAAATTGAAGCAATGACTTTTTTTGTTAATACAATTTGAAAGATAAACCACTCAAAGCTACGCTATGAACTAGATTTAGACTCCTTATGTATATGTTTTTTTAAATTTATAACCATCACAAAGTTTCGGCTCAGAACGAAATCGAAGTCAAAAAATGGTAGTTGAAGAGGCCAAAAACGGAAATAATCACGTTAATATTACATAATTATGCATATTAGCAAACTCTTGTCTGTTATCCTTTTAAAATACTTTTGTATGTAACCACAGAAAACAATAATTTATAAATATTGGTTACTGGATAATAAAGGAACGAGAATGATTTCTTATGTACTTACCCTTCGGATTTAATAAATTATAAACAGCGGAGCATGACAATACAATTTTTCCGAAATTATCTCTCCAATAACCTAAATAGGCCCCCATAAATATTTTTGGGTCCCACACGACAAGGATTTGTACGATGAAACCATAAATTTATATAATATCTATAAAAAAACGAGTATTAAACCATACCCTTTGAACTAATAATTTAACCTTATTTTATTGTACAAACATTTTAAGTTTGGGTTTATGATCAAAATGTGCCTTATAAACTAATTGAAAAATGGTAAAATAAATATTTTAGAATAAGCATAGCTTTAGAATATGCATGGCTTAATTAAATAACCTTGACAAAAAGTGATTTTTTATGTTTGTGCTTGACATGCTCCAAGATTTCTGTTGGGACAATAAAAATAGTCTCTTGATGTTTTAAATGTATCAAAGCTCACAACTTTTACAGCAAACTTTTGTAATAGGATTAAAATTATTGGCCTTTTTGAAACTATTGTTACATCCAGTTATTTTAGGTAGGTTGATAATACTAATTATGTTACAACCGTCTTTAGTGAGGTTTATACATTTAAAACTTTTCTGGTATAAAAAATATAACAGAATATGCGAAAATGTTTTAAAGCTATATTTTGAGTAATTGTACTTGAATTGCCTCGTCAGCTATCGGGTGAAATATAAAGGGTGATTGAAATTCGAGGGCGAGTATGGGGATATAGCTTATTATAGGAAATAGAGGGTAGGTTTAAATTCGACACTTTTGCAGAATTTTATGTTGATTAATAATCTGCTTTAACATTTAAATTATTTTAACGGTTTCTCTGCAGTTTGGAAAGAAGTGTAAATCGTAATTTCGTAAAAACGTTCCTACGGCATCTTTTTACGTCTTATCAAATGGCGAACGATTTTTATCTACAGGGTTAGTTTTTGTTTTTTTACACTTAGCTTTCGTTTTCATTGTGGGCACAATTTATGATATATACATATTTAAATCAGATTTTTTTTGCTGATTTCAGTGATGTGACACACGGGCATATCCGTTGCAATTTTATTTCAGTATTATGATTATTACAAGTATCATCTAGTACGAATCGAGCTAAGAGTCAATTGCCCATTGAATTTATGTGATTTGAATTCAATAACTGGCACAAAACGGTAAATAATTTTAATTGTATCAAATATTTTAATTAAATACAATTTCAATTTGTTTTTCTAAATTTACATATTTTGCTAATAAATGTCTTTCGAACATTGTAATTTAGTCAAATTATAGGTTTAGATGATATATTATTAATAGATTATGCTTTTAGGGGGTATGTTATAATATGCCGTGTATTTTATTACCACGGCCGTTAAGATTTTGCAAATTAACTTTTGGACCATATTTTAACATATGAAAATATTTGCTTAAAATCCATATTAAAATTTTATCTTTTTACAGCGAACTGATTGTTCTTATAATTAGAACATTTTTATAACAGACAATAGATTGTAATTCATAGGTTTTTGCTTAATTTTTAGGAAAATGACATTGACATGAATTACATTTTCTCGTATTTCGGTTATCAAAGTTAACATATCAACAGTTAAATAATTAAATTTTAATATAGTACCACTTAAAACTTAATATGAAAACTTTAAAAGTTCACAGTAAAAAATACACTACATATCAATTCATCTTATAAGTTGTGCTTATGTTGGTATCAATATATTGAATTTTTTTTTGCATTGTAATAAATGATGTTAGTTTGCAGCTTCTCAACCATCCCATTTGAAAATTAATTTTAGGAAAAAAGTTATTCTTTATAAAAAGTTCTGCATGGTCCAAAACCTAAAATGCAACCATCAGCTGTCAAATTTTTTTGGTCATATACGGAGTTTGTGTGAAAATATGAATTTTGTTCCAGAATAAAGTACCTTTATTTTTGACAATATCAAGAACTGTTATAAAGAAAAGTTATTTAGAATTGAAAACTGGGTTCAATCATACAGTCATGTATACCTGTTGCTAAAAATAAGATTTTGTAATTTTTCTTTTTCTCTACAGTGATAGATGCACATTGATATTTCAAATGTTGAAATGACAGTGACAGGTCTGTCATTAAACATCAGATATTATTTAAACATTATAAATGAATAGTAATTCCGGTGACATTGAGTTTGGAGAAAAAATAGAAATTGTATTAATTGTGATTGAAAATTATAAAACGTATCGGGAAGCAGCTGAAATATATTATAACAAACATCCAGATAAAAATGTACACAATACTACAGTAATGAATATTTATTTCGTTAGTTAGTTAGGGTTGAAGGTCATTCCATCATCGACAATTTTGGGAACTCACTGTACCATTTGAATTAAATGAAGCTTCATCTTCAAACATGATTATTCTAACCCAAAATGGATGCTCTTCTAACTCTCCTTGGATAAGAGAACAAAAATTGAAACCACTAACATAATCTCTAGGTTTTAATGTGGTTTATATGGGTGGAATTTGTGTGCTTTCAAAATATTTGCCATCATATCTTTACCCTTTTGCGCAGCTAATATTTAATATATTCTATTGTAGATAACATTACATTTAAAGTCCTCACTTTAAAGTCCTCAGTTATCGACGTTTGTTATTTAATTTATTTTTAACATATCCATATGTTTTAATTATTTTCATTTCAAAATATTAATTATTATATGTACATTTGTGTCTGGATGTTTCTTATTAAATATTTCAGCTGCTTCCCGATACGTTTTATAATTTTAACTCACAATTAACACAATTTATATTTTTTTTACTTCGCAAATTTAGCATATCTTACTATGTTTATAATATTAGGCAAATTATTCTAAAATTTATGAATTCAAATTAAATTTTAAAATGAAAAAAAAAGATTTGTCATTATGTTGTTCTGTCTAACATTTCTCTATTACACACACAATTTACGGCACAAAAGGATTATCAAATACAGGTTTAATACCGTAAATTATGCATTATTCATTATTCGAAGAAAAATCAGTTTACTTTTGAAAATCAAAACCAATACATTTTTTATTAAATATTATATTGGTATTCATTATTTATTTCCGGCGATTTAGCTGAAAAAATATCTCAGATTTATAGCTCAGGCAAATATAAGTTTATAAAATCATCGAACGTTACTTGAAATAGTATAATTTAGGCTATTATTTAACCACCAATTTTTAATTTAGTAAATGTTATATACAATTTAAAATTGTTCGAAAAACTCTAAACTAGTAAAGTCATGAGTAAACAAACGGTAGAAAAAACCACTTACGATTCCGCCATATTAGTAACGTCAAGCCCTGATTTACAAAATTTTTGCTTTGAAAAACTTATTTTAGGATACACTCGTCATTTGAAAGTTTCGGTTCTCATTTAAAAAATAATTATGTCCGAAACTGACACACTTATTTGTCGAAACTATGTAGTCAGAAAAAAGTCGATAGAGTTATTCGAAATAAGGATTTGAATGTAGATGTAAGTCATATTTTTTTTAGATTTACAATATCTCCTTACTTTAGTAAGTTTTGAATTTATAAACGTCACATAAATGGACATTTCGGGTATTTCACACGTTCAAATATTCGCAAATTATGTATCTAATGTTCATTTCATGGTTTATTTTATCCATTCGCTGTTTTGGGCAGCAAAAAATAATGAATTCCTTAATAGCATAAAAATTAAAAGATAATAGTTTGATTTTTACCAACATTATTTTTTGTAGTAAGTTATTATTATTGATTGGTATTTATTTCTATATTAAAATCTATAAGAAATGTATGAATAAAGTTTTATTGAGAAAATGGACGTAATAAAAAAATCGAAGATTTATTTCTCTAGCGTGCATTACAATAGCCATTGAAATTCAGTTTGAAAGAGCAAGAAATTTACAGAAAGTTATTAATTTAAATAGCAATAATAAAAGTCTATTTTTAAATATGTATAGAAGTAGGAGCCAGGCCTCAAATATTTATCTTTCGCAGATGTTAGCATTCGTCACCCCCAAGTGTTCTACCTGTTTTGGACCGTCCCTTTAAATTTTAAAAGGAATTCGTCGAATGAATGCGTCACATCCCAATATCCGGTCCAAACTAACACACAATAGCAATTAACACATAACAACATTTACACATTTACAGTAAAATGAGAATGGATCAAATAAACCAAGAAATTAATATTAGACACATAATTGGAGCTTATTTGACAGTGCAGCATATACAAAATATCCATTTATGTGAGTTTTATGAACGTAATTTAATTAAAAAATCACTGAACTAATTGTAAGGAAGGAATGTAAATCTGGTATGAGAAAATGTTATTTTCATCAATTAAATGTGGTTGCAAATACAATAACATTTTCAAAAAAAAATCGACTAAATAAGCGGTCAGGGTTTTGCGTAATGACTTTACTTTTATTTTATTTACCGAATCCGAAAATGATTTGTATACAAGTTCTTTGGAATTTAATAATGCGTTTAGTGATGATGTTGGATATTCGTTGGAACTTATCGTTTTGTTGCTAGGACAACGCACTGTTGCTTTTATTTTCAAAACGAAATTACTCAAAAAATTTCTAATAATGCAACTTAAAAAAAAATACTAGAGAAAAATCTCCATAAAGAATAAAAAAGTGTATTGTTATAGCAACAAAATAATCAACTTTAGTTTGATGCAATACTGAATTTGGTAAATAATTTTAAAAAAAATGTTATTATGCGACAAATTTTAGACACGCAGCGCTTATTTTAGTCAAATTAACTTGAAAAATGCCTTAGGCGAGGGTATAATAGTATACTCTGTAACAAGGTTAAAATGGAAATTCGATGCGAGTGGACTAGCATCAGAATTTCCATTCTTACCTAGTAGTAGACTATACTTTCTCCTCGACCAGATAAAATAGACTAATACAATAATTATTGTATTAGTATATTAATTATAATTAACACAAAGAACTTACGTTTTATTATCGCGTTTGTGGTTATGTTTATAGTATTTTGACAATTGTGATATCCAAGGCTAATTGTTTTATTCGAAACGGTGTGAGAATATTCATTCCATTAGTTATTATGGAATGAATTACATGCAAAACGCATAAGTGCATTTTATTTTGATCCATAACAAGAGTGAGAATGTGTACGTTCTATGATCAAAATTGATTTCAGAATGCTTAAATTCTACAGTGGTCGTGGAGAAAAAATAGTATTGTATTGTAGTTAAAAATGCTCTATCTAAAAAGTAAACAACAAGGTAGGTTGTTATTTGAAAATAACAATATTTTTGCCATTCAAATGAAAAAATGAAATGAAATATGTCTCTCCTATAAACTTTATAAATTTACTAAAAATTAATTATAATTATTAATCCATAGAAACCTGCAAACACCCCATCCGCAAGTTGTGGGATAAATCCATGAGAATAAAGTATAAGTTCTTGAAAATCTGTAATAATTTAAGTGAAAAAATGTAATAATAATTACCATCGATTTGAAAATTTACTCAAAATTCATTCCGGATTGTATTTTAAGAAAATTATTAACAATCTATTTATAGATTTTCAATTGATGACAAGCGCGGTAACTCGTGTGAAATCCCAAATATTTTAATTTTATTTTTTCACTCTTGAGTAACAAGTTACAATACACGTTTTTTGTTATGCTATTGCCTTTTTTTGCCATCTGTATGGGAAGCAGGAGTTTGCATAAACATATAAATACAATGTAAATCGCCAATGTACATTGCTGAATTTTCTATTCGATACAGAAACCAAATTAGAATGAGTTACATTTTAATTGTTGTCAGAATAAAGACAGCACTCTCATACTATTCAAAGCAATTATGGTGAAAAATCTAATCGCTCATATTTTCTTTGGTTTTTATCAACTTTTCCTAATATTTTGCAAACAAACATGTAAGTATATGAACCAACCTAAATATTCCAGCGTTCATGAACATGTATTTAG
>OU343065.1:8792994-9124857 GCA_910593695.2 Ocypus olens | reverse complement strand
TAGGATCATTGCGAAAATTAAATTTGATTTATTTATTAAATGAAATTTAATTTTTTTCATTAACAATGCATAAAGTCAAATCTATTTTATTGAAATAGTGTTTAAATGACCAAAAGCATGCCGAAAACATGTGTCGCACTTAGGTGCTAGCTATTAGGATCATTGCGAAAATTGAATTTAATTAATTTATTAAATGAAATTTCAATTTTTTCATTAACAATGCATAAAGTCAAATCTATTTTATTGAAATAGTGTTTATATGACCAAAAGCATGCCGAAAACATATATCGCACTTAGGTGCAAGCTGTTAGGATCATTGCGAAAATTAAATTTAATTTATTCATTAAATGAAATTTAAATTTTTTCATCAACAACGCATTAAGTCGAATTTATTTGATTGAAATCGTGTTTATACGACCAAAAGCATATCGAAAACCTGTGTTGCACTTAGGTGCTAGCTATCAGGATCATTGCGAAAATTAAATTTTATTTATTTATTAAATGAAATTTTAATTTCTTCATTAACAATGCATAAAGTGAAATCTATTTTAATAAAATTGTGTTTATACGACCAGAAGCATGCCGAAAACATGTGTCGCACTTAGGTGCAAGCTGTTAGGATCATTGCGAAAATTAAATTTAATTTATTTAATAAATGAAATTTCAATTTTTCCATTAACAATGCATAAAGTTAAATCTATTTTATTAAAATAGTGTTTATATGACCAAAAGCATGCCGAAAACATATATTGCACTTAGGTGCAAGCTGTTAGGATCATTGCGAAAATTAAATTTAATTTATTCATTAAATGAAATTTAAATTTTTTCATCAACAACGCGTAAAGTCGCATTTATTTGATTGAAATCGTGTTTATACGACCAAACGCATATCGAAAACCTGTGTTGCACTTAGGTGCTAGCTATCAGGATCATTGCGAAAATTAAATTTTATTTATTTTTTAAATGAAATTTCACTTTTTTCATTAACAATGCATCAAGTCCAATCTATTTTAATGAAATCGTGTTTATTTGACCAAAAGCATGCCGAAAACATGTGTCGCACTTAGGTGCTAGCTATTAGGATCATTGCGAAAATTAAATTAAATTTATTTATTAAATGAAATTTCATTTTTTTCATCAACAACGCATAAAGTCGAATTTAATTGATTGAAATCGTGTTTATATGACCAAATTTATGCCGAAAACAAGTGTCGCATTTAGGTGCTAGCTATTAGGTCATTGCAAAAATTAAATTAAATTTATTTATTAAATGAAATTTCAATATTTTCAATAACAATGCATAAAGTCAAATTTATTTGATCGAAATCGTGTTTATATGACCAAAAGCATGCTGAAAACATGTGTTGCATTTTGGGTCTGGCTATCAGGATCATTGCAAAAATTAAATTTATTTTTATTTTTTAAATGAAATTTTAATTTTTTTATTAACAATGCATAAAATCGAACATGACGCAACTTTTTTTTAATGGAAACCATAGTTGGCTATGACCTCACTGTTACATAGTTATTTCTAAAAATATGTGAGTTACAGTCATTTTCAAGTTTTATTATTGCACCGCGTGCCGTGCGGGTTCGAATCCCAGCCCGGGCGAAAGATTTTTCGGAGATCGAGAAGTATTCGCTCCGGTCGATGGTTGTTGTATACGTCTGACATTATTCATTTGCTCATTTATTCATCCAAAAATGGTACATAAAAAGTAGCCTCCTTGAGCTGGCCACATGGGCTACGATCCCGAGGCCAAAAAAAGTTTTATTATAAATTAAATTAATAGTTGGCTATGAAAAAGATGAAAGTAAAACAATTGCAGTTGTTTATAACCACAATAAAGTATTGTAGTTATTATTTTTATAGAGATAAACAAAGTTGACAAAAAAACTTCGTATAGTAATTCTTTAATTATAAAAATATTAACAGGATCGTTTGATCAAAACTGCAGTCACTAATGAATAAACAGTATGATATTAACAAACGTTTTATTTAAATAATAATAGGAGACACATTTTAATATTACAAAAGATGCTCAAAAAATCCACCATTAATATTATGGCATAAATTACATCGTTTTAAAATTTAATTTGTCCCCTATTATTATTTAAATAAAACGCACTTTTACTTATTTAATATCACACTGTTTATTTTTTAATAACTGCATTTTCGATCAAACGACCCTATTATTATTTTGATAATTAAAGAATGATTATACTTTATAGTGTTTTTTGTCAACTTTGTTTATCTTTATAAAAATAATAAAAATAATATTTTATTGTTATTATAAACAACTGAAATTGTTTTACTTTCGTCTTTTTCAACGCTAACTATTTTTTTGATTTATAATAAATCTTAAAAATGACTGTAACTCACTTATTTTTAGAAATAACTATATAATAACTGCGTCATTTCTCGGAAAATAATGGCGGTAAAATTTTTCTGAATTAGTTTATTAAGCTGCGTAAAATGATCTACAACTTTGTCCTTTACAGTGCTTTTCTATCTGTCATAATAACCGAGATATAATTATTTGAAAAAATTGACACTTTTTACATTATTCAAAATATCCACTTTTTGAAAACCCTGTATTTAACGGGATTCACCCCGTACATTTAAGAATTAATTAAAATATAAAATATAAAACAAAATACAAAATAAAATATTCAAATGAAATATAAAAATACAAAAGTTAAAATTACAATTTAAAATTTCGATAACTTTGAGACGACAAACAAAAAAAAACAAGTAAAAACAACACAATGCAATACGCTAGACATAAATAATTAAAATAATGAAAACCCCCACAAGAAATTTGCAATTATGTAAATTTAACCAAAAACAAATATCGAGAAATCTATTCGTGATAAATTAGATTTAAAGTCAGAAATATTATTTGAAAACAGTTTAAAATTGGCGTTATTTATCAGGCCACTCACTACTATTGAAGTCCGTGATAAGGGTGCATCGAAAACCAATCGGTTTAAGTTCAAAGGAGCAATCAATGTGACTATTAATGTGACTATTGAAATCGAGTCAATTTTTGCGTGAGTTATGAATTTTTGAAAATAATATTTTAAGTTAAGTAATAAAATTTGTAAAATCCTACAAGTGTAACGAATTTTAAATTCATTTAAACTTTAATGTACTCTATGATAAAAAAAAATCAGAAAAAAATATATTGAATTGCAGAAAAATTTGTAAAATTCTACAAGTGTAACGAGTTTTAAATTCCAATCAAAATTCAATTTCTGCATTATTTTAATCATTGAATTGATGTGCCAAATTTGCTTTAAAAAATTAAGATCTACGAACAGAACAATGCATTTCTGATTTTCCGTTAAATCAATTGTCAAATTATAGCTGAAAACAAATGACAACATTTTAAACAATGTCTGGGGAAACGAAATATGCATTCTACGAATTTAAAAGTTGTAAAAATTTAATAAAAGTTCAACTTCTACGTAAAAAAAATAAACATTTTTGATTTTTTATCTTAGGTTAAAACAAAACAGCAATTTTTCAAACTGAAAATGGGAAAACAAAAATTGCTTAGAAGGATAGAAAAAAAAATCAAAGGAGAAATCCGTTTTAAGAGTTTAAAATTAATTGAAAAAATTATAGATTTCGGATTTCGAATAAAAATGAGTGCCAAATCCGAGATTGAAAAGAAACAGCAACATACCAAAATCGAAAATTGTACGATTTAAAAAATTAATCATTGAATAAATATTTCTTTTAATTGGTTATTTAAGCTCCAGAAAATAAACCCATTTGATGGTGAGAAAGCTAACTGCAAGTGCTATTTAGTAAGAAGGTAAATGTAATTATAAGATTATGTACGATTTGTCAATGAGATATTTATATGATGGTCTCTCTACTAATGCCGTATTTTTTGTATACTTTATTGTAGCATAACATAAATGAACTATTGTCCCTACTACACCGTTATTTATATATTCAGTTGTTATTAAATCACATTGAAAAATTCACAATATTTTATTCATTCAATAAAGTTTAATTAATTTCATTTAATCGCTCACCAACAGTAGGAACTATCTTCATAACTGATAATCCATTTCTATTAATATAATTTTCAATATTCTGCACACACTAAAACACGCAACCACTCACTCACTCGGGGGAAGGTAAACTGCGGAATAGAACGGTTAACAATGACTAAAAATAGATTTAATCTGGAATGCGTTCATGCATCGTGGATACGGATTGATAACAGACGACAAAAGAATGTGTTTATTGCAAACATCTACGCCGGATACTAATTGCCTCCGGGGCAAAGGTCAAATGATTCGGCGGTTCGCACCTGGCAAAATTTTCCAGTTCCACCGGTGAGTTTCTTTGGTGTTTTAGATTTTAACAGCGCAACGGAGTGTTATTCTTGAATTTTAATATTTGAGTTCACTGGAATTTGAAATACTTTCATTTGATCAGGCGGCGAAGTTGTGAAAATTTCTTCTATCAAGTTCGACGGCTCGAAAAAAATAGAAAAATAATAGCCATCGACGTTAAACTTTCTAGAATAACTAGAAATGCATTCTAGATTAGGATTTCGTGAAAATCCATTTACGCTCTTTCACTGGATTTTAAAATGTTTTCATTTGATCAGGCGGAGAAGTTGTGAAAATTGAAAAATACGAAATAGCAGAATAATCGTTTATTAATACACGCTCTGTGGCGTAAATGTGGTGTAAGCTTTGGAGTGTTACAACCCTCTATTAGAATCTTCCACACACATGCATATAGATCCAGTAAAATTTAATTCTAATTTAAATCTTCAATGAACAAACCTTAATAAAACTAAAAATAAATTAAATTTAACATACCTGTGATGGCATTATCATTCAATTGTTTATTCAAATTAATATATTAGACATTTATACTTTTAATTAAAAACACAGTACATTGTTGCTTTTAAATTAATGTGAAATGTAATAATTATGGCAAAAATATTTGTTGTGTGCACCCTGTGATGATTGATAAAAGTGAGTAATTTTCCGTGTGAGCATTTTTCGTGTGCGCAATTATCACTGTGCGTTATTTTCTGTGTGTGGAGTTTTTCATGTGAGCATTATTCCGTGTGATGAGTTTTCGTGTGCGGAGTTTTCGCTGTGCGCAGTTTTCTGTGCGCAGTATTCGCGTGAGCAGTCTTCCTGTGCGGATATATCACCGAACCGTTGCATTTAGGTGCTGGCTATTAGAATCATTGCAAAAATTAAATAAAATTTATTTATTAAATGAAATTTCAATTTTTTCAATAACAATGCTTAAAGTCAAAATTATTTGATTGAAATCGTGTTTATATGACCAAATGCATGCCGAAAACATGTGTCGCATTTTGGTGCTAGCCTATAGGATCATTGCAAAAATTGAATTTAATTAATTTATAAAATGAAGCTTAAATTTGTTCATTAACAATGCATAAAGTCAAATCTATTTTAATGGAATCGTGTTTATATGACATATCGCATGCCGAAAACATGTGTTGCATTTTGGTGCTAACTGTTAGGATCATTTCAAAAATTAAATTAAATTTATTTATTAAATAAAATTTCATTTTTTTCAATAACAATGCATAAACTCGAATTTATTTAATTGAAATCGTGTTTATATGATCAAATGCATGCCGAAAACATGTGTCGCACTTAGGTGCTAAGTATTAGGATCATTGCAAAAATTAAATTAAATTTATTTATTAAATGAAATTTCTATTTTTTTATTAACAATGCATAAAGTCAAATCTATTTTAATGAAATCGTGTTTATATAATTAAAATCACGCCGAAAACATGTGTTGCACTTTGGTGCTATCATTGCGAAAATTAAATTTAATTTATTTATTAAATGAAATTTTAATTTTTTCATTAACAATGCATAAAGTCAAATCTATTTTAATAAAATAGTGTTTATATGACCAAAAGCATGCCGAAAGCATGTGTCGCACTTAGGTGCTAGCTATTAGGATCATTGCGAAAACTAAATTTTATTTATTTATTAAATGAAATTTCAATTTTTTTATTAACAATGCATAAAGTCAAATCTATTTTATTGAAATCGTGTTTATATGACCAAAAGCATGTCGAAGACATGTGTCGCACTTACGTGCTAGCTATTAGGATCATTGCGAAAATAAAATTGAATATATTTATTATATGAAATTTCTATATTTTCATTAACAATGCATAAAGTCAAATCTATTTTAATAAAATAGTGTTTATAGGACCAAAAGCATGCGGAAAACCTGTGTCGCACTTAATTGATAGCTGTTAGAATCATTACGAAAATTACATTTAATTTATTTTTTAAATGAAATTTCTATTTTGGCATTAACAATGCATAAAGTCAAATCTATTTTAATAAAATCGTGTTTATATGACAAAAGCATGCGAAAAACCTGTGTCGCACTTAGGTGGTAAGTATTAGGATCATTGCGAAAATTAAATTTAATTTATTCATTAAATGAAATTTCAATTTTTTTATTAACAATGCATAAAGTCAAACCTATTTTAATGAAATCGTGTTTATATAATTGAAAGCACGCCGAAAACATGTGTTGCACTTTGGTGCTATCATTGCGAAAATTAAATTTAATTTATTTATTAAATGAAATTTTAATTTTTTCATTAACAATGCATAAAGTCAAACCTATTTTTATAAAATAGTGTTTATATGACCAAAAGCATGCCGAAAGCATGTGTCGCACTTAGGTGCTAGCTATTAGGATCATTGCGAAAATTAAATTTAATTTATTTATTAAATGAAATTTCAATTTTTTCGTTAACAATGCATAAAGTCAAATATATTTTAATGTAATAATGTTTATATGACCAAAAGCATGCCGAAAACATGTGTCGCACTTAGGTGCTAGCTATTAGGATCATTGCGAAAATTAAATTTAATTTATTTATTAAATGAAATTTCAATTTTTTCATTAGCAATGCATAAAGTCAAATCTATTTTAATGAAATCGTGTTTATATGATCATAAGCATGCTGAAAACATTTGTCGCACTTAGGTGCTAGCCATTAGGTTTATTGCGAAAATTAAATTAAATTTATTTACCATATGAAATTTCTATTTTTTCATTAACAATGCATAAAGTCAAAACTATTTTAATAAAATCGTATTTATATGATCTTAAGCATGCCGAAAACATGTGTCGCACTTAAGTGCTGGCTATTAGGAACATTGCGAAAATTATATTTTATTTATTTATTAAATTAAATTTCAATTTTTTCATTTACAATGCATAAAGTCAAATCTATTTTATTAGAAAACTTGTTTATTTGACCAAAAGCATGCCGAAAACATGTGTCGCACTTAGGTGCTAGCTATTAGAATTATTGCAAAAACAAATTTAATTTATTAATTAAATGAAATATTAATTTTTTCATTAACAATGCATAAAGGTAAAATTATATTGATAAAATAGTGTTTATATGACCAAAAGCATGAAGAAAACATGTGATGCACTTAAGTGCTAGCTATTAGGATCATTGCGAAAAATAAATTTAATTTATTTATTAAATGAAATTTCAATTTTTTCGTTAACAATGCATAAAGTCAAATATATTTTAATGTAATAATGTTTATATGACCAAAAGCATGCCGAAAACATGTGTCGCACTTAGGTGCTAGCTATTAGGATCATTGCGAAAATTAAATTTAATTTATTAATTAAATGAAATTTCAATTTTTCATTAACAATGCATAAAGTTAAAATTATTTTATTAAAATAGAGTTTATAAGATCAAAAGCATGCCGAAAACATGTGTCGCACTTAGGTGCTAGCCTTTAGGTTCATTGCGAAAATTAAAATTAATTTATTAATTAAATGAAATTTGAATTTTTTCATTAACAATGCATAAAGTCAAATCTATTTTAATGAAATAGTGTTTATATGACCAAAACCATGCGGAAAACATGTGGCGCACTTAGGTGCTAGCTATTAGGATCATTGCGAAAATTAAATTTAATTTATTTATTAAATGAAATTTTAATTTTTTTATTAATAATGCATAAGGTCAAATCTATTTTAATGAAATAGTGTTTATATGACCAAAAGCATGCCGTAACATGTGTTGCACTTAGGTGCTAGCTATTAGGATCATTGCGAAAATTAATTTTAATTTATTTATTAAATGAAATTTCAATGTTTTCATTAACAATGCATAAAGTCAAATCTATTTTAATGAAATAGTGTTTATATGACCAAAAGCATGCCGAAAACATGTGTCGCACTTAGGTGCTAACTATTAGGATCATTGCGAAAATTAAATTTAATTTATTTATTAAATGAAATTTCTATTTTTGCATTAACAATGCATAAAGTCAAATCTATTTTAATAAAATCGTTTTTATACGACCAAAAGCATGCCGAAAACATGTGTCGCACTTAGGTGCTGGCTATTAGGAACATTGCGAAAATTATATTTTATACCGGGTGTGGCACTTAAGACGCCTCGGACCATAGCTCCTTTACGATAAAAGCTATCGAAAAAAATCTAAGAACAAAGTGGTGCATAGTTACCGTCGCTATGTTTCAAAAATATTTCTAATCATCAGTGGCGTGCCGTACTCCAGTGGCGTACCAAACTTATGTTTTTTTAAATGGAATGCCCTATTTTTTATTGCAGATTTGGAAAGTGCTCGACGAGTACTTACTTTTTTATCTAACATGTTATATCCTTCACTTTAGCGGTTTCGCTGTTATAACCCCTTCTTTCAAAATTGCGCCCCATTTTTGAGATTTTTTTGTAGAGAAACTAATTGACGCTGGCGCCTAAATTTTGAATTGAGGTACAGGTTAAGACCTCGTATACCTTCACATAATTTTTTTTCGGGTAATTTATGGAAAAAAAATCATTTTTGATTGATCTTCGCATGTTGTCATTTTTTCCGAAAATTTCAAATGGCACCCCCCTAAAAAAATTACGGCATTGTACAGCCAAAACTCTAAATTTTTCATTGGAGTAAAAAAAATTACACATTGCATAACAAAATTTCGGAGAAAAAAGGAATTTCATCGCAAATGTCGGGAAACGTTTTCCGTTCCCAAGTGTGCCATGAGAAAACAAATACACAAATACGGTCAACATAATAGTATGTACCTATTTATTCAACATGATATGAAAAATGCAGATAAAGAAAATTTAACAACTTAAACTAAATGTTCGAAATGATGACCTTCCTACTGGAGGCATAACCGCAACTTCGACTCACTGGCTCTAGACACTGCCCTAAGGACTTCTGGTGATATACCGCGGAAAGCCGCGCGGATTCTCTCCCTCATATCCTCGACAGTAGTTGGTACCGTCCTGTAAACCTCGTCTTTGATATGGCCCCAAAGGAAGAAGTCAAGGGGAGTGAGGTCTGGTGATCTTGGCGGCCACCTCACAGGACCCCCACGACCAATCCAGGAGTCCGGAAACGTTTCATCGAGAAATTCCCGAACGACACAGCTATTATGTGCAGAAGCTCCATCGTGCTGGAAAACTATCTGTCGAAGAGCGGCTAGAGGGACATTTTTCAAGAGATCATCCAAGTCGTCGCGAAGGAACCTCAAATAACTGTTGCCGTTCAGGTGCCCCTCGATGAAATAAGGACCCAAAAGGTGTTCTCCAAGTATGCCTCCCCAAACATTCAGCGACCATCTTTGCTGGTGGTTTATCATTCGCATGGCTTGTGGGTTTTCATCGGCGTAATAATGGTAGTTGTGGCGATTGACATGCCCATTTCTATGGAACGTTGCTTCATCAGAAAATAATACGCGCATAAGAAATGATTCCTCCTGCTCAATTTTGTTGATGGCCCACATGCAGAAATCTTGCCTCGCTTGAAAATCTTGAGGTTGCAATTCTTGGTGCAGTTGAATCTTAAATGGACGGAATTTCTACTTTTTAAGAACACGATGTACGGATCGCGTTGAAATATCGTGATTCCTACTAATATCACGGATACTGGTATGAGGATCTTCAATAACTGCCTCCAGAACCTGCAGTTCATTATTTTCGGTAATAACTGCCTTCTTTCTAACTCTCCTTGGCCGTTTCACACTTCTCGTAGTAGTAAATCTCTCCAACACTTTTTGAAACGCACGTTCATTTGGATGTGCAGCATACACTCGTGATGCCAAGAAACAATTCTTGTTACATTCTCCAAGAATAAATATCATGTCAACCATTTCCTCTTGAGTTCGGAAAATTTTTAGAACGTTTATGAAAAATGACTTATGGCTGCTACTGACGTCTAATAATTTACTTTGACAATTACCAATCTTTTGTTTTCTCATGGCACACTTGGGAACGGAAAACGTTTCCCGACATTTGCGATGAAATTCCTTTTTTCTCCGAAATTTTGTTATGCAATGTGTAATTTTTTTTACACCAATGAAAAATTTAGAGTTTTGGCTGTACAATGCCGTAATTTTTTTAGGGGGGTGCCATTTGAAATTTTCGGAAAAAATGACAACATGCGAAGATCAATCAAAAATTATTTTTTTTCCATAAATTACCCGAAAAAAAATTATGTGAAGGTATACGAGGTCTTAACCTGTACCTCAATTCAAAATTTAGGCGCCGGCGTCAATTAGTTTCTCTACAAAAAAATCTCAAAAATGGGGCGCAATTTTGAAAGAAGGGGTTATAACAGCGAAACCGCTTAAGTGAAGGGTATAACATGTTGGATAAAAAAGTAAGTACTCGTCGAGCACTTTCCAAATCTGCAATAAAAAATAGGGCATTGCATTTAAAAAAACATAAGTTTGGTACGCCACTGGAGTACGGCACGCCACTAATGATTAGAAATATTTTTGAAACATAGCGACGGTAACTATGCACCACTTTGTTCTTAGATTTTTTTCGATAGCTTTTATCGTAAAGGAGCTATGGTCCGAGGCGTCTTAAGTGCCACACCCGGTATATTTATTAAATTAAATTTCAATTTTTTCATTCACAATGCATAAAGTCAAATCTATTTTAATAAAAAACTTGTTTATTTGACCAAAAGCATGCCGAAAACATGTGCCGCACTTAGGTGCTAGCTATTAGGATTATTGCAAAAACAAATTTAATTTATTTATTAAATGAAATATTAATTTTTTCATTAACAATGCATAAAGGTAAAATTATTTTGATAAAATAGTGTTTATATGACCAAAAGCATGAAGAAAACATGTGTTGCACTTAGGTGCTAGCTATTAGGATCATTGCGAAAATTAAATTTAATTTATTTATTAAATGAAATTTCAATTTTTTCATTAACAATGCATAAAGTCAAATATATTTTAATGTAATAATGTTTATATGGCCAAAAGCATACCGTAACATGTGTTGCACTTAGGTGCTAGCTATTAGGATCATTGCGAAAATTAATTTTAATTTATTTATTAAATGAAATTTCAATTTTTTCCTTAACAATGCATAAAACCAAATCTATTTTAATGAAATAGTGTTTATATGACCAAAAGCATGCCGAAAACATGTGTCGCACTTAGGTGCTAACTATTAGGATCATTGCGAAAATTAAATTTAATTTATTTATTAAATGAAATTTCTGTTTTTTTATTAACAATGCATAAAATCAAATCTATTTTAATGCAATCGTGTTTATATGATTAAAAGCATGCCGAAAACATGTGTTGCACTTAGGTGCTAGCCATAAGGATCATTGCGAAAATTTAATTTAATTTATTTATTAAATGAAATTTCAATTTTTTCATTACCAATGCATAAAATTAAAATTTTTTGATAAAATAGTGTTTATATGACCAAAAGCATGAGGAAAACATGTGTCGCACTTAGGTGCTAGCCATTAGGATCATTGCGAAAATTAAATGTAATTTATTTATTAAATGAAATTTCAATTTTTTCGATAACAATGCATAAAGCTAAAATTATTTTGATAAAATAGTGTTTATATAACCAAAAGCATGCGGAAAACATGTGTCGCACTTTGGTGCTAGCCATTAGGATCATTGCGAAAATTAAATTAAATTTATTTATTAAATGAAATTTCAATTTTTGCATTAACAATGCATAAAGTCAAATCTATTTTAAATAAAATCGTGTTTATATGACCATAAGCATGCGGAAACCATGTGTCGCACTTAGGTGCTAACTATCAGGATCATTGCGAAAATTAAATTTAATTTAATTTTTAAATGAAATTTCTGTTTTTTTATTAACAATGCATAAAGTCAAATCTATTTTAATGAAATCGTGTTTATTTGATTAAAAGCATGCCGAAAACATGAGTTGCACTTAGGTGCTATCCTTAAGGATCATTGCGAAAATTAAATTAAATTTATTTATTAAATGAAATTTCAATTTTTTCATTAACAATGCATAAAGTTAAAATTATTTCGATAAAATAGTGTTTATATGACCAAAAGCATGCGGAAAACAGGTGTCGCACTTAGGTGCTGGCCATTAGGATCATTGCGAAAATTAAATTTAATTTATTTATTAAATGAAATTTCTGTTTTTTATGAACAATGCAGAAAGTCAAATCTATTTTAATAAAATCGTGTTTATATGATTAAAAGCATGCCGAAAACATGTGTTGCACTTAGGTGCTAGACATTAGGATCATTGCGAAAATTAAATTTAATTTATTTATTAAATGAAATTTCTATTTTTGCATTAACAATGCATAAAGTCAAATCTTTTTTAATAAAATAGTATTTATATGACCAAAAGCATGCCGAAAACTTGTGTCGCACTTAGGTGCTAACTATTAGGATCATTGCGAAAATTAAATTTAATTTATTTATTAAATGAAATTTCTATTTTTGCATTAACAATGCATAAAGTCAAATCTATTTTAATGAAATCGTTTTTATACGACCAAAAGCATGACGAAAACATGTGTCGCACTTTGGTGCTAACTATTGGGATCATTGCGAAAATTAAATTAAATTTATTTAGTAAATGAAATTTCTGTTTTTTTATTAACAATGCATAAAGTCAAATCTATTTTAATAAAATCGTGTTTATACGACCAAAAGCATGCCGAAAACATGTATTCGACTTGGGTGCTAGCTATTAGGATCATTGCGAAAATTAATTTTAATTTATTTATTAAATGAAATTTCAATTTTTTCATTAACAATGCATAAAGTCAAATCTATTTTAATGAAATCGTGTTTATATGATCAAAAGCATGCCGAAAACATGGGTCGCACTTTGGTGCTAACTATTAGGATCATTGCGAAAATTAAATTAAATTTATTTATTAAATGAAATTTCTGTTTTTTTATTAACAATGCATAAAGTCAAATCTATTTTAATAAAATCGTGTTTATATGACCAAAAGCATGCGGAAAACATGTGTTGCACTTAGGTGCTAGCTTTTAGGATCTTTGCGAAAATTAAATTTAATTTATTTATCATATGAAATTTCTATTTTTTCATTTACAATGCATAAAGTCAAATCTATTTTAAAAAAATCGTATTTATACGACCAAAAGCATGCCAAAAACATGTATTCCACTTAGGTGCTAGCCATAAGGATCATTGCGAAAATTAAATTTAATTAATTTATTAAATGAAATTTCTATTTTTGCGTTAACAATGCATAAAGACAAATCTATTTTATTGATATCGTGTTTATATGACCAAAAGCATGCGGAAAACATGTGTCGCATTTAGGTGCTTACTATTAGGATCATTGCGAAAATTAAATTTAATTTATTTATTAAATGAAATTTTTATTTTTGCATTAACAATGCATAAAGTCAAATCTATTTTATTAAAATAGTGTTTATATGACCAAATGCATGCCGAAAACATGTGTCGCACTTAGGTGCTAGCTATTAGGATCATTGCGAAAATTAAATTTAATTTATTTATTAAATGAAATTTAAATTTTTTCATTAACAATGCATAAAGTTAAATCTATTTTAACAAAATAGTGTTTATATGACCAAACGCATGCCAAAAACATGTGTCGTACTTAGGTGCTGGCCATTAGGATCATTGCGAAAATTAAAATTAATTTATTAATTAAATGAAATTTTAATTTTTTTATTAACAATGCATAAAGTTAAATCCATTTTAATAAAATAGTGTTTATATGACCAAAAGCATGCCAAAACATGTGTCGCACTTAGGTGCTAGCTATTGGGATCATTGCGAAAATTAAATTTAATTTATTTATTAAATGAAATTTCAATTTTTTCATTAACAATGCATAAAGTCAAATCTATTTTAATAAAATAGTGTTTATATGACCAAAAGCATGCCGAAAACATCTGTTGCACTTAGGTGCTAACTATTTAGATCATTGCGAAAATTAAATTTAATTTATTTATTAAATGAAATTTCTGTTTTTTTATTAACAATGCATAAAATCAAATCTATTTTAATGCAATCGTGTTTATATGATTAAAAGCATGCCAAAAACATGTGTTGCACTTAGGTGCTAGCCATAAGGATCATTGCGAAAATTTAATTTAATTTATTTATTAAATGAAATTTCAATTTTTTCATTACCAATGCATAAAATTAAAATTTTTTGAGAAAATAGTGTTTATATGACCAAAAGCATGCGGAAAACATGTGTCGCACTTAGGTGCTAGCCATTAGGATCATTGCGAAAATTAAATTTAATTTATTTATTAAATGAAATTTCTGTTTTTTTATGAACAATGCATAAAGTCAAATCTATTTTAATGAAATCGTTTTTATACGACCAAAAGCATGACGAAAACATGTGTCGCTCTTAGGTGCTAGCTATCAGGAGCATTGCGAAAATTAAATTAAATTTATTTACCATTTAAAATTTCTATTTTTCCATTAACAATGCATTAAGTCAAAACTATTTTAATAAAATCGTAGTTATATGACCTCAAGCATGCCGAAAACATGTGTCGCACTTAGGTGCTGGCTATTAGGAACATTGCGAAAATTATATTTTATATATTTATTAAATTAAATTTCAATTTTTTCATTCACAATGCATAAAGTCAAATCTATTTTAATAAAAAACTTGTTTATTTGACCAAAAGCATGCCGAAAACATGTGCCGCACTTAGGTGCTAGCTATTAGGATTATTGCAAAAACAAATTTAATTTATTTATTAAATGAAATATTAATTTTTTCATTAACAATGCATAAAGGTAAAATTATTTTGATAAAATAGTGTTTATATGACCAAAAGCATGAAGAAAACATGTGTTGCACTTAGGTGCTAGCTATTAGGATCATTGCGAAAATTTAATTTAATTTATTTATTAAATGAAATTTCAATTTTTTCATTACCAATGCATAAAATTAAAATTTTTTGATAAAATAGTGTTTATATGACCAAAAGCATGCGGAAAACATGTATCGCACTTTGGTGCTAGCCATTAGGATCATTGCGAAAATTAAATTTAATTTATTTATTAAATGAAATTTCAATTTTTTCATTAACAATGCATAAAGTCAAATATATTTTAATGTAATAATGTTTATATGGCCAAAAGCATACCGTAACATGTGTTGCACTTAGGTGCTAGCTATTAGGATCATTGCGAAAATTAATTTTAATTTATTCATTAAATGAAATTTCAATTTTTTCCTTAACAATGCATAAAACCAAATCTATTTTAATGAAATAGGGTTTATATGACCAAAAGCATGCCGAAAACATGTGTCGCACTTAGGTGCTAACTATTAGGATCATTGCGAAAATTAAATTTAATTTATTTATTAAATGAAATTTCTGTTTTTTTATTAACAATGCATAAAATCAAATCTATTTTAATGCAATCGTGTTTATATGATTAAAAGCATGCCGAAAACATGTGTTGCACTTAGGTGCTAGCCATAAGGATCATTGCGAAAATTTAATTTAATTTATTTATTAAATGAAATTTCAATTTTTTCATTACCAATGCATAAAATTAAAATTTTTTGATAAAATAGTGTTTATATGACCAAAAGCATGAGGAAAACATGTGTCGCACTTAGGTGCTAGCCATTAGGATCATTGCGAAAATTAAATGTAATTTATTTATTAAATGAAATTTCAATTTTTTCGATAACAATGCATAAAGCTAAAATTATTTTGATAAAATAGTGTTTATATAACCAAAAGCATGCGGAAAACATGTGTCGCACTTTGGTGCTAGCCATTAGGATCATTGCAAAAATTAAATTAAATTTATTTATTAAATGAAATTTCAATTTTTGCATTAACAATGCATAAAGTCAAATCTATTTTAAATAAAATCGTGTTTATATGACCATAAGCATGCGGAAACCATGTGTCGCACTTAGGTGCTAACTATCAGGATCATTGCGAAAATTAAATTTAATTTATTTTTTAAATGAAATTTCTGTTTTTTTATTAACAATGCATAAAGTCAAATCTATTTTAATGAAATCGTGTTTATTTGATTAAAAGCATGCCGAAAACATGAGTTGCACTTAGGTGCTAGCCTTAAGGATCATTGCGAAAATTAAATTAAATTTATTTATTAAATGAAATTTCAATTTTTTCATTAACAATGCATAAAGTTAAAATTATTTCGATAAAATAGTGTTTATATGACCAAAAGCATGCGGAAAACAGGTGTCGCACTTAGGTGCTGGCCATTAGGATCATTGCGAAAATTAAATTTAATTTATTTATTAAATGAAATTTCTGTTTTTTATGAACAATGCAGAAAGTCAAATCTATTTTAATAAAATCGTGTTTATATGATTAAAAGCATGCCGAAAACATGTGTTGCACTTAGGTGCTAGACATTAGGATCATTGCGAAAATTAAATTTAATTTATTTATTAAATGAAATTTCTATTTTTGCATTAACAATGCATAAAGTCAAATCTTTTTTAATAAAATAGTATTTATATGACCAAAAGCATGCCGAAAACTTGTGTCGCACTTAGGTGCTAACTATTAGGATCATTGCGAAAATTAAATTTAATTTATTTATTAAATGAAATTTCTATTTTTGCATTAACAATGCATAAAGTCAAATCTATTTTAATGAAATCGTTTTTATACGACCAAAAGCATGACGAAAACATGTGTCGCACTTTGGTGCTAACTATTGGGATCATTGCGAAAATTAAATTAAATTTATTTAGTAAATGAAATTTCTGTTTTTTTATTAACAATGCATAAAGTCAAATCTATTTTAATAAAATCGTGTTTATACGACCAAAAGCATGCCGAAAACATGTATTCGACTTGGGTGCTAGCTATTAGGATCATTGCGAAAATTAATTTTAATTTATTTATTAAATGAAATTTCAATTTTTTCATTAACAATGCATAAAGTCAAATCTATTTTAATGAAATCGTGTTTATATGATCAAAATCATGCCGAAAACATGGGTCGCACTTTGGTGCTAACTCTTAGGATCATTGCGAAAATTAAATTAAATTTATTTATTAAATGAAATTTCTATTTTTGCATTAACAATGCATAAAGTCAAATCTATTTAAAAAAAAATCGTGTTTATACGACCAAAAGCATGCCGAAAACATGTATTCCACTTAGGTGCTAGCTATTAGGATCATTGCGAAAATTAATTTTAATTTATTTATTAAATGAAATTTCAATTTTTTCATTAACAATGCATAAAGTCAAATCTATTTTAATGAAATCGTGTTTATATGATCAAAAGCATGCCGAAAACATGGGTCGCACTTTGGTGCTAACTATTAGGATCATTGCGAAAATTAAATTAAATTTATTTATTAAATGAAATTTCTGTTTTTTTATTAACAATGCATAAAGTCAAATCTATTTTAATAAAATCGTGTTTATATGACCAAAAGCATGCGGAAAACATGTGTTGCACTTAGGTGCTAGCTTTTAGGATCTTTGCGAAAATTAAATTTAATTTATTTATTAAATGAAATTTCTGTTTTTTTATTAACAATGCATAAAATCAAATCTATTTTAATGCAATCGTGTTTATATGATTAAAAGCATGCCAAAAACATGTGTTGCACTTAGGTGCTAGCCATAAGGATCATTGCGAAAATTTAATTTAATTTATTTATTAAATGAAATTTCAATTTTTTCATTACCAATGCATAAAATTAAAATTTTTTGAGAAAATAGTGTTTATATGACCAAAAGCATGCGGAAAACATGTGTCGCACTTAGGTGCTAGCCATTAGGATCATTGCGAAAATTAAATTTAATTTATTTATTAAATGAAATTTCTATTTTTTCGATAACAATGCATAAAGCTAAAATTATTTTGATAAAATAGTGTTTATATAACCAAAAGCATGCGGAAAACATGTGTCGCACTTAGGTGCTGGCCTTTAGGATCATTGCGAAAATTAAATTTAATTTATTTATTAAATGAAATTTCTGTTTTTTTATGAACAATGCATAAAGTCAAATCTATTTTAATGAAATCGTGTTTATATGATTAAAAGCATGCCGAAAACATGTGATGCACTTAGGTGCTAACTATTAGGATCATTGCGAAAATTAAATTAAATTTATTTATTAAATGAAATTTCAATTTTTTCATTAACAATGCATAAAGTTAAAATTATTTTGATAAAATAGTGTTTATATGACCAAAAGCATGCGGAAAACATGTGTCGCACTTAGGTGCTAGCCATTAGGATCATTGCGAAAATTAAATTTAATTTATTTATTAAATGAAATTTCTATTTTTGCTTTAACAATGCATAAAGTCAAATCTATTTTAATAAAATAGTGTTTATATGACCAAAAGCATGCCGAAAACGTGTGTCGCACTGAGGTGCTAACCATTAGGATCATTGCGAAAATTAAATTTAATTTATTTATTAAATAAATTTTTTATTTTTGCATTAACAATGCATAAAGTCAAATCTGTTTTAATAAAATAGTGTTTATATGACCAAAAGCAAGCCGAAAACATGTGTCGCACTTAGGTGCTAACTATTAGGATCATTGCGAAAATTAAATTTAATTTATTTATTAAATGAAATTTCTATTTTTGCATTAACAATGCATAAAGTCAAATCTATTTTAATGAAATCGTTTTTATACGACCAAAAGCATGACGAAAACATGTGTCGCTCTTAGGTGCTGGCTATTAGGAACATTGCGAAAATTATATTTTATATATTTATTAAATTAAATTTCAATTTTTTCATTCACAATGCATAAAGTCAAATCTATTTTAATAAAAAACTTGTTTATTTGACCAAAAGCATGCCGAAAACATGTGCCGCACTTAGGTGCTAGCTATTAGGATTATTGCAAAAACAAATTTAATTTATTTATTAAATGAAATATTAATTTTTTCATTAACAATGCATAAAGGTAAAATTATTTTGATAAAATAGTGTTTATATGACCAAAAGCATAAAGAAAACATGTGTTGCACTTAGGTGCTAGCTATTAGGATCATTGCGAAAATTAAATTTAATTTATTTATTAAATGAAATTTCAATTTTTTCATTAACAATGCATAAAGTCAAATATATTTTAATGTAATAATGTTTATATGGCCAAAAGCATGCCGTAACATGTGTAGCACTTAGGTGCTAGCTATTAGGATCATTGCGAAAATTAATTTTAATTTATTTATTAAATGAAATTTAAATTTTTTCATTAACAATGCATAAAACCAAATCTATTTTAATGAAATAGTGTTTATATGACCAAAAGCATGCCGAAAACATGTGTCGCACTTAGGTGCTAACTATTAGGATCATTGCGAAAATTAAATTTAATTTATTTATTAAATGAAATTTCTGTTTTTTTATTAACAATGCATAAAATCAAATCTATTTTAATGCAATCGTGTTTATATGATTAAAAGCATGCCGAAAACATGTGTTGCACTTAGGTGCTAGCCATTAGGATCATTGCGAAAATTAAATGTAATTTATTTATTAAATGAAATTTCAATTTTTTCGATAACAATGCATAACGCTAAAACTATTTTGATAAAATAGTGTTTATATAACCAAAAGCATGCGGAAAACATGTGTCGCACTTTGGTGCTAGCCATTAGGATCATTGCGAAAATTAAATTAAATTTATTTATTAAATGAAATTTCAATTTTTGCATTAACAATGCATAAAGTCAAATCTATTTTAAATGAAATCGTGTTTATATGACCATAAGCATGCGGAAACCATGTGTCGCACTTAGGTGCTAACTATCAGGATCATTGCGAAAATTAAATTTAATTTATTTTTTAAATGAAATTTCTGTTTTTTTATTAACAATGCATAAAGTCAAATCTATTTTAATGAAATCGTGTTTATTTGATTAAAAGCATGCCGAAAACATGAGTTGCACTTTGGTGCTAGCCTTAAGGATCATTGCGAAAATTAAATTAAATTTATTTATTAAATGAAATTTCAATTTTTTCATTAACAATGCATAAAGTTAAAATTATTTCGATAAAATAGTGTTTATATGACCAAAAGCATGCGGAAAACAGGAGTCGCACTTTGGTGCTAACTATTAGAATCATTGCGAAAATTAAATTAAATTTATTTATTAAATGAAATTTCTGTTTTTTTATTAACAATGCATAAAGTCAAATCTATTTTAATAAAATCGTGTTTATATGACCAAAAGCATGCGGAAAACATGTGTTGCACTTAGGTGCTAGCTTTTAGGATCTTTGCGAAAATTAAATTTAATTTATTTATCATATGAAATTTCTATTTTTTCATTTACAATGCATAAAGTCTAATCTATTTTAAAAAAATCGTATTTATACGACCAAAAGCATGCCAAAAACATGTATTCCACTTAGGTGCTAGCCATAAGGATCATTGCGAAAATTAAATTTAATTAATTTATTAAATGAAATTTCTATTTTTGCGTTAACAATGCATAAAGACAAATCTATTTTATTGATATCGTGTTTATATGACCAAAAGCATGCGGAAAACATGTGTCGCATTTAGGTGCTAACTATTAGGATCATTGCGAAAATTAAATTTAATTTATTTATTAAATGAAATTTTTATTTTTGCATTAACAATGCATAAAGTCAAATCTATTTTATTAAAATAGTGTTTATATGACCAAATGCATGCCGAAAACATGTGTCGCACTTAGGTGCTAGCTATTAGGATCATTGCGAAAATTAAATTTAATTTATTTATTAAATGAAATTTAAATTTTTTCATTAACAATGCATAAAGTTAAATCTATTTTAACAAAATAGTGTTTATATGACCAAACGCATGCCAAAAACATGTGTCGTACTTAGGTGCTGGCCATTAGGATCATTGCGAAAATTAAAATTAATTTATTAATTAAATGAAATTTTAATTTTTTTATTAACAATGCATAAAGTCAAATCCATTTTAATAAAATAGTGTTTATATGACCAAAAGCATGCCAAAACATGTGTCGCACTTAGGTGCTAGCTATTAGGATCATTGCGAAAATTAAATTTAATTTATTTATTAAATGAAATTTCAATTTTTTCATTAACAATGCATAAAGTCAAATCTATTTTAATAAAATAGTGTTTATATGACCAAAAGCATGCCGAAAACATCTGTTGCACTTAGGTGCTAACTATTTAGATCATTGCGAAAATTAAATTTAATTTATTTATTAAATGAAATTTCAAATCTATTTTAATGAAATCGTGTTTATATGATTTAAAGCATGCCGAAAACATGTGTTGCACTTAGGTGCTAGCCATAAGGATCATTGCGAAAATTAAATTAAATTTATTTATTAAATGAAATTTCAATTTTTTCATTACCAATGCATAAAATTAAAATTATTTTGATGAAATAGTGTTTATATGACCAAAAGCATGCGGAAAACATGTGTCGCACTTAGGTGCTAGCTATTAGGATCATTGCGAAAATTAAATTTAATTTATTTATTAAATGAAATTTCAATTTTTTCATTAACAATGCATAAAGTCAAATCTATTTTAATGAAATAGTGTTTATATGACCAAAAGCATGCCAAAACATGTGTTGCACTTAGGTGATAGCTATTAGGATCATTGCGAAAATTAAATTTAATTTATTTATTAAATGAAATTTCAATGTTTTCATTAACAATGCATAAAGTTGAAATTATTTTGATAAAATAGTGTTTATATGACCAAAAGCATGCCAAAACATGAGTCGCACTTAGGTGCTAGCTATTAGGATCATTGCGAAAATTAAATTTAATTTATTTATTAAATGAAATTTCAATTTTTTCATTAACAATGCATAAAGTCAAATCTATTTTAATGAAATAGTGTTTATATGACCAAAAGCATGCCGAAAACATGTGTCGCACTTAGGTGCTAACTATTAGGATCATTGCGAAAATTAAATTTAATTTATTTATTAAATGAAATTTCTGTTTTTTTATTAATAATGCATAAAGTCAAATCTATTTTAATGAAATCGTGTTTATATGATTAAAAGCATGCCGAAAACATGTGTTGCGTTTAGGTGCTAGCCATAAGGATCATTGCGAAAATTAAATTTAATTTATTTATTAAATGAAATTTCAATTTTTTCATTACCAATGCATAAAATTAAAATTATTTTGATGAAATAGTGTTTATATGACCAAAAGCATACGGAAAACATGTGTCGCACTTAGGTGCTAGCTATTAGGATCATTGCGAAAATTAAATTTAATTTATTTATTAAATGAAATTTCAATTTTTTCAATAACAAAGCTTAAAGTCGAAATTATTTGATTGAAATCGTGTTTATATGACCGACAGCATGCCGAAAACATGTGTCGCATATTGGTGCCAGCTGTTAGGATCATTGCAAAAATTGAATTTAATTTATTTATAAAATGAAATTTCAATTTTTTTAATAACAATGCATAAAGTCGAATTTGATTGATCGACGTCGTGTTTATATGACCTATCGCATGCCGAAAACATGTGTCACATTTTGGTGCTAACGGTTAGGATCATTTCAAAAATTAAATTAAATTTATTTATTAAATAAAATTTCATTTTTTTCAATAACAATGCATAAAGTCGAATTTATTTGATTGAATTCCTGTTGAAATTATCAAATGAATGCCGAAAACATGTGTCGCACTTAGGTGCTAGCTATTAGGATCATTGCGAAAACTAAATTTAATTTATTTATTAAATGAAAATTCTATTTTTTTAATAACAATGCATAAAGTCAAATCTATTTTTATGAAATCGTGTTTATATGACCAAAAGCATGTGGAAGACATGTGTCGCACTTACGTGCTAGCTAGTAGGATCATTGCGAAAATTAAATTGAATATATTTATTATATTAAATTTCTATTTTTTCATTAACAATGCATAAAGTCAAATCTATTTTAATAAAATAGTGTTTATATGACCAAAAGAATGCGAAAAACCTGTGTCGCACTTAATTGATAGCTATTAAAATCATTACGAAAATTAAATTTAATTTATTTATTAAATGGAATTTCAATTTTTTCATTAACAATGCATAAAGTCAAATCTATTTTAATGAAATCGTGTTTATATGACCAAAAGCATGCTGAAAAGATGTGTCGCACTTAGGTGCTAGCCATTAGGTTTATTGCGAAAATTAAATTAAATTTATTTCTCATATGAAATTTCTATTTTTTCATTAACAATGCATAAAGTCATATCTATTTTAATTGAATAGTGTTTATATGACCAAAAGCATGCCGAAAACATGTGTCGCACTTAGGTGCCGGCTATTAGGATCATTGCGAAAATTATATTTAATTTATTTATTAAATGAAAATTCAATTTTTTCATTAACAATGCATAAAGTCAAATCTATTTTAATAAAAACTTGTTCATTTGACCAAAAGCTTGCCGAAAACATGTGTCGCACTTAGGTGCAAGCCATTAGGTTTATTGCGAAAATTAAATTAAATTTATTTCTCATATGAAATTTCTATTTTTTCATTAACAATGCATAAAGTCATATCTATTTTAATTGAATAGTGTTTATATGACCAAAAGCATGCCGAACACATGTGTCGCACTTGGGTGCTAGCTATTAGGATTATTGCGAAAATCAAATTTAATTTATTTATTAAATGAAATATTAATTTTTTCATTAACAATGCATAAAGTTAAAATTATTTTGATAAAATAGTGTTTATATGACTAAAAGCATGAAGAAAACATGTCTTGCACTTAGGTGCTGGCTATTAGGTTCATTGCGAAAATTAAATTTAGTTTATTTATTAAATGCAATTTCAATTTTTTCATTAACAATGCATAAAGTCAAATATATTTTAATGAAATAATGTTTATGTGACCAAAAGCATGCCGAAAACATGTGTCGCACTTAGGTGCTAGCTATTAGGATCATTGCGAAAACTAAATTTAATTTATTTATTAAATGAAAATTCTATTTTTTTATTAACAATGCATAAAGTCAAATCTATTTTTACGAAATCGTGTTTATATGACCAAAAGCATGTCGAAGACATGTGTCGCACTTACGTGCTAGCTAGTAGGATCATTGCGAAAATTAAATTGCATATATTTATTATAATAAATTTCTATTTTTTCATTAACAATGCATAAAGTCAAATCTATTTTAATAAAATAGTGTTTATATGACCAAAAGCATGCGAAAAACCTGTGTCGCACTTAATTGATAGCTATTGTCATTGACATGTGTCGCATTTAGGTGCTAACCATCAGGATCATTGCGAAAATTAAATTTAATTTATTTATTAAATGAAATTTTAATTTTTTCATTAACAATGCATAAAGTCAAATCTATTTTATTAAAATAGTGTTTATATGACCAAATGCATGCCGAAAACATGTGTCGCACTTAGGTGCTAGCTATTAGGATCATTGCGAAAATTAAATTTAATTTATTTATTAAATGAAATTTCAATTTTTTCATTAACAATGCATAAAGTTAAATCTATTTTAACAAAATAGTGTTTATATAACCAAACGCATGCCAAAAACATGTGTCGTACTTAGGTGCTGGCCATTAGGATCATTGCGAAAATTAAAATTAATTTATTAATTAAATGAAATTTTAATTTTTTTATTAACAATGCATAAAGTCAAATACATTTTAATAAAATAGTGTTTATATGACCAAAAGCATGCCAAAACATGTGTCGCACTTAGGTGCTAGGTATTAGGATCATTGCGAAAATTAAATTTAATTTATTTATTAAATGAAATTTCAATTTTTTCATTAACAATGCATAAAGTCAAATCTATTTTAATAAAATAGTGTTTATATGACCAAAAGCATGCCGAAAACATCTGTTGCACTTAGATGCTAACTATTTAGATCATTGCGAAAATTAAATTTAATTTATTTATTAAATGAAATTTCTGTTTTTTTATTAACAATGCATAAAGTCAAATTTATTTTAATGAAATCGTGTTTATATGATTAAAAGCATGCCGAAAACATGTGTTGCACTTAGGTGCCAGCCATAAGGATCATTGCAACAATTAAATTTATTTTATTTATTAAATGAAATTTCAATTTTTTCAATAACAATGCATAAAGTCGAATTAATTTGATTGAAATCGTGTTTATATGATCAAATGCATGCCTAAAACATGTGTCGCTCTAAGGTGCAAGCTATAAGGATCCTTGCCAAAATTTAATTTATTTTATTTATTAAATGAAATTTCAATTTTTTCAATAACAACGCATTAAGTCGAATTATTTTGATTGAAATCGTGTTTATATGATCAAATGCATGCCGAAAACATGTGTCACACGTAGGTGCAAGATATTAGGATCATTGCAAAAATTAAATTTATTTTATTTATTAAATGAAATTTCAATTTTTTCAATAACAATGCATAAAGTCGAATTAATTTGATTAAAATCGTGTTTATATGATCAAATGCATGCCTAAAACATGTGTCGCACTTGGGTGCAAGATATTAGGATCATTGCAAAAATTAAATTTATTTTATTTATTAAATGAAATTTCAATTCTTTCAATAACAATGCACAAAGTCGAATTTATTTGATTGAAATCAAGTTGAAATGATCAAATGCAAGCCAAAACCATGTGTCGCATTTGAGTGCTAGATATTAGGATCATTGCAAAAATTAAATTTATTTTATTTATTAAATGAAATTTTAATTTTTTCAATAACAATGCATAAAGTCTAATTTATTTGATTGAAATCAAGTTTAAAAAATCAAATGCATGCCGAAAACATGTGTCACACTTAGGTGCGAGCTATTAGGATCATTGCAAAAATTAAATTTATTTTATTTATTAAACGAAATTTCTATTTTTTCAATAACAATGCATACTGTCGGATATATTTGATTGAAATCGTGTTTATATGATCAAATGCATGCCGAAAACATGTGTCACACTTAGGTGCAAGATATTAGGATCATTGCAAAAATTAAATTTATTTTATTTATTAAATGAAATTTCAATTTTTTCAATAACAATGCATAAAGTCGAATTAATTTGATTTAAATCGTGTTTATATGATCAAATGCATGCCGAAAACATGTGTCGCTCTTAGGTGCAAGCTATAAGGATCATTGCAAAAATTAAATTTATTTTATTTATTAAATGAAATTTCAATTTTTTCAATAACAATGCATAAAGTCGAATTAATTTGATTTAAATCGTGTTTATATGATCAAATGCATGCCGAAAACATGTGTCACACGTAGGTGCAAGATATTAGGATCATTGCAAAAATTAAATTTATTTTATTTATTAAATGAAATTTCAATTTTTTCAATAACAATGCATAAAGTCGAATTAATTTGATTTAAATCGTGTTTATATGATCAAATGCATGCCGAAAACATGTGTCGCTCTTAGGTGCAAGCGATAAGGATCAATGCAGAAATTAAATTTATTTTATTTATTAAATGAAATTTCAATTTTTTCAATAACAATGCATAAAGTCGAATTAATTTGATTGAAATCGTGTTTATATGATCAAATGCATGCCATAAACATGTGTAGCACTTAGGTGCAAGCTATAAGGATCATTGCAAAAATTAAATTTATTTTATTTATTAAATGAAATTTCAATTTTTTCAATAACAATGCATAAAGTCGAAATAATTTGATTGAAATCGTGTTTATATGATCAAGTGCATGCCGAAAACATGTGTCACACTTAGGTGCAAGCCATAAGGATCATTGCAAAAATTAAATTTATTTTATTTATTAAATGAAATTTTAATTTTTTCAATAACAATGCATAAAATCAAATTAATTTGATTGAAATCGTGTTTATATGATCAAATGCATGCCGAAAACATGTGTCGCACTTAGGTGCAAGCTATAGGGATCATTGCAAAAATTAAATTTATTTTATTTATTAAATGAAATTTCAATTCTTTCAATCACAATGCATAAAGTCGAATTTATTTAATTGAAATCAAGTTTAAATGATCAAATGCATGCCCAAAACATGTGTCGCACTTAGGTGCAAGTTGTTAGGATCATTGCAAATATTAAATTAATTTTATTTATTAAATAAAATTTCTATTTTTTTAATAACAATGCATAAAGTCGAATATATTTGATTGAAATCGTGTTTATATAATCAAATGCATGCCAAATACATGTGTCACACTTTATTGCAAGCTATTAGGATCATTGCAAAAATTACATTTATTTTATTTATTAAATGAAATTTCAATTCTTTCAATCACAATGCATAAAGTCGAATTTATTTAATTGAAATCAAGTTTAAATGATCAAATGCATGCCCAAAACATGTGTCGCACTTAGGTGCAAGTTGTTAGGATCATTGCAAATATTAAATTAATTTTATTTATTAAATAAAATTTCTATTTTTTTAATAACAATGCATAAAGTCGAATATATTTGATTGAAATCGTGTTTATATAATCAAATGCATGCCAAATACATGTGTCACACTTTATTGCAAGCTATTAGGATCATTGCAAAAATTACATTTATTTTATTTATTAAATGAAATTTCAATTCTTTCAATCACAATGCATAAAGTCGAATTTATTTAATTGAAATCAAGTTTAAATGATCAAATGCATGCCCAAAACATGTGTCGCACTTAGGTGCAAGTTGTTAGGATCATTGCAAATATTAAATTAATTTTATTTATTAAATAAAATTTCTATTTTTTTAATAACAATGCATAAAGTCGAATATATTTGATTGAAATCGTGTTTATATAATCAAATGCATGCCAAATACATGTGTCACACTTTATTGCAAGCTATTAGGATCATTGCAAAAATTACATTTATTTTATTTATTAAATGAAATTTCAATTCTTTCAATCACAGTGCATCAAGTCGAATTAATTTGATTGAAATCGTGTTTATATGATCAAATGCATGCCGAAAACATGTGTCGCACTTAGGTGCAAGCTATAAGGATCATTGCAAAAATTAAATTTATTTTATTTATTAAATGAAATTTCAATTTTTTCAATAACAATGCATAAAGTCGAATTAATTTGATTAAAATCGTGTTTATATGATCAAATGCATGCCGAAAACATGTGTCGCACTTAGGTGCAAGCCATAAGGATCATTTCAAAAATTAAATTTATTTTATTTATTAAATGAAATTTCAATTTTTTCAATAACAATGAATTAAGTCGAATTAATTTGATTAAAATCGTGTTTATATGATCAAATGCATGCCGAAAACATGTGTCACACTTAGGTGCAAGCCATAAGGATCATTGCAAAAATTAAATTTATTTTATTTATGAAATGAAATTTCAATTTTTTCAAAAACAATGCTTAAAGTCGAATTACTTTGATTAAATTCGTTTTTAAATGATCAAATGCATGCCGAAAACATGTGTTACACTTAGGTGCAAGCCATAAGGATCATTGCAAAAATTAAATTTATTTTATTTATTAAATGAAATTTCAATTTTTTCAATAACAATGAATAAAGTCGAATTAATTTGATTAAAATCGTTTTTATATGATCAAATGCATGCCGAAAACATGTGTTACACTTAGGTGCAAGCCATAAGGATCATTGCAAAAATTAAATTTATTTTATTTATTAAATGAAATTTCAATTTTTTCAATAACAATGCATCAAGTTAAATTAATTTGATTGAAATCGTGTTTATATGATCAAATGCATGCCGAAAACATGTGTCGCACTTAGGTGCAAGCTATAGGGATCATTGCAAAAATTAAATTTATTTTATTTATTAAATGAAATTTCAATTTTTTCAATAACAATGCATAAAGTCGAATTAATTTATTGAAATCGTGTTTATATGATCAAATGCATGCCGAAAACATGTGTCGCACTTAGGTGCAAGCTATAAGGATCATTGCAAAAATTAAATTTATTTTATTTATTAAATGAAATTTCTATTTTTTCAATAACAATGCATACAGTCGGATATATTAGATTGAAATCGTGTTTATATGATCAAATGCATGCCGAAAAGATGTGTCACACTTAGGTGCAAGATATAAGGATCATTGCAAAAATTATTTTTTTTTATTTATTAAATGAAATTTCAATTTTTTCAAAAACAATGATTTAAGTCGAATTAATTTGTTAGAAATCGTGTTTATATGATCAATTGCATGCCGAAAACATGTGTCACACTTAGGTGCAAGCCATAAGGATCATTGCAAAAATTAAATTTATTTTATTTATTAAATGAAATTTCAATTGTTTCAATAACAATGCATAAAGTCGAATTAATTTGATTGAAATCGTGTTTATATGATCAAATGCATGCCGAAAACATGTGTCGCACTTAGGTGCAAGCTATTAGGATCATTGCAAAAATTAAGTTTATTTTATTTATTAAAAGGAATTTAAATTTTTTCAAAAACAATGCATAAAGTCGAATTAAAGTCGAATTAATTTGTTTGAAATCGTGTTTATATGATCAAATGCATGCCGAAAACATGTGTCGCACCTAGGTGCAAGCTGTTAGGATCATTGCAAAAATTACATTTATTTTATTTATTAAATGAAATTTCAATTATTTCAATCACAATGCATAAAGTCGAATTAATTTGATTGAAATCGTGTTTATATGATCAAATGCATGCCGAAAACATGTGTCACACTTAGGTGCAAGCTGTTAGGATCATTGCAAAAATTAAATTTATTTTATTTATTAAATGAAATTTCAATTTTTTCAAAAACAATGCTTAAAGTCGAATAACTTTGATTAGAATCGTTTTTATATGATCAAATGCATGCCGAAAACATGTGTTACACTTAGGTGCAAGCCATAAGGATCATTGCAAAAATTAAATTTATTTTATTTATTAAATGAAATTTCAATTTTTTCAATAACAATGAATAAAGTCGAATTAATTTGATTAAAATCGTTTTTATATGATCAAATGCATGCCAAAAACATGTGTTACACTTAGGTGCAAGCCATAAGGATCATTGCAAAAATTAAATTTATTTTATTTATTAAATGAAATTTCAAATTTTTCAATAACAATGCATCAAGTTGAATTAATTTGATTGAAATCGTGTTTATATGATCAAATGCATGCCGAAAACATGTGTCGCACTTAGGTGCAAGCTATAGGGATCATTGCAAAAATTAAATTTATTTTATTTATTAAATGAAATTTCTATTTTTTCAATAACAATGCATACAGTCGGATATATTTGATTGAAATCGTGTTTATATGATCAAATGCATGCCGAAAAGATGTGTCACACTTAGGTGCAAGATATAAGGATCATTGCAAAAATTATTTTTTTTTATTTATTAAATGAAATTTCAATTTTTTCAAAAACAATGATTTAAGTCGAATTAATTTGTTAGAAATCGTGTTTATATGATCAATTGCATGCCGAAAACATGTGTCACACTTAGGTGCAAGCCATAAGGATCATTGCAAAAATTAAATTTATTTTATTTATTAAATGAAATTTCAATTGTTTCAATAACAATGCATAAAGTCGAATTAATTTGATTGAAATCGTGTTTATATGATCAAATGCATGCCGAAAACATGTGTCGCACTTAGGTGCAAGCTATTAGGATCATTGCAAAAATTAAGTTTATTTTATTTATTAAAAGGAATTTAAATTTTTTCAAAAACAATGCATAAAGTCGAATTAAAGTCTAATTAATTTGTTTGAAATCGTGTTTATATGATCAAATGCATGCCGAAAACATGTGTCGCACCTAGGTGCAAGCTGTTAGGATCATTGCAAAAATTACATTTATTTTATTTATTAAATGAAATTTCAATTATTTCAATCACAATGCATAAAGTCGAATTAATTTGATTGAAATCGTGTTTATATGATCAAATGCATGCCGAAAACATGTGTCACACTTAGGTGCAAGCTGTTAGGATCATTGAAAAAATTAAATTTATTTAATTTATTAAATGAAATTTCAATTTTTTCAATAACAATGCATAAAGTCGAATTAATTTGATTGAAATCGTGTTTATATGATCAAATGCATGCCGAAAACATGTGTCACACTTAGGTGCAAGCCATAAGGATCATTGCAAAAATTAAATTTATTTTATTTATTAAATGAAATTTCAATTTTTTCAATAACAATGCATCAAGTTAAATTAATTTGATTGAAATCGTGTTTATATGATCAAATGCATGCCGAAAACATGTGTCGCACTTAGGTGCAAGCTATAGGGATCATTGCAAAAATTAAATTTATTTTATTTATTAAATGAAATTTCAATTTTTTCAATAACAATGCATAAAGTCGAATTAATTTATTGAAATCGTGTTTATATGATCAAATGCATGCCGAAAACATGTGTCGCACTTAGGTGCAAGCTATAAGGATCATTGCAAAAATTAAATTTATTTTATTTATTAAATGAAATTTCTATTTTTTCAATAACAATGCATACAGTCGGATATATTAGATTGAAATCGTGTTTATATGATCAAATGCATGCCGAAAAGATGTGTCACACTTAGGTGCAAGATATAAGGATCATTGCAAAAATTATTTTTTTTTATTTATTAAATGAAATTTCAATTTTTTCAAAAACAATGATTTAAGTCGAATTAATTTGTTAGAAATCGTGTTTATATGATCAATTGCATGCCGAAAACATGTGTCACACTTAGGTGCAAGCCATAAGGATCATTGCAAAAATTAAATTTATTTTATTTATTAAATGAAATTTCAATTGTTTCAATAACAATGCATAAAGTCGAATTAATTTGATTGAAATCGTGTTTATATGATCAAATGCATGCCGAAAACATGTGTCGCACTTAGGTGCAAGCTATTAGGATCATTGCAAAAATTAAGTTTATTTTATTTATTAAAAGGAATTTAAATTTTTTCAAAAACAATGCATAAAGTCGAATTAAAGTCGAATTAATTTGTTTGAAATCGTGTTTATATGATCAAATGCATGCCGAAAACATGTGTCGCACCTAGGTGCAAGCTGTTAGGATCATTGCAAAAATTACATTTATTTTATTTATTAAATGAAATTTCAATTATTTCAATCACAATGCATAAAGTCGAATTAATTTGATTGAAATCGTGTTTATATGATCAAATGCATGCCGAAAACATGTGTCACACTTAGGTGCAAGCTGTTAGGATCATTGCAAAAATTAAATTTATTTTATTTATTAAATGAAATTTCAATTTTTTCAAAAACAATGCTTAAAGTCGAATAACTTTGATTAGAATCGTTTTTATATGATCAAATGCATGCCGAAAACATGTGTTACACTTAGGTGCAAGCCATAAGGATCATTGCAAAAATTAAATTTATTTTATTTATTAAATGAAATTTCAATTTTTTCAATAACAATGAATAAAGTCGAATTAATTTGATTAAAATCGTTTTTATATGATCAAATGCATGCCAAAAACATGTGTTACACTTAGGTGCAAGCCATAAGGATCATTGCAAAAATTAAATTTATTTTATTTATTAAATGAAATTTCAAATTTTTCAATAACAATGCATCAAGTTGAATTAATTTGATTGAAATCGTGTTTATATGATCAAATGCATGCCGAAAACATGTGTCGCACTTAGGTGCAAGCTATAGGGATCATTGCAAAAATTAAATTTATTTTATTTATTAAATGAAATTTCTATTTTTTCAATAACAATGCATACAGTCGGATATATTTGATTGAAATCGTGTTTATATGATCAAATGCATGCCGAAAAGATGTGTCACACTTAGGTGCAAGATATAAGGATCATTGCAAAAATTATTTTTTTTTATTTATTAAATGAAATTTCAATTTTTTCAAAAACAATGATTTAAGTCGAATTAATTTGTTAGAAATCGTGTTTATATGATCAATTGCATGCCGAAAACATGTGTCACACTTAGGTGCAAGCCATAAGGATCATTGCAAAAATTAAATTTATTTTATTTATTAAATGAAATTTCAATTGTTTCAATAACAATGCATAAAGTCGAATTAATTTGATTGAAATCGTGTTTATATGATCAAATGCATGCCGAAAACATGTGTCGCACTTAGGTGCAAGCTATTAGGATCATTGCAAAAATTAAGTTTATTTTATTTATTAAAAGGAATTTAAATTTTTTCAAAAACAATGCATAAAGTCGAATTAAAGTCTAATTAATTTGTTTGAAATCGTGTTTATATGATCAAATGCATGCCGAAAACATGTGTCGCACCTAGGTGCAAGCTGTTAGGATCATTGCAAAAATTACATTTATTTTATTTATTAAATGAAATTTCAATTATTTCAATCACAATGCATAAAGTCGAATTAATTTGATTGAAATCGTGTTTATATGATCAAATGCATGCCGAAAACATGTGTCACACTTAGGTGCAAGCTGTTAGGATCATTGAAAAAATTAAATTTATTTAATTTATTAAATGAAATTTCAATTTTTTCAATAACAATGCATAAAGTCGAATTAATTTGATTGAAATCGTGTTTATATGATCAAATGCATGCCGAAAACATGTGTCACACTTAGGTGCAAGCCATAAGGATCATTGCAAAAATTAAATTTATTTTATTTATAAAATGAAATTTCAATTTTTTCAATAACAATGCATAAAGTCGAAATAATTTGATTAAAATCGTGTTTATATGATCAAATGCATGCCGAAAACATGTGTCATACTTAAGTGCAAGATATTAGGATCATTGCAAAAATTAAATTTTTTTATTTATTAAATGAAATTTCAATTTTTTCAAAAACAATGATTTAAGTCGAATTACTTTGATTGAAATCGTGTTTATATGATCAAATGCATGCCGAAAACATGTGTCACACTTAGGTGCAAGCCATAAGGATCATTGCAAAAATTAAATTTATTTTATTTATTAAATGAAATTTCAATTTTTTCAAAAACAATGCTTAAAGTCGATTTACTTTGATTGAAATCGTGTTTATATGATCAAATGCATGCCGAAAACATGTGTCACACTTAGGTGCAAGCCATAAGGATCATTGCAAAATTAAATTTATTTTATTTATTAAATGAAATTTCAATTTTTTCAATAACAATGAATAAAGTCGAATTAATTTGATTGAAATCGTGTTTATATGATCAAATGCATGCCGAAAACATGTGTCGCTCTTAGGTGCAAGCTATAAGGATCATTGCAAAAATTAAATTTATTTTATTTATTAAATGAAATTTCAATTTTTTCAATAACAATGCATAAAGTCGAATTAATTTGATTGAAATCGTGTTTATATGATCAAATGCATGCCGAAAACATGTGTCGCTCTTAGGTGCAAGCTATAAGGATCATTGCAAAAATTAAATTTATTTTATTTATTAAATGAAATTTAAATTTTTTCAATAACAATGCATAAAGTCGAATTAATTTGATTAAAATCGTGTTTATATGATCAAATGCATGCCGAAAACATGTGTCGCACTTAGGTGCAAGCTATAAGGATCATTGCAAAAATTAAATTTATTTTATTTATTAAATGAAATTTCTATTTTTTCAATAACAATGCATACAGTCGGATATGTTTGATTGAAATCGTATTTATATGATCAAATGCATGCCGAAAAGATGTGTCACACTTAGGTGCAAGATATAAGGATCATTGCAAAAATTATTTTTTTTTATTTATTAAATGAAATTTCAATTTTTTCAAAAACAATGATTTAAGTCGAATTAATTTGTTAGAAATCGTGTTTATATGATCAATTGCATGCCGAAAACATGTGTCACACTTAGGTGCAAGCCATAAGGATCATTGCAAAAATTAAATTTATTTTATTTATTAAATGAAATTTCAATTGTTTCAATAACAATGCATAAAGTCGAATTAATTTGATTGAAATCGTGTTTATATGATCAAATGCATTCCGAAAACATGTGTCGCTCTTAGGTGCAAGCTATAAGGATCATTGCAAAAATTAAATTTATTTTATTTATTAAATGAAATTTCAATTTTTTCAATAACAATGCATAAAGTCGAATTAATTTGATTAAAATCGTGTTTATATGATCAAATGCATGCCGAAAACATGTGTCGCTCTTAGGTGCAAGCTATAAGGATCAATGCAGAAATTAAATTTATTTTATTTAATAAATGAAATTTCAATTTTTTCAATAACAATGCATAAAGTCGAATTAATTTGATTTAAATCGTGTTTATATGATCAAATGCATGCCGAAAACATGTGTCGCTCTTAGGTGCAAGCTATAAGGATCAATGCAGAAATTAAATTTATTTTATTTATTAAATGAAATTTCAATTTTTTCAATAACAATGCATAAAGTCGAATTAATTTGATTGAAATCGTGTTTATATGATCAAATGCATGCCGAAAACATGTGTCGCTCTTAGGTGCAAGCTATAAGGATCATTGCAAAAATTAAATTTATTTTATTTATTAAATGAAATTTCAATTGTTTCAATAACAATGCATAAAGTCGAATTAATTTGATTAAAATCGTGTTTATATGATCAAATGCATGCCGAAAACATGTGTCGCACTTAGGTGCAAGCTATAAGGATCATTGCAAAAATTAAATTTATTTTATTTATTAAATGAAATTTCTATTTTTTCAATAACAATGCATACAGTCGGATATATTTGATTGAAATCGTGTTTATATGATCAAATGCATGCCGAAAAGATGTGTCACACTTAGGTGCAAGATATAAGGATCATTGCAAAAATTATTTTTTTTTATTTATTAAATGAAATTTCAATTTTTTCAAAAACAATGATTTAAGTCGAATTAATTTGTTAGAAATCGTGTTTATATGATCAATTGCATGCCGAAAACATGTGTCACACTTAGGTGCAAGCCATATGGATCATTGCAAAAATTAAATTTATTTTATTTATTAAATGAAATTTCAATTGTTTCAATAACAATGCATAAAGTCGAATTAATTTGATTGAAATCGTGTTTATATGATCAAATGCATGCCGAAAACATGTGTCGCACTTAGGTGCAAGCTATTAGGATCATTGCAAAAATTAAGTTTATTTTATTTATTAAAAGGAATTTAAATTTTTTCAAAAACAATGCATAAGGTCGAATTAAAGTCGAATTAATTTGTTTGAAATCGTGTTTATATGATCAAATGCATGCCGAAAACATGTGTCGCACCTAGGTGCAAGCTGTTAGGATCATTGCAAAAATTACATTTTTTTATTTATTAAATGAAATTTCAATTATTTCAATCACAATGCATAAAGTCGAATTAATTTGATTGAAATCGTGTTTATATGATCAAATGCATGCCGAAAACATGTGTCACACTTAGGTGCAAGCTGTTAGGATCATTGCAAAAATTAAATTTATTTAATTTATTAAATGAAATTTCAATTTTTTCAATAACAATGCATAAAGTCGAATTAATTTGATTGAAATCGTGTTTATATGATCAAATGCATGCCGAAAACATGTGTCACACTTAGGTGCAAGCCATAAGGATCATTGCAAAAATTAAATTTATTTTATTTATTAAATGAAATTTCTATTTTTTCAATAACAATGCATACAGTCGGATATATTTGATTGAAATCGTGTTTATATGATCAAATGCATGCCAAAAAGATGTGTCACACTTAGGTGCAAGATATAAGGATCATTGCAAAAATTATTTTTTTTTATTTATTAAATGAAATTTCAATTTTTTCAATCACAATGCATAAAGTCGAATTAATTTGATTGAAATCGTGTTTATATGATCAAATGCATGCCGAAAACATGTGTCGCACTTAGGTGCAAGCTATAAGGATCATTGCAAAAATTAAATTTATTTTATTTATTAAATGAAATTTCTATTTTTTCAATAACAATGCATACAGTCGGATATATTTGATTGAAATCGTGTTTATATGATCAAATGCATGCCGAAAAGATGTGTCACACTTAGGTGCAAGATATAAGGATCATTGCAAAAATTATTTTTTTTTATTTATTAAATGAAATTTCAATTTTTTCAAAAACAATGATTTAAGTCGAATTAATTTGTTAGAAATCGTGTTTATATGATCAATTGCATGCCGAAAACATGTGTCACACTTAGGTGCAAGCCATAAGGATCATTGCAAAAATTAAATTTATTTTATTTATTAAATGAAATTTCAATTGTTTCAATAACAATGCATAAAGTCGAATTAATTTGATTGAAATCGTGTTTATATGATCAAATGCATGCCGAAAACATGTGTCGCACTTAGGTGCAAGCTATTAGGATCATTGCAAAAATTAAGTTTATTTTATTTATTAAAAGGAATTTAAATTTTTTCAAAAACAATGCATAAAGTCGAATTAAAGTCGAATTAATTTGTTTGAAATCGTGTTTATATGATCAAATGCATGCCGAAAACATGTGTCGCTCTTAGGTGCAAGCTATAAGGATCATTGCAAAAATTAAATTTATTTTATTTATTAAATGAAATTTCAATTTTTTCAATAACAATGCATAAAGTCGAATTAATTTGATTAAAATCGTGTTTATATGATCAAATGCATGCCGAAAACATGTGTCGCTCTTAGGTGCAAGCTATAAGGATCAATGCAGAAATTAAATTTATTTTATTTAATAAATGAAATTTCAATTTTTTCAATAACAATGCATAAAGTCGAATTAATTTGATTTAAATCGTGTTTATATGATCAAATGCATGCCGAAAACATGTGTCGCTCTTAGGTGCAAGCTATAAGGATCAATGCAGAAATTAAATTTATTTTATTTATTAAATGAAATTTCAATTTTTTCAATAACAATGCATAAAGTCGAATTAATTTGATTGAAATCGTGTTTATATGATCAAATGCATGCCGAAAACATGTGTCGCTCTTAGGTGCAAGCTATAAGGATCATTGCAAAAATTAAATTTATTTTATTTATTAAATGAAATTTCAATTGTTTCAATAACAATGCATAAAGTCGAATTAATTTGATTAAAATCGTGTTTATATGATCAAATGCATGCCGAAAACATGTGTCGCACTTAGGTGCAAGCTATAAGGATCATTGCAAAAATTAAATTTATTTTATTTATTAAATGAAATTTCTATTTTTTCAATAACAATGCATACAGTCGGATATATTTGATTGAAATCGTGTTTATATGATCAAATGCATGCCGAAAAGATGTGTCACACTTAGGTGCAAGATATAAGGATCATTGCAAAAATTATTTTTTTTTATTTATTAAATGAAATTTCAATTTTTTCAATCACAATGCATAAAGTCGAATTAATTTGATTGAAATCGTGTTTATATGATCAAATGCATGCCGAAAACATGTGTCGCACTTAGGTGCAAGCTATAAGGATCATTGCAAAAATTAAATTTATTTTATTTATTAAATGAAATTTCTATTTTTTCAATAACAATGCATACAGTCGGATATATTTGATTGAAATCGTGTTTATATGATCAAATGCATGCCGAAAAGATGTGTCACACTTAGGTGCAAGATATAAGGATCATTGCAAAAATTATTTTTTTTTATTTATTAAATGAAATTTCAATTTTTTCAAAAACAATGATTTAAGTCAAATTAATTTGTTAGAAATCGTGTTTATATGATCAATTGCATGCCGAAAACATGTGTCACACTTAGGTGCAAGCCATAAGGATCATTGCAAAAATTAAATTTATTTTATTTATTAAATGAAATTTCAATTGTTTCAATAACAATGCATAAAGTCGAATTAATTTGATTGAAATCGTGTTTATATGATCAAATGCATGCCGAAAACATGTGTCGCACTTAGGTGCAAGCTATTAGGATCATTGCAAAAATTAAGTTTATTTTATTTATTAAAAGGAATTTAAATTTTTTCAAAAACAATGCATAAAGTCGAATTAAAGTCGAATTAATTTGTTTGAAATCGTGTTTATATGATCAAATGCATGCCGAAAACATGTGTCGCACCTAGGTGCAAGCTGTTAGGATCATTGCAAAAATTACATTTATTTTATTTATTAAATGAAATTTCAATTATTTCAATCACAATGCATAAAGTCGAATTAATTTGATTGAAATCGTGTTTATATGATCAAATGCATGCCGAAAACATGTGTCACACTTAGGTGCAAGCTGTTAGGATCATTGCAAGAATTAAATTTATTTAATTTATTAAATGAAATTTCAATTTTTTCAATAACAATGCATAAAGTCGAATTAATTTGATTGAAATCGTGTTTATATGATCAAATGCATGCCGAAAACATGTGTCACACTTAGGTGCAAGCCATAAGGATCATTGCAAAAATTAAATTTATTTTATTTATAAAATGAAATTTCAATTTTTTCAATAACAATGCATAAAGTCGAAATAATTTGATTAAAATCGTGTTTATATGATCAAATGCATGCCGAAAACATGTGTCATACTTAAGTGCAAGATATTAGGATCATTGCAAAAATTAAATTTTTTTATTTATTAAATGAAATTTCAATTTTTTCAAAAACAATGATTTAAGTCGAAATACTTTGATTGAAATCGTGTTTATATGATCAAATGCATGCCGAAAACATGTGTCACACTTAGGTGCAAGCCATAAGGATCATTGCAAAAATTAAATTTATTTTATTTATTAAATGAAATTTCAATTTTTTCAATAACAATGAATAAAGTCGAATTCATTTGATTGAAATCGTGTTTATATGATCAAATGCATGCCGAAAACATGTGTCGCTCTTAGGTGCAAGCTATAAGGATCAATGCAGAAATTAAATTTATTTTATTTATTAAATGAAATTTCAATTTTTTCAATAACAATGCATAAAGTCGAATTAATTTGATTGAAATCGTGTTTATATGATCAAATGCATGCCGAAAACATGTGTCGCTCTTAGGTGCAAGCTATAAGGATCATTGCAAAAATTAAATTTATTTTATTTATTAAATGAAATTTCAATTTTTTCAATAACAATGCATAAAGTCGAATTAATTTGATTGAAATCGTGTTTATATGATCAAATGCATGCCGAAAACATGTGTCGCTCTTAGGTGCAAGCTATAAGGATCATTGCAAAAATTAAATTTATTTTATTTATTAAATGAAATTTAAATTTTTTCAATAACAATGCATAAAGTCGAATTAATTTGATTAAAATCGTGTTTATATGATCAAATGCATGCCGAAAACATGTGTCGCACTTAGGTGCAAGCTATAAGGATCATTGCAAAAATTAAATTTATTTTATTTATTAAATGAAATTTCTATTTTTTCAATAACAATGCATACAGTCGGATATATTTGATTGAAATCGTATTTATATGATCAAATGCATGCCGAAAAGATGTGTCACACTTAGGTGCAAGATATAAGGATCATTGCAAAAATTATTTTTTTTTATTTATTAAATGAAATTTCAATTTTTTCAAAAACAATGATTTAAGTCGAATTAATTTGTTAGAAATCGTGTTTATATGATCAATTGCATGCCGAAAACATGTGTCACACTTAGGTGCAAGCCATAAGGATCATTGCAAAAATTAAATTTATTTTATTTATTAAATGAAATTTCAATTGTTTCAATAACAATGCATAAAGTCGAATTAATTTGATTGAAATCGTGTTTATATGATCAAATGCATTCCGAAAACATGTGTCGCTCTTAGGTGCAAGCTATAAGGATCATTGCAAAAATTAAATTTATTTTATTTATTAAATGAAATTTCAATTTTTTCAATAACAATGCATAAAGTCGAATTAATTTGATTAAAATCGTGTTTATATGATCAAATGCATGCCGAAAACATGTGTCGCTCTTAGGTGCAAGCTATAAGGATCAATGCAGAAATTAAATTTATTTTATTTAATAAATGAAATTTCAATTTTTTCAATAACAATGCATAAAGTCGAATTAATTTGATTTAAATCGTGTTTATATGATCAAATGCATGCCGAAAACATGTGTCGCTCTTAGGTGCAAGCTATAAGGATCAATGCAGAAATTAAATTTATTTTATTTATTAAATGAAATTTCAATTTTTTCAATAACAATGCATAAAGTCGAATTAATTTGATTGAAATCGTGTTTATATGATCAAATGCATGCCGAAAACATGTGTCGCTCTTAGGTGCAAGCTATAAGGATCATTGCAAAAATTAAATTTATTTTATTTATTAAATGAAATTTCAATTGTTTCAATAACAATGCATAAAGTCGAATTAATTTGATTAAAATCGTGTTTATATGATCAAATGCATGCCGAAAACATGTGTCGCACTTAGGTGCAAGCTATAAGGATCATTGCAAAAATTAAATTTATTTTATTTATTAAATGAAATTTCTATTTTTTCAATAACAATGCATACAGTCGGATATATTTGATTGAAATCGTGTTTATATGATCAAATGCATGCCGAAAAGATGTGTCACACTTAGGTGCAAGATATAAGGATCATTGCAAAAATTATTTTTTTTTATTTATTAAATGAAATTTCAATTTTTTCAATCACAATGCATAAAGTCGAATTAATTTGATTGAAATCGTGTTTATATGATCAATTGCATGCCGAAAACATGTGTCACACTTAGGTGCAAGCCATAAGGATCATTGCAAAAATTAAATTTATTTTATTTATTAAATGAAATTTCAATTGTTTCAATAACAATGCATAAAGTCGAATTAATTTGATTGAAATCGTGTTTATATGATCAAATGCATTCCGAAAACATGTGTCGCTCTTAGGTGCAAGCTATAAGGATCATTGCAAAAATTAAATTTATTTTATTTATTAAATGAAATTTCAATTTTTTCAATAACAATGCATAAAGTCGAATTAATTTGATTAAAATCGTGTTTATATGATCAAATGCATGCCGAAAACATGTGTCGCTCTTAGGTGCAAGCTATAAGGATCAATGCAGAAATTAAATTTATTTTATTTAATAAATGAAATTTCAATTTTTTCAATAACAATGCATAAAGTCGAATTAATTTGATTGAAATCGTGTTTATATGATCAAATGCATGCCGAAAACATGTGTCGCTCTTAGGTGCAAGCTATAAGGATCAATGCAGAAATTAAATTTATTTTATTTATTAAATGAAATTTCAATTTTTTCAATAACAATGCATAAAGTCGAATTAATTTGATTGAAATCGTGTTTATATGATCAAATGCATGCCGAAAACATGTGTCGCTCTTAGGTGCAAGCTATAAGGATCATTGCAAAAATTAAATTTATTTTATTTATTAAATGAAATTTCAATTTTTTCAATAACAATGCATAAAGTCGAATTAATTTGATTAAAATCGTGTTTATATGATCAAATGCATGCCGAAAACATGTGTCGCACTTAGGTGCAAGCTATAAGGATCATTGCAAAAATTAAATTTATTTTATTTATTAAATGAAATTTCTATTTTTTCAATAACAATGCATACAGTCGGATATATTTGATTGAAATCGTGTTTATATGATCAAATGCATGTAGAAAAGATGTGTCACACTTAGGTGCAAGATAAAAGGATCATTGCAAAAATTATTTTTTTTTATTTATTAAATGAAATTTCAATTTTTTCAAAAACAATGATTTAAGTCGAATTAATTTGTTAGAAATCGTGTTTAAATGATCAATTGCATGCCGAAAACATGTGTCACACTTAGGTGCAAGCCATAAGGATCATTGCAAAAATTAAATTTATTTTATTTATTAAATGAAATTTCAATTGTTTCAATAACAATGCATAAAGTCGAATTAATTTGATTGAAATCGTGTTTATATGATCAAATGCATGCCGAAAACATGTGTCGCACTTAGGTGCAAGCTATTAGGATCATTGCAAAAATTAAGTTTATTTTATTTATTAAAAGGAATTTAAATTTTTTCAAAAACAATGCATAAAGTCGAATTAAAGTCGAATTAAGTTGTTTGAAATCGTGTTTATATGATCAAATGCATGCCGAAAACATGTGTCGCACCTAGGTGCAAGCTGTTAGGATCATTGCAAAAATTACATTTATTTTATTTATTAAATGAAATTTCAATTATTTCAATCACAATGCATAAAGTCGAATTAATTTGATTGAAATCGTGTTTATATGATCAAATGCATGCCGAAAACATGTGTCACACTTAGGTGCAAGCCATAAGGATCATTGCAAAAATTAAATTTATTTTAAATAAAATAGAAACAACCTTACTTATTGCAGAGAGTATTAAATAAATTAAAAAAAACGAAATATAGCCTGAATATATAAATATTCAACCTGTTCGTAACTCTGCAAACAAAATCAAGTCTTACTAAGACTATAAACAAATAACTTATTGAAACAACTACTTCCCTGCCTGATGCCACGCCGGATATTGAATGATACAAAAGAAATTTGCATGTTATTACTAGTACTACTAGTGAAATAACATTGGTTTAGGATCCCTTATTTCTACCCACAGGACTAACTTGAAAAATGAAACTAAATTGAAAAATCAAATTCAATTTAGTTTCATTTTTCAAGTTAGTCCTGTGGGTAGAAATAAGGGATCTTAAACCAATGTTATTTCACTAGTAGTACTAGTAATAACATGCAAATTTCTTTTGTATCATTCAATATCCGGCGTGGCATCAGCCAGGGAAGTAGTTGTTTCAATAAGTTATTTGTTTATAGTCTTAGTAAGACTTAATTTTGTTTGCAGAGTTACGAACAGGTTGAATATTTATATATTCAGGCTATATTTCGTTTTTTTGAATTTAAATTTATTTTATTTATAAAATGAAATTTCAATTTTTTCAATAACAATGCTTAAAGTCGAAATAATTTGATTAAAATCGTGTTTATATGATCAAATGCATGCCGAAAACATGTGTCATACTTAAGTGCAAGATATTAGGATCATTGCAAAAATTAAATTTTTTTATTTATTAAATGAAATTTCAATTTTTTCAAAAACAATGATTTAAGTCGAATTACTTTGATTGAAATCGTGTTTATATGATCAAATGCATGCCGAAAACATGTGTCACACTTAGGTGCAAGCCATAAGGATCATTGCAAAAATTAAATTTATTTTATTTATTAAATGAAATTTCAATTTTTTCAAAAACAATGCTTAAAGTCGATTTACTTTGATTGAAATCGTGTTTATATGATCAAATGCATGCCGAAAACATGTGTCACACGTAGGTGCAAGCCATAAGGATCATTGCAAAAATTAAATTTATTTTATTTATTAAATGAAATTTCAATTTTTTCAAAAACAATGCATCAGGTCGAATTAATTTGATTGAAATCGTGTTTATATGATCAAATGCATGCTGAAAACATGTGTCGCACTTAGGTGCAAGCTATAAGGATCATTGCAAAAATTAAATTTATTTTATTTATTAAATGAAATTTCAATTTTTTCAATAACAATGCATAAAGTCGAATTAATTTGATTGAAATCGTGTTTATATGATCAAATGCATGCCGAAAACATGTGTCATACTTAGGTGCAAGATATTAGGATCATTGCAAAAATTAATTTTTTTTATTTATTAAATGAAATTTAAATTTTTTCAAAAACAATGATTTAAGTCGAATTACTTTGATTGAAATCGTGTTTATATGATCAAATGCATACCGAAAACATGTGTCAAACTTAGGTGCAAGCCATAAGAATCATTGCAAAAATTAAATTTATTTTATTTATTAAATGAAATTTCAATTTTTTCAATAACAATGAATAAAGTCGAATTAATTTGATTGAAATCGTGTTTATATGATCAAATGCATGCCACAAACATGTGTCGCACTTAGGTGCAAGCTATAAGGATCATTTTTTCAATAACAATGCATAAAGTCGAATTACGAAAACATGTGTCGCACTTAGGTGCAAGCTGTTAGGATCATTGCAAAAATTAAATTTATTTTATTTATTAAATGAAATTTCAATTTTTTCTATAACAATGCATACAGTCGGATACATTTGATTGAAATCGTGTTTATATGATCAAATGCATGCCGAAAACATGTGTCATACTTAGGTGCAAGATATTAGGATCATTGCAAAAATTAAATTTTTTTATTTATTAAATGAAATTTCAATTTTTTCAAAAATAATGATTTAAGTCGAATTACTTTGATTGAAATCGTGTTTATATGATCAAATGCATACCGAAAACATGTGTCAAACTTAGGTGCAAGCCATAAGAATCATTGCAAAAATTAAATTTATTTTATTTATTAAATGAAATTTCAATTTTTTCAATAACAATGAATAAAGTCGAATTAATTTAATTGAAATCGTGTTTATATGATCAAATGCATGCCGAAAACATGTGTCGCACTTAGGTGCAAGCTGTTAGGATCATTGCAAAAATTAAATTTATTTTATTTATTAAATGAAATTTCAATTTTTTCTATAACAATGCATACAGTCGGATACATTTGATTGAAATCGTGTTTATATGATCAAATGCATGCCGAAAACATGTGTCATACTTAGGTGCTAGATATTAGGATCATTGCAAAAATTAAATTTTTTTATTTATTAAATGAAATTTCAATTTTTTCAAAAATAATGATTTAAGTCGAATTACTTTGATTGAAATCGTGTTTATATGATCAAATGCATACCGAAAACATGTGTCAAACTTAGGTGCAAGCCATAAGAATCATTGCAAAAATTAAATTTATTTTATTTATTAAATGAAATTTCAATTTCTTCAAAAACAATGCTTAAAGTCGAATTACTTTGATTGAAATCGTGTTTATATGATCAAATGCATGCCGAAAACATGGGTCACACTTAGGTGCAAGCCATAAGGATCATTGCAAAAATTAAATTTATTTTATTTATTAAATGAAATTTCAATTTTTTCAATAACAATGAATAATGTCGAATTAATTTGATTGAAATCGTGTTTATATGATCAAATGCATGACGAAAACATGTGTCGCACTTAGGTGCAAGCTATAAGGATCATTGCAAAAATTAAATTTATTTTATTTATTAAATGAAATTTCAATTTTTTCAAAAACAATGCATCAAGTCGAATTAATTTGATTGAAATCGTGTTTATATGATCAAATGCATGCTGAAAACATGTGTCGCACTTAGGTGCAAGCTATAAGGATCATTGCAAAAATTAAATTTATTTTATTTATTAAATGAAATTTCAATTTTTTCAATAACAATGCATAAAGTCGAATTAATTTGATTGAAATCGTGTTTATATGATCAAATGCATGCCGATAACATGTGTCACACTTAGGTGCAAGCCATAAGGATCATTGCAAAAATTAAATTTATTTTATTTATTAAATGAAATTTCAATTTCTTCAAAAACAATGCTTAAAGTCGAATTACTTTGATTGAAATCGTGTTTATATGATCAAATGCATGCCGAAAACATGTGTCACACTTAGGTGCAAACCATAAGGATCATTGCAAAAATTAAATTTATTTTATTTAATTAATGAAATTTCAATTTTTTCAATAACAATGAATAGAGTCGAATTAATTTAATTAAAATCGTGTTTATATGATCAAATGCATGCCATAAACATGTGTCGCACTTAGGTGCAAGCTATAAGGATCATTGCAAAAATTAAATTTATTTTATTTATTAAATGAAATTTCATTTTCAATAACAATGCATCAAGTTGAATTAATTTGATTGAAATCGTGTTTATATGATCAAATGCATGCCGAAAACATGTGTTGCACTTAGGTGCAAGCTATAGGGATCATTGCAAAAATTAAATTTATTTTATTTATTAAATGAAATTTCAATTTTTTCAATAACAATGCATAAAGTCGAATTAATTTGATTTAAATCGTGTTTATATGATCAAATGCATGCCGAAAACATGTGTCGCACTTAGGTGCAAACTGTTAGGATCATTGCAAAAATAAAATTTATTTTATTTATTAAATGAAATTTCTATTTTTTCAATAACAATGCATACAGTCGGATATACTTGATTGAAATCGTGTTTATATGATCAAATGCATGCCGAAAACATGTGTCACACTTAGGTGCAAAATATAGGGATCATTGCAAAAATTATTTGTTTTTATTTATTAAATGAAATTTCATTTTTTTCAAAAACAATGATTTAAGTCGAATTAATTTGATTGAAATCGTGTTTATATGATCAATTGCATGCCGAAAACATGTGTCACACTTAGGTGCAAGCCATAAGGATCATTGCAAAAATTAAATTTATTTTATTTATTAAATGAAATTTCAATTTTTTCAATAACATTGCATAAAGTCGAATTAATTTGATTGAAATCGTGTTTATATGATTAAATGCATGCCGAAAACATGTGTCGCACTTAGGTGCAAGCTATTAGGATCATTGCAAAAATTAAATTTATTTTATTTATTAAAAGGAATTTAAATTTTTTCAAAAACAATGCATAAAGTCAAATTAATTTGATTGAAATCGTGTTTATATGATCAAATGCATGCCGAAAACATGTGTCGCACCTAGGTGCAAGCTGTTAGGATCATTGCAAAAATTACATTTATTTTATTTATTAAATGAAATTTCAATTCTTTCAATCACAATGCATAAAGTCGAATTTATTTATTTGAAATCAAGTTTAAATGATTAAATGCATGCCCAAAACATGTGTCGCACTTAGGTGCAAGCTGTTAGGATCATTGCAAAAATTAAATTTATTTTATTTATTAAATGAAATTTCAATTTTTTCAATAACAATGCATAAAGTCGAATTATATTGATTGAAATCGTGTTTATATGATCAAATGCATGCCGAAAACATGTGTCGCACTTAGGTGCAAGCTGTTAGGATCATTGCAAAAATTAAATTTATTTTATTTATTAAATGAAATTTCAATTTTTTCTATTACAATGCATACAGTCGGATACATTTGATTAAAATCGTGTTTATATGATCAAATGCATGCCGAAAACATGTGTCATACTTAGGTGCAAGGTATTAGGTTCATTGCAAAAATTAAATTTTTTTATTTATTAAATTAAATTTCAATTTTTTCGAAAACAATGATTTAAATCGAATTACTTTGATTGAAATCGTGTTTATATGATCAAATGCATGCCGAAAACATGTGTCGCACTTAGGTGCAAGCTATAAGGATCATTGCAAAAATTAAATTTGTTTTATTTATTAAATGAAATTTCAATTTTTTCCATAACAATGAATAAAGTCGAATTAATTTGATTAAAATCGTGTTTATATGATCAAATGCATGCCGAAAACATGAGTCACGCTTAGGTGCAAGCCATAAGGATCATTGCAAAAATTAAATTTGTTTTATTTATTAAATGAAATTTCAATTTTTTCAAAAACAATGCTTAAAGTCGAATTACTTTGATTGAAATCGTGTTTATATGATCAAATGCATGCCGAAAACATGTGTCACACTTAGGTGCAAGCCATAAGGATCATTGCAAAAATTAAATTTATTTTATATATTAAATGAAATTTCAATTTTTTCAATAACAATGAATAAAGTCGAATTAATTTGATTGAAATCGTGTTTATATGATCAAATGCATGCCGAAAACATGTGTCGCACTTAGGTGCAAGCTATAAGGATCATTGCAAAGATTAAATTTATTTTATTTATTAAATAAAATTTCAATTTTTTCAATAACAATGCATAAAGTCGAATTAATTTGATTGAAATCGTGTTTATATGATCAAATGCATGCCGAAAACATGTGTCGCACTTAGGTGCAAGCCATAAGGATCATTGCAAAAATTAAATTTATTTTATTTATTAAATGAAATTTCAATTTTTTCCATAACAATGAATAAAGTCGAATTAATTTGATTAAAATCGTGTTTATATGATCAAATGCATGCCGAAAACATGAGTCACGCTTAGGTGCAAGCCATAAGGATCATTGCAAAAATTAAATTTGTTTTATTTATTAAATGAAATTTCAATTTTTTCAAAAACAATGCTTAAAGTCGAATTACTTTGATTGAAATCGTGTTTATATGATCAAATGCATGCCGAAAACATGTGACGCACTTAGGTGCAAGCTATTAGGATTATTGCAAAAATTAAATTTATTTTATATATTAAATGAAATTTCAATTTTTTCAATAACAATGAATAAAGTCGAATTAATTTGATTGAAATCGTGTTTATATGATCAAATGCATGCCGAAAACATGTGTCGCACTTAGGTGCAAGCTATAAGGATCATTGCAAAGATTAAATTTATTTTATTTATTAAATAAAATTTCAATTTTTTCAATAACAATGCATAAAGTCGAATTAATTTTATTGAAATCGTGTTTATATGATCAAATGCATGCCGAAAACATGTGTCGCACTTAGGTGCAAGCCATAAGGATCATTGCAAAAATTAAATTTATTTTATTTATTAAATGAAATTTCAATTTTTTCAATAACAACGCTTAAAGTCGAATTACTTTGATTGAAATCGTGTTTATATGATCAAATGCATGCCGAAAACATGTATCACACTTAGGTGCAAGCCATAAGGATCATTGCAAAACTTAAATTTATTTTATATATTAAATGAAATTTCAATTTTTTCAATAACAATGAATAAAGTCGAATTAATTTGATTGAAATCGTGTTTATATGATCAAATGCATGCCGAAAACATGTGTCGCACTTAGGTGCAAGCTATAAGGATCATTGCAAAGATTAAATTTATTTTATTTATTAAATAAAATTTCAATTTTTTCAATAACAATGCATAAAGTCGAATTAATTTTATTGAAATCGTGTTTACATGATCAAATGCATGCCGAAAACATGTGTCGCACTTAGGTGCAAGCTGTTAGGATCATTGCAAAAATTAAATTTATTTTATTTATTAAATGAAATTTCTATTTTTTCAATAACAATGCATACAGTCGGATTTATTTGATTGATATCGTGTTTATATGATCAAATGCATGCCGAAAACATGTGTCACACTTAGGTGCAAGATATAAGGATCATTGCAAAAATTATTTTTTTTTATTTATTAAATGAAATTTCAATTCTTTCAATCACAATGCATAAAGTCGAATTTATTTATTTGAAATCAAGTTTAAATGATCAAATGCATGCCCAAAACATGTGTCGCACCTGGGTGCAAGCTGATAGGATCATTGCAAAAATTAAATTTATTTTATTTATTAAATGAAATTTCTATTTTTTCAATAACAATGCATAAAGTCGAATTATATTGATTGAAATCGTGTTTATATGATCAAATGCATGCCGAAAACATGTGTCGCACTAAGGTGCAAGCTATTAGGATCATTGCAAAAATTAAATTTATTTTATTTATTAAAAGGAATTTCAATTTTTTCAAAAACAATGCATAAAGTCGAATTAATTTGATTGAAATCGTGTTTATATGATCAAATGCATGCCAAAAACATGTGTCGCACCTGGGTGCAAGCTGTTAGGATCATTGCAAAAATTAAATTTACTTTATTTATGAAATGAAATTTCTATTTTTTCAATAACAATGCATAAAGTCGGATATATTTGATTGAAATCGTGTTTATATAATCAAATGCATGCCGAATACAGGTGTCACACTTTGGTGCAAGCTATTAGGATCATTGCAAAAATTACATTTATTTTATTTATTAAATGAAATTTCAATTCTTTCAATCACAATGCATAAAGTCGAATTTATTTGATTGAAATCGTGTTTATATGATCAAAAGCATGCCGAAAACATTTGTCGCACTTAGGTGCAAGCTGTTAGGATCATTGCAAAAATTAAATTTATTTTATTTATTAAATGAAATTTCAATTTTTTCAAAAACAATGCTTACAGTCGAATTAATTTGATTGAAATCTTGTTTATATGATTAAATGCATGCCGAAAACATGTGTCACACTAAGGTGCAAGCCATAAGGATCATTGCAAAAATTAAATTTATTTTATTTATTAAATGAAATTTCAATTTTTTCAATAACAATGCATAAAGTCGAATTAATTTGATCGAAATCGTGTTTATATGATCAAATTCATGCCGAAAACATGTGTCGTACTTAGGTGCAAGCTATAAGGATCATTGCAAAAATTAAATTTATTTAATTTATTAAATGAAATTTAAATTTTTTCAATAACAATGCATAAAGTCGAATTAATTTGATTGAAATCAAGTTTAAATGATTATATGCATTCCTAAAACATGTGTCGCACTTAGGAGCAAGCTGTTAGGATCATTGCAAAAATTAAATTAATTTTATTTATTAAATGAAATTTCAAATTTTTCAATACCAATGCATAAAGTCAAATTAATTTGATTGAAATCGTGTTTATATGATCAAATGCATGCCGGAAACATTTGTCGCACTTAGGTGCAAGCTGTTAGGGTCATTGCAAAAATTAAATTTATTTTATTTATTAAATGAAATTTCAATTTTTTCAAAAACAATGCTTAAAGTCGAATTAATTTGATTGAAATCGTGTTTATATGATCAAAAGCATGCCGAAAACATTTGTCGCACTTATGTGCAAGCTGTTAGGATCATTGCAAAAATTAAATTTATTTTATTTATTAAATGAAATTTCAATTTTTTCAAAAACAATGCTTACAGTCGAATTAATTTGATTGAAATCTTGTTTATATGATTAAATGCATGCCGAAAACATGTGTCACACTAAGGTGCAAGCCATTAGGATCATTGCAAAAATTAAATTTATTTTATTTATTAAATGAAGTTTCAATTTTTTCAATAACAATGCATAAAGTCGAATTAATTTGATCGAAATCGTGTTTATATGATCAAATGCATGCCGAAAACATGTGTCACACTTAGGTGCAAGCCATAAGGATCATTGCCAAAATTAAATTTATTTTATTTATTAAATGAAATTTCAATTCTTTCAATCACAATGCATAAAGTCGAATTTATTTGATTGAAATCGTGTTTATATGATCAAAAGCATGCCGAAAACATTTGTCGCACTTAGGTGCAAGCTGTGAGGATCATTGCAAAAATTAAATTTATTTTATTTATTAAATGAAATTTCAATTTTTTCAAAAACAATGCTTACAGTCGAATTAATTTGATTGAAATCTTGTTTATATGATTAAATGCATGCCGAAAACATGTGTCACACTAAGGTGCAAGCCATTAGGATCATTGCAAAAATTAAATTTATTTTATTTATTAAATGAAATTTCAATTTTTTCAAAAACAATGCTTAAAGTCGAATTAATTTAATTGAAATCGTGTTTATATGATTAAATGCATGCCGAAAACATGTGTCACACTTAGGTGCAAGCCATAAGGATCATTGCCAAAATTAAATTTATTTTATTTATTAAATGAAATTTCATTTTTTTCAATAAAAATGCATAAAGTCGAATTAATTTGATTGAAATCGTGTTTATATGATCAAATGCATGCCGAAAACTTGTGTCGCACTTAGGTGCAAGCTATTAGGATCATTGCAAAAATTAAATTTATTTAATTTATTAAATGAAATTTCAATTTTTTCAATAACAATGCCTAAAGTCGAATTAATTTGATTGAAATCGTGTTTACATGATCAAATGCATGCCGAAAACATGTGTCGCTCTTAGGTGCAAGCTATAAGGATCATTGCAAAAATTAAATTTATTTTATTTATTAAATGAAATTTCAATTTTTTCAATAACAATGCATAAAGTCGAATTAATTTGATTGAAATCGTGTTTATATGATTAAATGCATGCCGAAAACATGTGTCGCTCTTAGGTGCAAGCTATAAGGATCATTGCAAAAATTAAATTTATTTTATTTATTAAATGAAATTTCAATTTTTTCAATAACAATGAATTAAGTCGAATTAATTTGATTAAAATCGTGTTTATATGATCAAATGCATGCCGAAAACATGTGTCACACTTAGGTGCAAGCCATAAGGATCATTGCAAAAATTAAATTTATTTTATTTATTAAATGAAATTTCAATTTTTTCAAAAACAATGCTTAAAGTCGAATTACTTTGATTGAAATCGTGTTAAAATGATCAAATGCTTGCCGAAAACATGTGTCACACTTAGGTGCAAGCCATAAGGATCATTGCAAAAATTAAATTTATTTTATTTATTAAATGAAATTTCAATTTTTTCAATAACAATGCCTAAAGTCGAATTAATTTGATTGAAATCGTGTTTACATGATCAAATGCATGCCGAAAACATGTGTCGCTCTTAGGTGCAAGCTATAAGGATCATTGCAAAAATTAAATTTATTTTATTTATTAAATGAAATTTCAATTTTTTCAATAACAATGAATTAAGTCGAATTAATTTGATTAAAATCGTGTTTATATGATCAAATGCATGTCGAAAACATGTGTCACACTAAGGTGCAAGCCATTAGGATCATTGCAAAAATTAAATTTATTTTATTTATTAAATGAAGTTTCAATTTTTTCAATAACAATGCATAAAGTCGAATTAATTTGATCGAAATCGTGTTTATATGATCAAATGCATGCCGAAAACATGTGTCACACTTAGGTGCAAGCCATAAGGATCATTGCCAAAATTAAATTTATTTTATTTATTAAATGAAATTTCAATTCTTTCAATCACAATGCATAAAGTCGAATTTATTTGATTGAAATCGTGTTTATATGATCAAAAGCATGCCGAAAACATTTGTCGCACTTAGGTGCAAGCTGTGAGGATCATTGCAAAAATTAAATTTATTTTATTTATTAAATGAAATTTCAATTTTTTCAAAAACAATGCTTACAGTCGAATTAATTTGATTGAAATCTTGTTTATATGATTAAATGCATGCCGAAAACATGTGTCACACTAAGGTGCAAGCCATTAGGATCATTGCAAAAATTAAATTTATTTTATTTATTAAATGAAATTTCAATTTTTTCAAAAACAATGCTTAAAGTCGAATTAATTTAATTGAAATCGTGTTTATATGATTAAATGCATGCCGAAAACATGTGTCACACTTAGGTGCAAGCCATAAGGATCATTGCCAAAATTAAATTTATTTTATTTATTAAATGAAATTTCATTTTTTTCAATAAAAATGCATAAAGTCGAATTAATTTGATTGAAATCGTGTTTATATGATCAAATGCATGCCGAAAACTTGTGTCGCACTTAGGTGCAAGCTATTAGGATCATTGCAAAAATTAAATTTATTTAATTTATTAAATGAAATTTCAATTTTTTCAATAACAATGCCTAAAGTCGAATTAATTTGATTGAAATCGAGTTTACATGATCAAATGCATGCCGAAAACATGTGTCGCTCTTAGGTGCAAGCTATAAGGATCATTGCAAAAATTAAATTTATTTTATTTATTAAATGAAATTTCAATTTTTTCAATAACAATGCATAAAGTCGAATTAATTTGATTGAAATCGTGTTTATATGATTAAATGCATGCCGAAAACATGTGTCGCTCTTAGGTGCAAGCTATAAGGATCATTGCAAAAATTAAATTTATTTTATTTATTAAATGAAATTTCAATTTTTTCAATAACAATGAATTAAGTCGAATTAATTTGATTAAAATCGTGTTTATATGATCAAATGCATGCCGAAAACATGTGTCACACTTAGGTGCAAGCCATAAGGATCATTGCAAAAATTAAATTTATTTTATTTATTAAATGAAATTTCAATTTTTTCAAAAACAATGCTTAAAGTCGAATTACTTTGATTGAAATCGTGTTAAAATGATCAAATGCTTGCCGAAAACATGTGTCACACTTAGGTGCAAGCCATAAGGATCATTGCAAAAATTAAATTTATTTTATTTATTAAATGAAATTTCAATTTTTTCAATAACAATGCCTAAAGTCGAATTAATTTGATTGAAATCGTGTTTACATGATCAAATGCATGCCGAAAACATGTGTCGCTCTTAGGTGCAAGCTATAAGGATCATTGCAAAAATTAAATTTATTTTATTTATTAAATGAAATTTCAATTTTTTCAATAACAATGAATTAAGTCGAATTAATTTGATTAAAATCGTGTTTATATGATCAAATGCATGTCGAAAACATGTGTCACACTTAGGTGCAAGCCATAAGGATCATTGCAAAAATTAAATTTATTTTATTTATTAAATGAAATTTCAATTTTTTCAATAACAATGAATAAAGTCGAATTAATTTGATTGAAATCGTGTTTATATGATCAAGTGCATGCCATAAACATGTGTCGCACTTAGGTGCAAGCTATAAGGATCATTGCAAAAATTAAATTTATTTTATTTATTAAATGAAATTTAAATTTTTTCAATAACAATGCATCAAGTTGAATTAATTTGATTAAAATCGTGTTTATATGATCAAATGCATGCCGAAAAGATGTGTGGCACTTAGGTGCAAGCTATAGGGATCATTGCAAAAATTAAATTTATTTTATTTATTAAATGAAATTTCATTTTTTTTAATAACAATGCATAAAGTCGAAATAATTTGATTGAAATCGTGTTTATATGATTAAATGCATGCCGAAAACATGTGTCGCACTTAGGTGCAAGCTGTTAGGATCTTTGCAAAAATTACATTTATTTTATTTATTAAATGAAATTTCAATTCTTTCAATCACAATGCATAAAGTCAAATTAATTTGATTGAAATCGTGTTTATATGAACAAATGCATGCCGAAAACATGTGTCACACTTAGGTGCGAGATATTAGGATCATTGCAAAAATTAAATTTATTTAATTTATTAAATAAAATTTCAATTTTTTCAATAACAATGCATAAAGTCGAATTAATTTAATTGAAATCGTGTTTAAATGATCAAATGCATGCCGAAAACATGTGTCACACTTAGGTGCAAGCCATAAGGATCATTGCAAAAATTAAATTTATTTTATTTATTAAATGAAATTTCAATTTTTTCAATAACAATGCATAAAGTCGAAATAATTTGATTGTAATCGTGTTTATATGATCAAATGCATGCCGAAAACATGTGTCACACTTAGGTGCAAGCCATAAGGATCATTGCAAAAATTATATTTAATTAAATTTATTAAATGAAATTTTAATTTTTTCAATAACAATGCATAAAGTCGAATTAATTTGATTGAAATCGTGTTTATATGATCAATTGCATGCCGAAAACATGTGTCACACTTAGGTGCAAGCCATAAGGATCATTGCAAAAATTAAATTTATTTTATTTATTAAATGAAATTTCAATTTTTTCAATAACAATGCATAAAGTCGAATTAATTTGATTGAAATCGTGTTTATATGATCAAATGCATGCCGAAAACATGTGTCACACTTGGGTGCAAGCCATAAGGATCATTGCAAAAATTAAATTTATTTTATTTATTAAGTGAAATTTCAATTTTTTCAATAACAATGCATAAAGTCGAAATAATTTGATTGAAATCGTGTTTATATGATCAAATGCATGCCGAAAACATGTGTCACACTTGGGTGCAAGCCATAAGGATCATTGCAAAAATTAAATTTATTTTATTTATTAAATGAAATTTTAATTTTTTCAATAACAATGCATAAAGTCGAATTAATTTGATTGAAATCGTGTTTATATGATCAAATGCATGCCGAAAACATGTGTCACACTTAGGTGCAAGCCATAAGGATCATTGCAAAAATTAAATTTATTTTATTTATTAAATGAAATTTCAATTTTTTCAATAACAATGCATAAAGTCGAATTAATTTGATTGAAATCGTGTTTATATGATCAAATGCATGCCAAAAACATGTGTCACACTTAGGTGCAAGCCATAAGGATCATTGCAAAAATTAAATTTATTTTATTTATTAAATGAAATTTCAATTTTTTCAATAACAATGCATAAAGTCGGATTAATTTGATTGAAATCGTGTTTATATGATCAAATGCATGCCGAAAACATGTGTCGCACCTGGGTGCAAGCTGTTAGGATCATTGCAAAAATTTAATTTACTTTATTTATTAAATGAAATTTCAATTCTTTCAATCACAATGCATAAAGTCGAATTTATTTATTTGAAATCAAGTTTAAATGATAAAATGCATGCCCAAACCATGTGTCGCACCTGGGTGCAAGCTGAAAGGATCATTGCAAAAATTAAATTAATTTTATTTATTAAATGAAATTTCTATTTTTTCAATAACAATGCATAAAGTCGAATTATATTGATTGAAATCGTGTTTATATGATCAAATGCATGCCGAAAACATGTGTCGCACTAAGGTGCAAGCTGTTAGGATCATTGCAAAAATTAAATTTATTTTATTTATTAAATGAAATTTCTATTTTTTCAATAACAATGCATAAAATCGAATTATAAAAATTGAAATCGTGTTTATATGATCAAATGCATGCCGAAAACAAGTGTGGCACTAAGGTGCAAGCTATTAGGATCATTGCAAAAATTAAATTTATTTTATTTATTAAAAGGAATTTCAATTTTTTCAAAAACAATGCATAAAGTCGAATTAATTTGATTGAAATCGTGTTTATATGATCAAATGCATGCCAAAAACATGTGTCGCACCTGGGTGCAAGCTGTTAGGATCATTGCAAAAATTTAATTTACTTTATTTATTAAATGAAATTTCTATTTTTTCAATAACAATGCATAAAGTCGGATATATTTGATTGAAATCGTGTTTATATAATCAAATGCATGCCGAATACATGTGTCACACTTTGGTGCAAGCTATTAGGATCATTGCAAAAATTACATTTATTTTATTTATTAAATGAAATTTCAATTCTTTCAATCACAATGCATAAAGTCGAATTTATTTGATTGAAATCGTGTTTATATGATCAAAAGCATGCCGAAAACATTTGTCGCACTTAGGTGCAAGCTGTTAGGATCATTGCAAAAATTAAATTTATTTTATTTATTAAATGAAATTTCAATTTTTTCAAAAACAATGCTTACAGTCGAATTAATTTGATTGAAATCTTGTTTATATGATTAAATGCATGCCGAAAACATGTGTCACACTAAGGTGCAAGCCATTAGGATCATTGCAAAAATTAAATTTATTTTATTTATTAAATGAAATTTCAATTTTTTCAATAACAATGCATAAAGTCGAATTAATTTGATCGAAATCGTGTTTATATGATCAAATTCATGCCGAAAACATGTGTCGTACTTAGGTGCAAGCTATAAGGATCATTGCAAAAATTAAATTTATTTAATTTATTAAATGAAATTTAAATTTTTTCAATAACAATGCATAAAGTCGAATTAATTTGAATGAAATCAAGTTTAAATGATTATATGCATTCCCAAAACATGTGTCGCACTTAGAAGCAAGCTGTTAGGATCATTGCAAAAAATAAATTTATTTTATTTATTAAATGAAATTTCAAATTTTTCAATACCAATGCATAAAGTCAAATTAATTTGATTGAAATCGTGTTTATATGATCAAATGCATGCCGGAAACATTTGTCGCACTTAGGTGCAAGCTGTTAGGGTCATTGCAAAAATTTAATTTCTTTTATTTATTAAATGAAATTTCAATTTTTTCAATAACAATGAATAAAGTCGAATTAATTTGATTGAAATCTTGTTTATATGATCAAGTGCATGCCATAAACATGTGTCGCACTTAGGTGCAAGCTATAAGGATCATTGCAAAAATTAAATTTATTTTATTTATTAAATGAAATTTAAATTTTTTCAATACCAATGCATAAAGTCGAATTAATTTGAATGAAATCAAGTTTAAATGATTATATGCATTCCCAAAACATGTGTCGCACTTAGGAGCAAGCTGTTAGGATCATTGCAAAAATTAAATTTATTTTATTTAATAAATGAAATTTCAAATTTTTCAATACCAATGCATAAAGTCAAATTAATTTGATTGAAATCGTGTTTATATGATTAAATGAATGCCGAAAACATGTGTCGCACTTAGGTGCAAGCTATAGGGATCATTGCAAAAATTAAATTTATTTTATTTATTAAATGAAATTTCATTTTTTTAATAACAATGCATAAAGTCGAAATAATTTGATTGAAATCGTGTTTATATGATCAAATGCATGCCGAAAACGTGTGTCGCACTTAGGTGCAAGCTGTTAGGATCATTGCAAAAATTACATTTATTTTATTTATTAAAAGGAATTTCAATTTTTTCAAAAACAATGCATAAAGTCGAATTAATTTGATTGAAATCGTGTTTATATGATCAAATGCATGCCAAAAACATGTGTCGCACCTGGGTGCAAGCTGTTAGGATCATTGCAAAAATTTAATTTACTTTATTTATTAAATGAAATTTCTATTTTTTCAATAACAATGCATAAAGTCGGATATATTTGATTGAAATCGTGTTTATATAATCAAATGCATGCCGAATACATGTGTCACACTTTGGTGCAAGCTATTAGGATCATTGCAAAAATTACATTTATTTTATTTATTAAATGAAATTTCAATTCTTTCAATCACAATGCATAAAGTCGAATTTATTTGATTGAAATCGTGTTTCTATGATTAAAAGCATGCCGAAAACATTTGTCGCACTTAGGTGCAAGCTGTTAGGATCATTGCAAAAATTAAATTTATTTTATTTATTAAATGAAATTTCAATTTTTTCAAAAACAATGCTTACAGTCGAATTAATTTGATTGAAATCTTGTTTATATGATTAAATGCATGCCGAAAACATGTGTCACACTAAGGTGCAAGCCATTAGGATCATTGCAAAAATTAAATTTATTTTATTTATTAAATGAAATTTCAATTTTTTCAATAACAATGCATAAAGTCGAATTAATTTGATCGAAATCGTGTTTATATGATCAAATTCATGCCGAAAACATGTGTCGTACTTAGGTGCAAGCTATAAGGATCATTGCAAAAATTAAATTTATTTAATTTATTAAATGAAATTTAAATTTTTTCAATAACAATGCATAAAGTCGAATTAATTTGAATGAAATCAAGTTTAAATGATTATATGCATTCCCAAAACATGTGTCGCACTTAGGAGCAAGCTGTTAGGATCATTGCAAAAAATAAATTTATTTTATTTATTAAATGAAATTTCAAATTTTTCAATACCAATGCATAAAGTCAAATTAATTTGATTGAAATCGTGTTTATATGATCAAATGCATGCCGGAAACATTTGTCGCACTTAGGTGCAAGCTGTTAGGGTCATTGCAAAAATTTAATTTATTTTATTTATTAAATGAAATTTCAATTTTTTCAATAACAATGAATAAAGTCGAATTAATTTGATTGAAATCTTGTTTATATGATCAAGTGCATGCCATAAACATGTGTCGCACTTAGGTGCAAGCTATAAGGATCATTGCAAAAATTAAATTTATTTTATTTATTAAATGAAATTTAAATTTTTTCAATACCAATGCATAAAGTCGAATTAATTTGAATGAAATCAAGTTTAAATGATTATATGCATTCCCAAAACATGTGTCGCACTTAGGAGCAAGCTGTTAGGATCATTGCAAAAATTAAATTTATTTTATTTAATAAATGAAATTTCAAATTTTTCAATACCAATGCATAAAGTCAAATTAATTTGATTGAAATCGTGTTTATATGATCAAATGCATGCCGAAAACATGTGTCGCACTTAGGTGCAAGCTATAGGGATCATTGCAAAAATTAAATTTATTTTATTTATTAAATGAAATTTCATTTTTTTTAATAACAATGCATAAAGTCGAAATAATTTGATTGAAATCGTGTTTATATGATCAAATGCATGCCGAAAACGTGTGTCGCACTTAGGTGCAAGCTGTTAGGATCATTGCAAAAATTACATTTATTTTATTTATTAAATGAAATTTCAATTCTTTCAATCACAATGCATAAAGTCGAATTAATTTGATTGAAATCGTGTTTATATGATCAAATGCATGCCGAAAACATTTGTCACACTTAGGTGCGAGATATTAGGATCATTGCAAAAATTAAATTTATTTAATTTATTAAATGAAATTTCAATTTTTTCAATAAGAATGCATAAAGTCGAATTAATTTGATTGAAATCGTGTTTATATGATCAAATGCATGCCGAAAACATGTGTCGCACTTAGGTGCAAGCTGTTAGGATCATTGCAAAAATTACATTTATTTTATTTATTAAATGAAATTTCAATTCTTTCAATCACAATGCATAAAGTCGAATTTATTTATTTGAAATCAAGTTTAAATGATCAAATGCATGCCCAAACCTTGTGTCGCACCTGGGTGCAAGCTGAAAGGATCATTGCAAAAATTAAATTAATTTTATTTATTAAATGAAATTTCTATTTTTTCAATAACAATGCATAAAGTCGAATTATATTGATTGAAATCGTGTTTATATGATCAAATGCATGCCGAAAACATGTGTCGCACTTAGGTGCAAGCTGTTAGGATCATTGCAAAAATTACATTTATTTTATTTATTAAATGAAATTTCAATTCTTTCAATCACAATGCATAAAGTCGAATTAATTTGATTGAAATCGTGTTTATATGATCAAATGCATGCCGAAAACATTTGTCACACTTAGGTGCGAGATATTAGGATCATTGCAAAAATTAAATTTATTTAATTTATTAAATGAAATTTCATTTTTTTCAATAACAATGCATAAAGTCGAATTAATTTGATTGAAATCGTGTTTATATGATTAAATGCATGCCGAAAACATGTGTCGCACTTAGGTGCAAGCTATAGGGATCATTGCAAAAATTAAATTTATTTTATTTATTAAATGAAATTTCATTTTTTTTAATAACAATGCATAAAGTCGAAATAATTTGATTGAAATCGTGTTTATATGATCAAATGCATGCCGAAAACGTGTGTCGCACTTAGGTGCAAGCTGTTAGGATCATTGCAAAAATTACATTTATTTTATTTATTAAAAGGAATTTCAATTTTTTCAAAAACAATGCATAAAGTCGAATTAATTTGATTGAAATCGTGTTTATATGATCAAATGCATGCCAAAAACATGTGTCGCACCTGGGTGCAAGCTGTTAGGATCATTGCAAAAATTTAATTTACTTTATTTATTAAATGAAATTTCTATTTTTTCAATAACAATGCATAAAGTCGGATATATTTGATTGAAATCGTGTTTATATAATCAAATGCATGCCGAATACATGTGTCACACTTTGGTGCAAGCTATTAGGATCATTGCAAAAATTACATTTATTTTATTTATTAAATGAAATTTCAATTCTTTCAATCACAATGCATAAAGTCGAATTTATTTGATTGAAATCGTGTTTCTATGATTAAAAGCATGCCGAAAACATTTGTCGCACTTAGGTGCAAGCTGTTAGGATCATTGCAAAAATTAAATTTATTTTATTTATTAAATGAAATTTCAATTTTTTCAAAAACAATGCTTACAGTCGAATTAATTTGATTGAAATCTTGTTTATATGATTAAATGCATGCCGAAAACATGTGTCACACTAAGGTGCAAGCCATTAGGATCATTGCAAAAATTAAATTTATTTTATTTATTAAATGAAATTTCAATTTTTTCAATAACAATGCATAAAGTCGAATTAATTTGATCGAAATCGTGTTTATATGATCAAATTCATGCCGAAAACATGTGTCGTACTTAGGTGCAAGCTATAAGGATCATTGCAAAAATTAAATTTATTTAATTTATTAAATGAAATTTAAATTTTTTCAATAACAATGCATAAAGTCGAATTAATTTGAATGAAATCAAGTTTAAATGATTATATGCATTCCCAAAACATGTGTCGCACTTAGGAGCAAGCTGTTAGGATCATTGCAAAAAATAAATTTATTTTATTTATTAAATGAAATTTCAAATTTTTCAATACCAATGCATAAAGTCAAATTAATTTGATTGAAATCGTGTTTATATGATCAAATGCATGCCGGAAACATTTGTCGCACTTAGGTGCAAGCTGTTAGGGTCATTGCAAAAATTTAATTTATTTTATTTATTAAATGAAATTTCAATTTTTTCAATAACAATGAATAAAGTCGAATTAATTTGATTGAAATCTTGTTTATATGATCAAGTGCATGCCACAAACATGTGTCGCACTTAGGTGCAAGCTATAAGGATCATTGCAAAAATTAAATTTATTTTATTTATTAAATGAAATTTAAATTTTTTCAATACCAATGCATAAAGTCGAATTAATTTGAATGAAATCAAGTTTAAATGATTATATGCATTCCCAAAACATGTGTCGCACTTAGGAGCAAGCTGTTAGGATCATTGCAAAAATTAAATTTATTTTATTTAATAAATGAAATTTCAAATTTTTCAATACCAATGCATAAAGTCAAATTAATTTGATTGAAATCGTGTTTATATGATCAAATGCATGCCGAAAACATGTGTCGCACTTAGGTGCAAGCTATAGGGATCATTGCAAAAATTAAATTTATTTTATTTATTAAATGAAATTTCATTTTTTTTAATAACAATGCATAAAGTCGAAATAATTTGATTGAAATCGTGTTTATATGATCAAATGCATGCCGAAAACGTGTGTCGCACTTAGGTGCAAGCTGTTAGGATCATTGCAAAAATTACATTTATTTTATTTATTAAATGAAATTTCAATTCTTTCAATCACAATGCATAAAGTCGAATTAATTTGATTGAAATCGTGTTTATATGATCAAATGCATGCCGAAAACATTTGTCACACTTAGGTGCGAGATATTAGGATCATTGCAAAAATTAAATTTATTTAATTTATTAAATGAAATTTCAATTTTTTCAATAAGAATGCATAAAGTCGAATTAATTTGATTGAAATCGTGTTTATATGATCAAATGCATGCCGAAAACATGTGTCGCACTTAGGTGCAAGCTGTTAGGATCATTGCAAAAATTACATTTATTTTATTTATTAAATGAAATTTCAATTCTTTCAATCACAATGCATAAAGTCGAATTTATTTATTTGAAATCAAGTTTAAATGATCAAATGCATGCCCAAACCTTGTGTCGCACCTGGGTGCAAGCTGAAAGGATCATTGCAAAAATTAAATTAATTTTATTTATTAAATGAAATTTCTATTTTTTCAATAACAATGCATAAAGTCGAATTATATTGATTGAAATCGTGTTTATATGATCAAATGCATGCCGAAAACATGTGTCGCACTTAGGTGCAAGCTGTTAGGATCATTGCAAAAATTACATTTATTTTATTTATTAAATGAAATTTCAATTCTTTCAATCACAATGCATAAAGTCGAATTAATTTGATTGAAATCGTGTTTATATGATCAAATGCATGCCGAAAACATTTGTCACACTTAGGTGCGAGATATTAGGATCATTGCAAAAATTAAATTTATTTAATTTATTAAATGAAATTTCATTTTTTTCAATAACAATGCATAAAGTCGAATTATATTGATTGAAATCGTGTTTATATGATCAAATGCATGCCGAAAACATGTGTTGCACTTAGGTGCAAGCTGTTAGGATCATTGCAAAAATTACATTTATTTTATTTATTAAATGAAATTTCAATTCTTTCAATCACAATGCATAAAGTCGAATAATTTGATTGAAATCGTGTTTATATGATCAAATGCATGCCGAAAACATTTGTCACACTTAGGTGCGAGATATTAGGATCATTGCAAAAATTAAATTAATTTTATTTATTAAATGAAATTTCTATTTTTTCAATAACAATGCATAAAGTCGAATTATATTGATTGAAATCGTGTTTATATGATCAAATGCATGCCGAAAACATGTGTCGCACTTAGGTGCAAGCTGTTAGGATCATTGCAAAAATTACATTTATTTTATTTATTAAATGAAATTTCAATTCTTTCAATCACAATGCATAAAGTCGAATTAATTTGATTGAAATCGTGTTTATATGATCAAATGCATGCCGAAAACATTTGTCACACTTAGGTGCGAGATATTAGGATCATTGCAAAAATTAAATTAATTTTATTTATTAAATGAAATTTCTATTTTTTCAATAACAATGCATAAAGTCGAATTATATTGATTAAAATCGTGTTTATATGATCAAATGCATGCCGAAAACATGTGACGCACTTAGGTGCAAGCTGTTAGGATCATTGCAAAAATTACATTTATTTTATTTATTAAATGAAATTTCAATTCTTTCAATCACAATGCATAAAGTCGAATTTATTTATTTGAAATCAAGTTTAAATGATCAAATGCATGCCCAAACCATGTGTCGCACCTGGGTGCAAGCTGAAAGGATCATTGCAAAAATTAAATTAATTTTATTTATTAAATGAAATTTCTATTTTTTCAATAACAATGCATAAAGTCGAATTATATTGATTGAAATCGTGTTTATATGATCAAATGCATGCCGAAAACATGTGTCGCACTAAGGTGCAAGCTGTTAGGATCATTGCAAAAATTAAATTTATTTTATTTATTAAATGAAATTTCTATTTTTTCAATAACAATGCATAAAGTCGAATTATAAAAATTGAAATCGTGTTTATATGATCAAATGCATGCCGAAAACATGTGTGGCACTAAGGTGCAAGCTATTAGGATCATTGCAAAAATTAAATTTATTTTATTTATTAAAAGGAATTTCAATTTTTTCAAAAACAATGCATAAAGTCGAATTAATTTGATTGAAATCGTGTTTATATGATCAAATGCATGCCAAAAACATGTGTCGCACCTGGGTGCAAGCTGTTAGGATCATTGCAAAAATTTAATTTACTTTATTTATTAAATGAAATTTCTATTTTTTCAATAACAATGCATAAAGTCGGATATATTTGATTGAAATCGTGTTTATATAATCAAATGCATGCCGAATACATGTGTCACACTTTGGTGCAAGCTATTAGGATCATTGCAAAAATTACATTTATTTTATTTATTAAATGAAATTTCAATTCTTTCAATCACAATGCATAAAGTCGAATTTATTTGATTAAAATCGTGTTTATATGATCAAAAGCATGCCGAAAACATTTGTCGCACTTAGGTGCAAGCTGTTAGGATCATTGCAAAAATTAAATTTATTTTATTTATTAAATGAAATTTCAATTTTTTCAAAAACAATGCTTACAGTCGAATTAATTTGATTGAAATCTTGTTTATATGATTAAATGCATGCCGAAAACATGTGTCACACTAAGGTGCAAGCCATTAGGATCATTGCAAAAATTAAATTTATTTTATTTATTAAATGAAATTTCAATTTTTTCAATAACAATGCATAAAGTCGAATTAATTTGAATGAAATCAAGTTTAAATGATTATATGCATTCCCAAAACATGTGTCGCACTTAGGAGCAAGCTGTTAGGATCATTGCAAAAAATAAATTTATTTTATTTATTAAATGAAATATCAAATTTTTCAATACCAATGCATAAAGTCAAATTAATTTGATTGAAATCGTGTTTATATGATCAAATGCATGCCGGAAACACTTGTCGCACTTAGGTGCAAGCTGTTGGGGTCATTGCAAAAATTTAATTTATTTTATTTATTAAATGAAATTTCAATTTTTTCAATAACAATGAATAAAGTCGAATTAATTTGATTGAAATCTTGTTTATATGATCAAGTGCATGCCATAAACATGTGTCGCACTTAGGTGCAAGCTATAAGGATCATTGCAAAAATTAAATTTATTTTATTTATTAAATGAAATTTAAATTTTTTCAATAACAATGCATAAAGTCAAATTAATTTGATTGAAATCGTGTTTATATGATCAAATGCATGCCGAAAACATGTGTCGCACTTAGGTGCAAGCTATAGGGATCATTGCAAAAATTAAATTTATTTTATTTATTAAATGAAATTTCATTTTTTTTTAATAACAATGCATAAAGTCGAAATAATTTGATTGAAATCGTGTTTATATGATCAAATGCATGCCGAAAACATGTGTCGCACTTAGGTGCAAGCTGTTAGGATCATTGCAAAAATTACATTTATTTTATTTATTAAATGAAATTTCAATTCTTTCAATCACAATGCATAAAGTCGAATTAATTCGATTGAAATCGTGTTTATATGATCAAATGCATGCCGAAAACATTTGTCACACTTAGGTGCGAGATATTAGGATCATTGCAAAAATTAAATTTATTTAATTTATTAAATGAAATTTCAATTTTTTCAATAACAATGCATAAAGTCGAATTAATTTGATTGAAATCGTGTTTATATGATCAAATGCATGCCGAAAACATGTGTCACACTTAGGTGCAAGCCATAAGGATCATTGCAAAAATTAAATTTATTTTATTTATTAAATGAAATTTCAATTTTTTCAATAACAATGCATAAAGTCAAAATAATTTGATTGAAATCGTGTTTATATGGTCAAATGCATGCCGAAAACATGTGTCACACTTAGGTGCAAGCCATAAGGATCATTGCAAAAATTAAATTTATTTTATTTATTAAATGAAATTTTAATTTTTTTAATAACAATGCATAAAGTCAAATTAATTTGATTGAAATCGTGTTTATATGATCAATTGCATGCCGAAAACATGTGTCACACTTAGGTGCAAGCCATAAGGATCATTGCAAAAATTAAATTTATTTTATTTATTAAATGAAGTTTCAATTTTTTCAATAACAATGCATAAAGTCGAATTAATTTGATTGAAATCGTTTTTATATGATCAAATGCATGCCGAAAACATGTGTCGCACCTGGGTGCAAGCTGTTAGGATCATTGCAAAAATTACATTTATTTTATTTATTAAATGAAATTTCAATTCTTTCAATCACAATGCATAAAGTCGAATTTATTTATTTGAAATCAAGTTTAAATGATCAAATGCATGCCCAAACCATGTGTCTCACCTGGGTGCAAGCTGAAAGGATCATTGCAAAAATTAAATTAATTTTATTTATTAAATGAAATTTCTATTTTTTCAATAACAATGCATAAAGTCGAATTATATTGATTGAAATCGTGTTTATATGATCAAATGCATGCCGAAAACATGTGTCGCACTTAGGTGCAAGCTGTTAGGATCATTGCAAAAATTACATTTATTTTATTTATTAAATGAATTTTCAATTCTTTCAATCACAATGTATAAAGTCGAATTAATTTGATTGAAATCGTGTTTATATGATCAAATGCATGCCGAAAACATGTGTCGCACCTGGGTGCAAGCTGTTAGGATCATTGCAAAAATTACATTTATTTTATTTATTAAATGAAATTTCAATTCTTTCAATCACAATGCATAAAGTCGAATTTATTTATTTGAAATCAAGTTTAAATGATCAAATGCATGCCCAAACCATGTGTCGCACCTGGGTGCAAGCTGAAAGGATCATTGCAAAAATTAAATTAATTTTATTTATTAAATGAAATTTCTATTTTTTCAATAACAATGCATAAAGTCGAATTATATTGATTTAAATCGTGTTTATATGATCAAATGCATGCCGAAAACATGTGTCGCACTAAGGTGCAAGCTGTTAGGATCATTGCAAAAATTAAATTTATTTTATTTATTAAATGAAATTTCTATTTTTTCAATAACAATGCATAAAGTCGAATTATAAAAATTGAAATCGTGTTTATATGATCAAATGCATGCCGAAAACATGTGTGGCACTAAGGTGCAAGCTATTAGGATCATTGCAAAAATTAAATTTATTTTATTTATTAAAAGAAATTTCAATTTTTTCAAAAACAATGCATAAAGTCGAATTAATTTGATTGAAATCGTGTTTATATGATCAAATGCATGCCAAAAACATGTGTCGCACCTGGGTGCAAGCTGTTAGGATCATTGCAAAAATTTAATTTACTTTATTTATTAAATGAAATTTCTATTTTTTCAATAACAATGCATAAAGTCGGATATATTTGATTGAAATCGTGTTTATATAATCAAATGCATGCCGAATACATGTGTCACACTTTGGTGCAAGCTATTAGGATCATTGCAAAAATTACATTTATTTTATTTATTAAATGAAATTTCAATTCTTTCAATCACAATGCATAAAGTCGAATTTATTTGATTAAAATCGTGTTTATATGATCAAAAGCATGCCGAAAACATGTGTCGCACTTAGGTGCAAGCTGTTAGGATCATTGCAAAAATTAAATTTATTTTATTTATTAAATGAAATTTCAATTTTTTCAAAAACAATGCTTACAGTCGAATTAATTTGATTGAAATCTTGTTTATATGATTAAATGCATGCCGAAAACATGTGTCACACTAAGGTGCAAGCCATTAGGATCATTGCAAAAATTAAATTTATTTTATTTATTAAATGAAATTTCAATTTTTTCAATAACAATGCATAAAGTCGAATTAATTTGATCGAAATCGTGTTTATATGATCAAATTAATGCCGAAAACATGTGTCGTACTTAGGTGCAAGCTATAAGGATCATTGCAAAAATTAAATTTATTTAATTTATTAAATGAAATTTAAATTTTTTCAATAACAATGCATAAAGTCGAATTAATTTAATTGAAATCAAGTTTAAATGATTATATGCATTCCCAAAACATGTGTCGCACTTAGGAGCAAGCTGTTAGGATCATTGCAAAAAATAAATTTATTTTATTTATTAAATGAAATTTCAAATTTTTCAATACCAATGCATAAAGTCAAATTAATTTGATTGAAATCGTGTTTATATGATCAAATGCATGCCGGAAACACTTGTCGCACTTAGGTGCAAGCTGTTAGGGTCATTGCAAAAATTTAATTTATTTTATTTATTAAATGAAATTTCAATTTTTTCAATAACAATGAATAAAGTCGAATTAATTTGATTGAAATCTTGTTTATATGATCAAGTGCATGCCATAAACATGTGTCGCACTTAGGTGCAAGCTATAAGGATCATTGCAAAAATTAAATTTATTTTATTTATTAAATGAAATTTAAATTTTTTCAATAACAATGCATAAAGTCGAATTAATTTGAATGAAATCAAGTTTAAATGATTATATGCATTCCCAAAACATGTGTCGCACTTAGGAGCAAGCTGTTAGGATCATTGCAAAAATTAAATTTATTTTATTTAATAAATGAAATTTCAAATTTTTCAATACCAATGCATAAAGTCAAATTAATTTGATTGAAATCGTGTTTATATGATCAAATGCATGCCGAAAACATGTGTCGCACTTAGGTGCAAGCTATAGGGATCATTGCAAAAATTAAATTTATTTTATTTATTAAATGAAATTTCATTTTTTTTAATAACAATGCATAAAGTCGAAATAATTTGATTGAAATCGTGTTTATATGATCAAATGCATGCCGAAAACATGTGTCGCACTTAGGTGCAAGCTGTTAGGATCATTGCAAAAATTACATTTATTTTATTTATTAAATGAAATTTCAATTCTTTCAATCACAATGCATAAAGTCGAATTAATTCGATTGAAATCGTGTTTATATGATCAAATGCATGCCGAAAACATTTGTCACACTTAGGTGCGAGATATTAGGATCATTGCAAAAATTAAATTTATTTAATTTATTAAATGAAATTTCAATTTTTTCAATAACAATGCATAAAGTCGAATTAGTTTGATTGAAATCGTGTTTATATGATCAAATGCATGCCGAAAACATGTGTCACACTTAGGTGCAAGCCATAAGGATCATTGCAAAAATTAAATTTATTTTATTTATTAAATGAAATTTCAATTTTTTCAATAACAATGCATAAAGTCAAAATAATTTGATTGAAATCGTGTTTATATGGTCAAATGCATGCCGAAAACATGTGTCACACTTAGGTGCAAGCCATAAGGATCATTGCAAAAATTAAATTTATTTTATTTATTAAATGAAGTTTCAATTTTTTCAATAACAATGCATAAAGTCGAAATAATTTGATTAAAATCGTGTTTATATGATCAAATGCATGCCGAAAACATGTGTCACACTTAGGTGCAAGCCATAAGGATCATTGCAATTAAATTTATTTTATTTATTAAATGAAATTTTAATTTTTTCAATAACAATGCATAAAGTCGAATTAATTTGATTGACATCGTGTTTATATGACCAAATGCATGCCGAAAACATGTGTCACACTTTGGTGCAAGCCATAAGGATCATTGCAAAAATTAAATTTATTTAATTTATTAAATGAAATTTCAATTTTTTCAATAACAATGCATAAAGTCGAATTAATTTGATTGAAATCGTGTTTATATGATCAAATGCATGCCGAAAACATGTGTCACACTTAGGTGCAAGCCATAAGGATCATTGCAATTAAATTTATTTTATTTATTAAATGAAATTTTAATTTTTTCAATAACAATGCTAAAGTCGAATTAATTTGATTAAAATCGTGTTTATATGATCAAATGCATGCCGAAAACATGTGTCGCACTTAGGTGCAAGCTATTAGGATCATTGCAAAAATTAAATTTATTTTATTTATTAAAAGGAATTTCAATTTTTTCAAAAACAATGCATAAAGTCGAATTAATTTGATTCAAATCGTGTTTATATGATCAAATGCATGCCGAAAACATGTGTCGCACCTGGGTGCAAGCTGATAGGATCATTGCAAAAATTAAATTTATTTTATTTATTAAATGAAATTTCTATTTTTTCAATAACAATGCATAAAGTCGAATTTATTAATTTGAAATCAAGTTTAAATGATCAAATGCATGCCCAAAACATATGTCGCACCTGGGTGCAAGCTGATAGGATCATTGCAAAAATTAAATTTATTTTATTTATTAAATGAAATTTCTATTTTTTCAATAACAATGCATAAAGTCGAATTATATTGATTAAAATCGTGTTTATATGATCAAATGCATGCCGAAAACATGAATCGCACTAAGGTGCAAGCTTTTAGGATCATTGCAAAAATTAAATTTATTTTATTTATTAAATGAAATTTCAATTTTTTCAATAACAATGCATAAAGTCGAATTATATTGATTGAAATCGTGTTTATATGAGTAAATAAGCTATGTCGTTTCTACGCCAAAATTCCCATAAGGCTAACATGGGGAGTTATCTCGCAACTTTACTTCCGCTCGAGCGTGCAGGAGAAGCGTTCTAGCGAGTGAGAGTGTGTGTGTGCGCGCATGGTGTATATGAAGTTGCCTTACTTGTAGGGGTATGTATGGCATGATTATTTTCGACTAATATACAGGGTGTATATTTAAAATCGATATACGGGGTGTGCAAATTAATAAAAATGGCGCTAAATATAAAATCAATATACAGGGAGCGCCTCATTAAGATATTCGAAATCAAAATCAAAATCAAAATCTCAAAATTGAAAAATGTTTTCAAAATATCGAAACCGAATTAACAAAACGAGAACAAATAATGAAAAACTAATAACATCATGGTATTACATTAGGAGAAGTGAAAAGAATTAAAAACGTGGATATCTTCGTAACGGCTGGTCTGATATCGGATTGTTGCATTGCAAATGAAAGAGCTCATCGAGTAGATTCAGAAAATGGTCATTTCCGGTCGACTGACAGCTCATTTCCGGTGCTCCAAAATGCCTCGTGTTTGGTATCAAATGAACGGGCGTGGAGCGTAGATGTCGAATATCGCATTCTTATCTCGAAAATCTCAAGTTTCATTTCCGGTGCTCCAAAATGGCTCGTGTTGGGTATCAAATGAACGGGCTCGAAGCGTAGATGTCGAATATCGTAGTCTTATCTCAAAAATCTCAAGTTTCATTTCCGGTCCTCCAAAATGGCCCGTGTTTGGTATCAAATGAACGCGCGTGAAGCGTAGATGTCAAATATGCATCACAAATCTATCATCTGATTGGTTGAATATTTATTTCAACGAATATAAAGAGTAGTTATTATGAATTATTCTTTATTGATGTAATCAACTTGTAACGCGATGCACGATCTTAGAAGTGTGATTAATAATCGAAAGTTTTTGCGCAAGAGTCGAGATGTTCTCTCGAAGAAAATTCTCAAATTAGAAAAGACAATCGAAAAACTGCGGAGAGACCTTGAATTGCGAAAAATTATAAACAACGAATTGGTGAGGCGATTTGAAACATTGACAATTTAAGTAAATAATATTTATTCGTGTGTGCTAATTTGTGTGTAAAAGTGCTCAAGGTTGCAATCGAAATCGGTAACTTGTGATAACAGACTGGACCTCGGAATTTTCCTGCAGATAAAATATGACAACCACTTCCTATAACGGAATAAATGTAATAGTAACATGAAAACTTCATCAGTCGCTTACTAACCGTGGAACAACTGTGTATATGTGCGAGTTAAGGCTTCAGTTAAAACAAATAAAAATGGCAAACATCTCCGAAGTCGCCGGCTCCATGGTGAAGGCTGTGGATACCTTCTTCAAGGCTCAGGTCTATGACCCTGAGCAACTGAAAAAATGGATCAAGCTGTGTAGTGAAAACATCCGACTCTTGACAATGGCAGCCAAGAAAGGAGAAAATGTAGGGGTAAAAAATAATTTAATGGCTGCCGTTGCCAAGATCCATGGAACCCGGACCATGCTGAAGATGATGGAGACTCGAGGCGCTGGGCATGCACCTGCACATTCCAACTGGGCGAAGAATAGAGTGAGGTGGCAGGACTTAAAATGCGTGTTTGATGGTAGAATAAGAACCGGCGTGTTCATCAATCTCTCCTATAAAGACCCTCTAGCCTTCCTCGAAGAGTGCGGGCCCATGTTTTCTAGACGTTTAGCAAACGCAGTGCGAGATAGTGTATTTGTGAAAGTGAATTCTATATTTTGCGGTAGATTTATTAAAGTATCGGGAGATAGCGAAATTGAGAACTATAAATATTTTAATACGAAAAACAATGTAATAAACCGAGACACAAACTTAAGTGAGTGGTACGCATTAAACATTATAGTACCCATCATGGAAAAATTAGAGGAATTCCAAGTAAGTTAATAATAATTTTTAAATAGCGAGATTACTAAAACATCTATTTGATAACACAGGAACAAGACAGCGGATGGGCATTATCTGCAGTTGTAAACCTCGTGATTAATATCAATAGGTATGAGCCCATGCGAGGCTCCTCTTTTATTGGTTTACCTCCATCAATAAAGATCAAAAAAGCCTGCATAAATGTGCGGAATGATGACGATGCCTGCTTCGCATGGGCGGTAATGTCAGCGCTTTTTCCTGATGTGCTTCATCCGGACAGAATGACATCCTACCCGCATTATTCAACGGTACTTAATTTAAGCGGAATAACATTTCCACTAACAAGAGAGCAATATTCAAAATTCGAAAATTTGAATAACATTTCAATCAATGTGTACGTGTTGAATAAAAATAAACAAAAGTTCACGGTTAATCCATCCCGCTTAACGCAGAATAAGAAAGAAAAACATGTAAATTTATTACTAATTCAAAGCGAGTATTTAGAGGAGGATAAAGGAGAGGAAGACGATGATGATAATGACTCAAATCCCATTAGATACCACTACGTGTGGATAAAAAATTTGTCTAGGCTAGTATCATCTCAACTTACTCGCGTCAGCCAAAAAAAATTCATATGCGACCGATGTCTCCACTTTTTCCATTCGGCGGATAAATTAGCAGGTCATATAAAAGAGTGCGTGACGAGGAACGCGTTCAAGGTGAACATGATTAAAGGTGGGAAAATTTCATTCAAGAACTATAAAAATAAAGAGAGATGTCCATTCATAGTTTATGCCGATTTAGAGTGCATCTTGAAATCGACAAAAATTAAATTAGGACCAAAGGGGGAAAAATTCCAGGAACATGAAGCGCACAGCGTTGGATATTATTTGCAATGCAGCTACGATAAATCTATCAATTATTACCGTAGTTATAGGGGGCCAAACTGCACCGAATGGTTTGCAAATGAATTGGAGCAGCTGGCGGAAGATGTTGAAATCGCATTCATGGAAAATATTCCAATGGATCAGCTGACTCCTGAGCAAGATAAAAACTTTCGGCAAGCATCCTCATGTCATATTTGCGATAAAACCCTAGGTCCTGAGCGAGTTCGTGATCATTGCCATCTGACTGGAAAATTCCGAGGTCCGGCTCACGCAAAATGCAATTTGGAATTCCAAGATTCTCGCACGATTCCCGTGGTCTTTCATAACTTCAGCGGTTACGATTCGCACCTGATTCTAAAGGACATAGCTTTAAAATTCGAAGGTAGAATTAACATAATCCCCAACAATTCGGAAAAGTTTATTTCACTCATAAAAAACATAAATCATAGCGAGATAAAATTCAAATTTATAGACTCATTTCGATTTATGAGTACGTCCTTGGATAAATTAGCTTCATATCTTGAAGAGAAGCCGATTCTTCGATCTGAATTCCCCCTCTACGACGATAGCAAAATTAAACTGCTGGCGAGAAAAGGTGTGTTCCCTTACGACCATATAAAAAGTTGGAATAGTTTGGACGAAACTAAGCTCCCATCCCGAACACAATTCAACAACAAATTAAATGAGAGTGAGATTAGTAAGGCAGATTACGACCACGCTCAGCTGGTATGGAACTCGTTCAACATTCAAACCCTGGGAGAGTACAGCGACCTCTACCTCAAGACAGATGTATTACTTTTGGCTGACGTTTTCGAGGCATTCAGGGATATATGTCTTAAGAATTACGGTTTGGATGCTGCTCATTATTTCACTGCACCAGGTTTGAGTTGGGATGCCATGCTCAAGAAAACTGGCGTGGAACTGGAAATGATAGAAGATGTGGATATGCTCATGTTTTTTGAGCGAGGCATTCGTGGCGGATTAACCCAGTGTTCGAAAAGATATTCTAAAGCGAACAACAAATATATAAAAAATTACAATCCAAATGAAAAGTCCAAATTTTTAATGTACTATGACATTAACGCAATGTATGCCTGGGCTATGTCGCAATACCTTCCTCAAGGTATGCTTAAATGGGTAGAAGGCGATGTATCAGGGTTTAATTATAACAAACCAGATGACTCCCCGATTGGGTACGTGTTAGAAGTAGATCTCGAATACCCCGAGGTAATCCACGACATGCAAGCAGATCTTCCCATGGCCCCGTGCAAAGGTAAGGCTCCAGGGTCCCAGCAGGAAAAAATGCTAGCCACGCAGTAGAGGATAATAGCCGATTCGGGGCCAGGAAGTGATCCCGGAAGTGATCCCGGAAAACCGGAAGTCAAAATGGCAACGCTGTACGCGCAAAATGGCCGCCAATTTAGTGGCGGGAAATTCAAATCTGGGGGATTTTAGGGTGAAAAAATTCAAATCTGGGGGATTTTAGGGTGGAAAAATTCAAATCTGGGGGATTTCGGGGTGGAAAAATTCAAATCTGGGGGATTTTCAACTCAAAATGTTCACCAACTGTCAAAATCTGGGGGATTTTAGTGGCGGGAAATTCAAAATCTGGGGGAATAAAATGGCAACAGCGGAGCTTGGAAGTTCTACAGTGTTGCCGAAAAGGCATCCGGTTTCCGGGAATTCCATCCGGTTTCACCCCGGAATGGCAACGCTGCCGAGCTTTAAGTTCAAGTTCGTGGCGGGGGATTCAAATCCAAAGTTCAGCGCCAGCCAAAGTTCTAAAAGTGGGAAATTCAAAAATTTAATTGCGGGAAATTCAAAATCTAGGGGAATAAAATGCCAACAGCGGAGCTTGGAAGTTCTACAGTGTTGCCGAAAAGGCATCCGGTTTCCGAGAATTCCATCCGGTTTCACCCTGGAATGGCAACGCTGTCCAGCTTTAAGTTCAAGTTCGTGGCGGGAAATTTAAATCCAAAGTTCAGCGCCAGCCAAAGTTCTAAAGCGGGAAATTCAAAAGGTGGGGTCGACTTAAAGTTTTACAAAAGTGCCAACTGTTCACCAAAATTTAGTGCCAACCTAATAGCTTTATTTATATGTGAATATATCCGTAACGACTCGTCGGATTTGGTGTAGATATCTACTTTGCACGTTTTGAAATCTGATTCGGCAATCTGATTGGTTGAAAGTGCTAGTTATTTCATCATCCTCGAATATAACGAGCAGTTATTATGAATTCATCTTTATTGTAACGCGATGCATGATCTTAGAAGTGTGATTAATAACCGCAAGTTTTTGCGTAAAAGTGGAAGTATTGTTTCGATGAAAATTCTCAAATTAGAAAAGACAATCGAAAAACTGCGGAGAGACCTTGAATTGCGAAAAATTATAAACAACGAGTTGGTGAGACGTTTCGAAAAATTGACAATTTGTGTAAAAAGTGCTCAAGGTTGCAGTAACTTGTGATAACAGACCAGACGTTGTGCTCAAGTTTCATCGCCGACGGACCGAAACAGCAAGCATCAGCAAAATATCAAATAAACGGGCGTGCCGAATAACGCATGCCTATCTCAAGTTTCATCGCCAGCGGACTGAAACAGCACGCATCAGCAAAATAATAGGATTAAACTTGTTCAATCCTGACTTTGCACATTTTGAAATTGAGCTAGCCCGTAAGAATGAACGGACGTTGTGCTCAAGTTTCATCGCCAGAGGACCAAAATAGCACACATCAGCAAAATATCAAATGAACAGGCGCGACGTAAGGAGTTCAGATTTCGTGGGATAAAACAGGAAATCCTAAATCCATAAGTGAGTTTTGATGACAAGTCCTATAGTGCGCAGAATCTATAAAAGTGTGGGGTGGGGAGGTTACCATAAATTGTAAATCGCTCGAGAGAGCGATCATTCGAGTCACCATAGAGCAATCAAGATGTCATCTCCCACAATTGAAAGTGCTCCTGCTATTGAAAGTGCTACGTTCCAGGATCCTCTAGAAAAAGAAATCCGAAACTATGATGCGGCAGTGAAGAGGGAGAGGACTCTTCTGGGGCAATCAACTTATCCCCTCAACAAGTCTGCAACAAAGAACGTGAGCATCGGAATCAGCCCAACAGCTAACTTCACCCCATTTGTGAAAATCTGGGGCGCCCATACATGTGTCTTCTTTACCGAGGAGGAATGGAACCAGTTTTCTGCAATCAACATCACAGAGATGCAGGGGCCCATCACCATCGGCGATCACAAGATCACCAAGAACGAATATCGAGACATCATGGCGATATGGATCGAGCAGCGCGAATTGAGCGTTGTGGTGTCCGAAGAAACTGTCGGAAATTTATTCGATATGAAAAAAGTGATTAATCATAAGTTGGGTGAGCTGAAAGCTCTAGATTTTTATTCATACTATAATTTAATTTTATCATCATGTTTAAAATTAGATGGAGATTTATATATGAATGTATTAACAATAATATCCTCACATATACACACCCAAAATGCATACTTAATGTTGGAATGTTTGCATATTTATTACAACAAAATCTGTATGGATTTCGAAATTAGGAGAATATTTCAATAAAATATAATTCTTATACGAAATGTTTTTATTACACCCACCTTTTTGTAATTATATTAAGTGTAATTGTAAATATTAATCAGTATCAATCACACCTTGACAAAGTAAGAATGGAAAACCAAGTAGACGCCGCCATTGAGGCATTTTATGATAAGCTGTTGGTGCTGAATCATGTGAAATATCTTCCGATTTATTACTTAAATCAAGTCGAAGGGATTCAACTTGCAAGAATTTGGGAAGCACTACCGACTGAATACAAACAGCAAGCAGAAGAGAGACTCCCCTGCTACGAACATCACAACACTGGACCAGATCAGGTAGATGGCCCACCCCCACCAAGGAGGCGCTGTCCGATATGTATATATGGGGCCTCCAATTCAGCGCAATTTAGAGGATAGTAGGAATTTTACTCATCCAATGATGTTGGATGATTTCGAGCAAATTTCTCTCAGCATGTGGATATCATTTTGCGCAATAGCAGCAGTAATATTATTTATTATAATAAGTACAATATGTTTTCTATGTAGAGGTTATAAAAAATAAAAAACAATGTATTACAATACTAGTATTTATTTAAATGTTATACAATATTAGATTTATTTATCCAGCTATTATGGGACTTGTCCAATCCTAACCACTTAACGTAGACCTTGCCACCTTTCCTCCGCAAAACTTTTTCCACCAAATACACGTCCGAATGTTTAGCCTTTTGAAGCTCTTCACCGTAAAATGCTCCAGTAATTGGTGCATCTCGCATATCTTGAAGTAGGTAAGTTGTGGGGTTCGATATTTTAACTTTCATAATTTTAAACAATTCCGTAGACCAGCTTGGTGTATACCCCTTATCGAAAAGCGCCTTTTGTTTACTTATCCTAACCACGTCACCCACGCGAAATTTTACAAGTCCAGCGATTTTAATATGTGAATAAACCGAATTTAATAACTGTTTCTCCTTTTCTTTTGTGACGTCAGAGGGTCGCATTCCTGTCGTACCATGTTTACCATTGTTGTAGTCATCTGTGATCTGATCCAGAATACTTAGCCAGCGGTATTTTCCATTCAGACTAAAGGCGCGATAAAGTTTTTCTTTAATAGTTCGAATTACGCGTTCAGCCATCGAGGCTTTCATAATCGTATACGTAGAATAATGATTAATTTCATGTTTTTTCATTAAAGTCTGGAACTGACCGTTGTAAAATTCTTTTCCTTGGTCAGTTTGCAAATTTTTAGGAGCTCGACCATCCTTCATAAGTATACTCTTAAATGCTGATGTAACATTTATCCCAGATTTATCTTTTAACGGCACAGTCCACAGATACTTTGAAAAACAATCAATCACCACGAGAATAAATTTATGACCTTTATTTTCTCTTGCATAAAGTCCAAACTCGGCCAAATCAGCTTGCCACAAATCATCCAATCCTTTAATAATTGTCCGACGGCGAGGAAATTTTACACGAGCCGGCTTGTGTAGTTCTTTAACTATATCAGCCTTAATTTTACTCATTGAGAACCTCCTCTAGGTTTCGAAACGTTTTTAGCAATGATGTTCAAGTTCAGAACAACATCTTTTAATGTCTTTTCATAAATTTGTAATCTGTCCAAAATTTCCTTATGAGCGACATCATTTTTATTTCTAATTTCTTCAGCCTGCTTTAAAACGTAAGCAATGTTTATTGTAATCAGTTCCTCGAGATGAGTTGCAGCGGTATTAATTTTTTTCTCGTGCTCCTCGCTCACTTGTTTCACCTCATCATGATTTTTGTATACAGAACCCTGTAAATATTTTATGTCATTGAAGGTTTTAAGTAATAATTCTTGCATAGGTTTCGTTTTTGTGTTTATGACTCTTTCTAATGAGTCTTTTACGGTTAAAATTTTCTTATCAACATCAGTAAAAACTTTTTTAAATAGGGCAGCATTTTGTTTCAATATATTTTCAATAACTCCATAATTTTTGTCAACATATTGCTTTGTAGCAACATCTTCAGGTTCTTCAGGCGTTAGCGCACGTTTTAAACGTTTTCTTGCCAGATCAAAATGTCCATCTGGTGTAAATGCAAATCCCGGGCCAGGAGGGCCGCGAGCACCAGCTAAAGATTTGCTAGAATGACGTCCAAACTTGTCAACACTCATTGTAAAAATAAGATGGTAAGTACGTGCTAATAGATTATATTAGCTTCACGTAACTCCTCTTCGATTGAAGCAATTTCATTATCGTGAGAAGTATTTCCTGCACGTCGCGAAGCATGCAGCAACCATAAGCGATCAACCAATTCATTAGGATCATCCCAATATGTGTAACGGTGAGGCTTTTCATCAACGATCATTTTTGAATCGAATCCTTCACCTTGAGCAGATTTTGCGCGAGTAGCAGGACGGGGAATCGATGAAGGGCGAGGAATCGATGATGTATATTTATCTAGCAAGGGTTTTATGATCGCTCTATATTTGTGAGATGGATTGCCCCTTATCTGTTTTGTGGGATCACAATCGCGGTGTAAAGTATTCGTTCTCTTCAGAATATCGATGTAATTTCTCTCATCTTCAGGCCGGTAAGCTGTAGGATCCTTTCTAAAGAGTAATTCGTATAAACCCACTGTACCTGTATAACGTACATTGGCAATAATTAAATCATTTCCATCTAGATCAATGTCTGTTTTGCCGATTCTAAACTTTGCATTTGCAGGATTGAAAGTTACACCAAAGACATTATCAAAATCATCACCACCAGCGTGTATTAATTCTTCAATATATTGTCTGGGTATAGGTGCAAAGGAATCTAAAAACCTATCTATTTCTTCAGAAGGAGGTTCTGCTGCGGGGGTAATATCTCTAAGTGATGAAGACTCATTTGGATCTCGCTCAAAAACTTCTTCGTCTCCTAAAAATTCCAACCGCCTCGGAATGTGCGCCTCCCTAAAATTCCCGCTGGTGGGCAACGTATTAGGCGTAGAGGATTCTAACCGTCTCGGAACTTGCACCTTCTTAAAATTCCCCCTAACGGGCGACGTATTAGGCGTAGATGCGGGTATTAATTCCGGCTTCATCAATGATAAATTCACCTCTTCTTGAGTTTTTATGATTGATTTTAAAGGCTCCGTGATTGGTTTGTACAATTTTTCTAACCTCTCATCATTTTCATTACGGTTTAATTTCAGAGCTAATACTTTATTCCTAATAGCCTTTTGAATTGATAATATTTTTCTTTTAACATCAGCCATTTCACCGGAGACAGGTAGCAGTTATTCCAAGACAGGTAGCAGTTATTCCAAATCAGGTAGCTGTTATTCCAAATCAGGTAGCTGTTATTCCAAGACAGGTAGCTGTTATTCCAAGACAGGTAGCTGTTGTTCCAAGACAGGTAGCTGTTATTCCAAATCAGGTAGCTGTTATTCCAAATCAGGTAGCTGTTATTAAAAACAGGTCTGTATCTTTGCACAGCTGTTTTAGCACTACCACAAACTCTGATTACTTCAGTATTATATACTGATCAAGACCTTTCCGATATCTACCTTCCTCCGAGTCTTTATGAATAGTAATGAAACAGAATTTTTCTTTCCAGCACTCTACACATAAAGACTTAAATTTCTCAAAGGTCATGTCACTGCTCACGTGATCAGCGTACACATGCTTCAAGTTGAGATCATCTTGTTTAAATAATATTATAAAATTAGCATTATCCCGTATTAAATGTTTAGGAATTCTAGTATAAGTCTGACAAAGATAGAAGGAATCTATATTATTATGTCTACCCATACTGAAATATTCTCGGATTTTGTCTTGTTTGTCACAAGCGACATCATCGAATATGAAAACTGAATGCTCTTTCGCGTCCTCAGGACTTATAATTTCAGCGTTCTCTCTATATGGAAAATATTCAATTTCGGGCATAACATCTATCGTTTTTTGCAAAAATATGTATTTAGGTTGATATAGTGACTTGGAGTAAATGTAAACGTTCTCAAACCTTAAACCGTTTTCATTGAACAGGAGCGATAGCATTACATTTGATTTACCGCAATTTGATGGTCCGCAAATAAGTGCTCTAATTGAATTAGGTAGTAGATCGCCATGTCTCAGGATTTTATTTTTGAATCCCTCGCCCACCCACTTATCTAAATTTGATACTGGTAGTGATGGTTTCTGTTTGACAACCCTCATTGCACTAACACCAGTGACTTCAGCTGAGGGTATATATAGCCCACCAATTCCAAGTAACTTTCAAATGATGACTTACAGCGGTAGAGGTATCATCAACTCATTGATCAATAAGCTCCCGTTCGAAGCACACATACCCGGCTATCAGTATTGTGGCCCGGGGACCAAGTTAGAAAAGCGGCTAAAAAGAGGCGACCCCGGCATTAATCCCCTAGACGCCGCCTGTAGACAGCACGACATTGCTTACTCTACACATAAGGACTTAAGCGAGAGACATAAAGCTGATAAGGTGTTGGAGGAGGCTGCTTGGACTAGGGTAAAAGCAAAGGACGCTAAATTCGGGGAAAAAGCAGCAGCGTGGACAGTTACGAACGTGATGAAAGCTAAGAGAAAAACGGGCATGGGTATCAAAAAAATCCCTTTAAAGAGTGGAGTAGTTATGAAGGCTCGAAAAGCTATTAAGCGATTTAAACGAAAAATCGATAAGCCTGGCGGTGTTAAAGAGGGTAGTAAGATTGCATTATCTGCAGCAAAGATTGCTATTCGAGAGGTTGGTGGTAAGAAAAAAATTAGAGCTCCGAGAATTATCCCCATTCCAAAACAGGGCGGAATTCTACCACTAATTCCAATTTTTGCCGGATTGAGCGCCCTCGGAACCTTGGCCGGGGGTGCTGCTGGTATTGCCAAAGCTGTGAATAGTGCTAAAGATGCACGATCAAAACTTGCGGAAGCTGAAAGGCACAATAAAACGATGGAGGCTATTGCTCTTGGTAAACCAGGGAAAGGATTATTTTTAAAACCATATCGTAAAGGTATGGGCCTCTTTCTCAAACAACAACACAAGTCAAAAAACTAATGAAATCGCTACCCAACCGCGCCCTAACCGATGTCGATTTGCTAAATAGGGCTAGAAACGTTAAACATTTTAGAGGAGTGTTTATGCGTGATGCGCTACCATCAAAACCTCATTATAGAGAAGCAGGTATTATTAATATGGATTCCAAGGATGGATTAGGAACGCATTGGGTGGCTTATAAAAAGACTGGAGATACTGTTCGCTACTTTGATAGTTTCGGAAATTTATCACCACCTCTAGAAGTGATTAAATATTTTAATAATTGTCATATAAAATATAATCATGATCAATATCAAAACTTTGGTTCTTACAACTGTGGACATTTGTGCTTAGAATTTTTGTATAAATAAAGATGATATAGTAAAGATGTCTTAGTCATGTCTCAGACCTTTACCCTACAAGGTGTAAGTAGTGTGCTCTCTGTAAACTATTATCCACCGATTGAACTTGATCCGAGTCGTCAGTATTGTTTAGGATTAATAGGATTGCATACATATAATTCAATTCCGAATATTGAAGAGGACCGGAACAATAAATTTATTTATGGGAAAAATCAAATAATCTCAATTCCAACGGGATCGTACGAAATTAATGACATTGAATCATATTTACAACGTCAGCTGTTGATAAGTGAAGCGGCACAAACGGAATTGCGCAAAATGATATCCACATGCTGACGTTGTAAATATGATTCAATGTCATTAATTTCGTACGATCCCGTTGGAATTGAGATTATTTGATTTTTCCCATAAATAAATTTATTGTTCCGGTCCTCTTCAATATTCGGAATTGAATTATATGTATGCAATCCTATTAATCCTAAACAATACTGACGACTCGGATCAAGTTCAATCGGTGGATAATAGTTTACAGAGAGCACACTACTTACACCTTGTAGGGTAAAGGTCTGAGACATGACTAAGACATCTTTACTATATCATCTTTATTTATACAAAAATTCTAAGCACAAATGTCCACAGTTGTAAGAACCAAAGTTTTGATATTGATCATGATTATATTTTATATGACAATTATTAAAATATTTAATCACTTCTAGAGGTGGTGATAAATTTCCGAAACTATCAAAGTAGCGAACAGTATCTCCAGTCTTTTTATAAGCCACCCAATGCGTTCCTAATCCATCCTTGGAATCCATATTAATAATACCTGCTTCTCTATAATGAGGTTTTGATGGTAGCGCATCACGCATAAACACTCCTCTAAAATGTTTAACGTTTCTAGCCCTATTTAGCAAATCGACATCGGTTAGGGCGCGGTTGGGTAGCGATTTCATTAGTTTTTTGACTTGTGTTGTTGTTTGAGAAAGAGGCCCATACCTTTACGATATGGTTTTAAAAATAATCCTTTCCCTGGTTTACTAAGAGCAATAGCCTCCATCGTTTTATTGTGCCTTTCAGCTTCCGCAAGTTTTGATCGTGCATCTTTAGCACTATTCACAGCTTTGGCAATACCAGCAGCACCCCCGGCCAAGGTTCCGAGGGCGCTCAATCCGGCAAAAATTGGAATTAGTGGTAGAATTCCGCCCTGTTTTGGAATGGGGATAATTCTCGGAGCTCTAATTTTTTTCTTACCACCAACCTCTCGAATAGCAATCTTTGCTGCAGATAATGCAATCTTACTACCCTCTTTAACACCGCCAGGCTTATCGATTTTTCGTTTAAATCGCTTAATAGCTTTTCGAGCCTTCATAACTACTCCACTCTTTAAAGGGATTTTTTTGATACCCATGCCCGTTTTTCTCTTAGCTTTCATCACGTTCGTAACTGTCCACGCTGCTGCTTTTTCCCCGAATTTAGCGTCCTTTGCTTTTACCCTAGTCCAAGCAGCCTCCTCCAACACCTTATCAGCTTTATGTCTCTCGCTTAAGTCCTTATGTGTAGAGTAAGCAATGTCGTGCTGTCTACAGGCGGCGTCTAGGGGATTAATGCCGGGGTCGCCTCTTTTTAGCCGCTTTTCTAACTTGGTCCCCGGGCCACAATACTGATAGCCGGGTATGTGTGCTTCGAACGGGAGCTTATTGATCAATGAGTTGATGATACCTCTACCGCTGTAAGTCATCATTTGAAAGTTACTTGGAATTGGTGGGCTATATATACCCTCAGCTGAAGTCACTGGTGTTAGTGCAATGAGGGTTGTCAAACAGAAACCATCACTACCAGTATCAAATTTAGATAAGTGGGTGGGCGAGGGATTCAAAAATAAAATCCTGAGACATGGCGATCTACTACCTAATTCAATTAGAGCACTTATTTGCGGACCATCAAATTGCGGTAAATCAAATGTAATGCTATCGCTCCTGTTCAATGAAAACGGTTTAAGGTTTGAGAACGTTTACATTTACTCCAAGTCACTATATCAACCTAAATACATATTTTTGCAAAAAACGATAGATGTTATGCCCGAAATTGAATATTTTCCATATAGAGAGAACGCTGAAATTATAAGTCCTGAGGACGCGAAAGAGCATTCAGTTTTCATATTCGATGATGTCGCTTGTGACAAACAAGACAAAATCCGAGAATATTTCAGTATGGGTAGACATAATAATATAGATTCCTTCTATCTTTGTCAGACTTATACTAGAATTCCTAAACATTTAATACGGGATAATGCTAATTTTATAATATTATTTAAACAAGATGATCTCAACTTGAAGCATGTGTACGCTGATCACGTGAGCAGTGACATGACCTTTGAGAAATTTAAGTCTTTATGTGTAGAGTGCTGGAAAGAAAAATTCGGTTTCATTACTATTCATAAAGACTCGGAGGAAGGTAGATATCGGAAAGGTCTTGATCAGTATATAATACTGAAGTAATCAGAGTTTGTGGTAGTGCTAAAACAGCTGTGCAAAGATACAGACCTGTTTTTAATAACAGCTACCTGATTTGGAATAACAGCTACCTGATTTGGAATAACAGCTACCTGTCTTGGAATAACAGCTACCTGTCTTGGAATAACAGCTACCTGTCTTGGAATAACAGCTACCTGATTTGGAATAACAGCTACCTGATTTGGAATAACTGCTACCTGTCTTGGAATAACTGCTACCTGTCTCCGGTGAAATGGCTGATGTTAAAAGAAAAATATTATCAATTCAAAAGGCTATTAGGAATAAAGTATTAGCTCTGAAATTAAACCGTAATGAAAATGATGAGAGGTTAGAAAAATTGTACAAACCAATCACGGAGCCTTTAAAATCAATCATAAAAACTCAAGAAGAGGTGAATTTATCATTGATGAAGCCGGAATTAATACCCGCATCTACGCCTAATACGTCGCCCGTTAGGGGGAATTTTAAGAAGGTGCAAGTTCCGAGACGGTTAGAATCCTCTACGCCTAATACGTTGCCCACCAGCGGGAATTTTAGGGAGGCGCACATTCCGAGGCGGTTGGAATTTTTAGGAGACGAAGAAGTTTTTGAGCGAGATCCAAATGAGTCTTCATCACTTAGAGATATTACCCCCGCAGCAGAACCTCCTTCTGAAGAAATAGATAGGTTTTTAGATTCCTTTGCACCTATACCCAGACAATATATTGAAGAATTAATACACGCTGGTGGTGATGATTTTGATAATGTCTTTGGTGTAACTTTCAATCCTGCAAATGCAAAGTTTAGAATCGGCAAAACAGACATTGATCTAGATGGAAATGATTTAATTATTGCCAATGTACGTTATACAGGTACAGTGGGTTTATACGAATTACTCTTTAGAAAGGATCCTACAGCTTACCGGCCTGAAGATGAGAGAAATTACATCGATATTCTGAAGAGAACGAATACTTTACACCGCGATTGTGATCCCACAAAACAGATAAGGGGCAATCCATCTCACAAATATAGAGCGATCATAAAACCCTTGCTAGATAAATATACATCATCGATTCCTCGCCCTTCATCGATTCCCCGTCCTGCTACTCGCGCAAAATCTGCTCAAGGTGAAGGATTCGATTCAAAAATGATCGTTGATGAAAAGCCTCACCGTTACACATATTGGGATGATCCTAATGAATTGGTTGATCGCTTATGGTTGCTGCATGCTTCGCGACGTGCAGGAAATACTTCTCACGATAATGAAATTGCTTCAATCGAAGAGGAGTTACGTGAAGCTAATATAATCTATTAGCACGTACTTACCATCTTATTTTTACAATGAGTGTTGACAAGTTTGGACGTCATTCTAGCAAATCTTTAGCTGGTGCTCGCGGCCCTCCTGGCCCGGGATTTGCATTTACACCAGATGGACATTTTGATCTGGCAAGAAAACGTTTAAAACGTGCGCTAACGCCTGAAGAACCTGAAGATGTTGCTACAAAGCAATATGTTGACAAAAATTATGGAGTTATTGAAAATATATTGAAACAAAATGCTGCCCTATTTAAAAAAGTTTTTACTGATGTTGATAAGAAAATTTTAACCGTAAAAGACTCATTAGAAAGAGTCATAAACACAAAAACGAAACCTATGCAAGAATTATTACTTAAAACCTTCAATGACATAAAATATTTACAGGGTTCTGTATACAAAAATCATGATGAGGTGAAACAAGTGAGCGAGGAGCACGAGAAAAAAATTAATACCGCTGCAACTCATCTCGAGGAACTGATTACAATAAACATTGCTTACGTTTTAAAGCAGGCTGAAGAAATTAGAAATAAAAATGATGTCGCTCATAAGGAAATTTTGGACAGATTACAAATTTATGAAAAGACATTAAAAGATGTTGTTCTGAACTTGAACATCATTGCTAAAAACGTTTCGAAACCTAGAGGAGGTTCTCAATGAGTAAAATTAAGGCTGATATAGTTAAAGAACTACACAAGCCGGCTCGTGTAAAATTTCCTCGCCGTCGGACAATTATTAAAGGATTGGATGATTTGTGGCAAGCTGATTTGGCCGAGTTTGGACTTTATGCAAGAGAAAATAAAGGTCATAAATTTATTCTCGTGGTGATTGATTGTTTTTCAAAGTATCTGTGGACTGTGCCGTTAAAAGATAAATCTGGGATAAATGTTACATCAGCATTTAAGAGTATACTTATGAAGGATGGTCGAGCTCCTAAAAATTTGCAAACTGACCAAGGAAAAGAATTTTACAACGGTCAGTTCCAGACTTTAATGAAAAAACATGAAATTAATCATTATTCTACGTATACGATTATGAAAGCCTCGATGGCTGAACGCGTAATTCGAACTATTAAAGAAAAACTTTATCGCGCCTTTAGTCTGAATGGAAAATACCGCTGGCTAAGTATTCTGGATCAGATCACAGATGACTACAACAATCGTAAACATGGTACGACAGGAATGCGACCCTCTGACGTCACAAAAGAAAAGGAGAAACAGTTATTAAATTCGGTTTATTCACATATTAAAATCGCTGGACTTGTAAAATTTCGCGTGGGTGACGTGGTTAGGATAAGTAAACAAAAGGCGCTTTTCGATAAGGGGTATACACCAAGCTGGTCTACGGAATTGTTTAAAATTATGAAAGTTAAAATATCGAACCCCACAACTTACCTACTTCAAGATATGCGAGATGCACCAATTACTGGAGCATTTTACGGTGAAGAGCTTCAAAAGGCTAAACATTCGGACGTGTATTTGGTGGAAAAAGTTTTGCGGAGGAAAGGTGGCAAGGTCTACGTTAAGTGGTTAGGATTGGACAAGTCCCATAATAGCTGGATAAATAAATCTAATATTGTATAACATTTAAATAAATACTAGTATTGTAATACATTGTTTTTTATTTTTTATAACCTCTACATAGAAAACATATTGTACTTATTATAATAAATAATATTACTGCTGCTATTGCGCAAAATGATATCCACATGCTGAGAGAAATTTGCTCGAAATCATCCAACATCATTGGATGAGTAAAATTCCTACTATCCTCTAAATTGCGCTGAATTGGAGGCCCCATATATACATATCGGACAGCGCCTCCTTGGTGGGGGTGGGCCATCTACCTGATCTGGTCCAGTGTTGTGATGTTCGTAGCAGGGGAGTCTCTCTTCTGCTTGCTGTTTGTATTCAGTCGGTAGTGCTTCCCAAATTCTTGCAAGTTGAATCCCTTCGACTTGATTTAAGTAATAAATCGGAAGATATTTCACATGATTCAGCACCAACAGCTTATCATAAAATGCCTCAATGGCGGCGTCTACTTGGTTTTCCATTCTTACTTTGTCAAGGTGTGATTGATACTGATTAATATTTACAATTACACTTAATATAATTACAAAAAGGTGGGTGTAATAAAAACATTTCGTATAAGAATTATATTTTATTGAAATATTCTCCTAATTTCGAAATCCATACAGATTTTGTTGTAATAAATATGCAAACATTCCAACATTAAGTATGCATTTTGGGTGTGTATATGTGAGGATATTATTGTTAATACATTCATATATAAATCTCCATCTAATTTTAAACATGATGATAAAATTAAATTATAGTATGAATAAAAATCTAGAGCTTTCAGCTCACCCAACTTATGATTAATCACTTTTTTCATATCGAATAAATTTCCGACAGTTTCTTCGGACACCACAACGCTCAATTCGCGCTGCTCGATCCATATCGCCATGATGTCTCGATATTCGTTCTTGGTGATCTTGTGATCGCCGATGGTGATGGGCCCCTGCATCTCTGTGATGTTGATTGCAGAAAACTGGTTCCATTCCTCCTCGGTAAAGAAGACACATGTATGGGCGCCCCAGATTTTCACAAATGGGGTGAAGTTAGCTGTTGGGCTGATTCCGATGCTCACGTTCTTTGTTGCAGACTTGTTGAGGGAATAAGTTGATTGCCCCAGAAGAGTCCTCTCCCTCTTCACTGCCGCATCATAGTTTCGGATTTCTTTTTCTAGAGGATCCTGGAACGTAGCACTTTCAATAGCAGGAGCACTTTCAATTGTGGGAGATGACATCTTGATTGCTCTATGGTGACTCGAATGATCGCTCTCTCGAGCGATTTACAATTTATGGTAACCTCCCCACCCCACACTTTTATAGATTCTGCGCACTATAGGACTTGTCATCAAAACTCACTTATGGATTTAGGATTTCCTGTTTTATCCCACGAAATCTGAACTCCTTACGTCGCGCCTGTTCATTTGATATTTTGCTGATGTGTGCTATTTTGGTCCTCTGGCGATGAAACTTGAGCACAACGTCCGTTCATTCTTACGGGCTAGCTCAATTTCAAAATGTGCAAAGTCAGGATTGAACAAGTTTAATCCTGTTATTTTGCTGATGCGTGCTGTTTCAGTCCGCTGGCGATGAAACTTGAGATAGGCATGCGTTATTCGGCACGCCCGTTTATTTGATATTTTGCTGATGCTTGCTGTTTCGGTCCGTCGGCGATGAAACTTGAGCACAACGTCTGGTCTGTTATCACAAGTTACTGCAACCTTGAGCACTTTTTACACAAATTGTCAATTTTTCGAAACGTCTCACCAACTCGTTGTTTATAATTTTTCGCAATTCAAGGTCTCTCCGCAGTTTTTCGATTGTCTTTTCTAATTTGAGAATTTTCATCGAAACAATACTTCCACTTTTACGCAAAAACTTGCGGTTATTAATCACACTTCTAAGATCATGCATCGCGTTACAATAAAGATGAATTCATAATAACTGCTCGTTATATTCGAGGATGATGAAATAACTAGCACTTTCAACCAATCAGATTGCCGAATCAGATTTCAAAACGTGCAAAGTAGATATCTACACCAAATCCGACGAGTCGTTACGGATATATTCACATATAAATAAAGCTATTAGGTTGGCACTAAATTTTGGTGAACAGTTGGCACTTTTGTAAAACTTTAAGTCGACCCCACCTTTTGAATTTCCCGCTTTAGAACTTTGGCTGGCGCTGAACTTTGGATTTAAATTTCCCGCCACGAACTTGAACTTAAAGCTGGACAGCGTTGCCATTCCAGGGTGAAACCGGATGGAATTCTCGGAAACCGGATGCCTTTTCGGCAACACTGTAGAACTTCCAAGCTCCGCTGTTGGCATTTTATTCCCCTAGATTTTGAATTTCCCGCAATTAAATTTTTGAATTTCCCACTTTTAGAACTTTGGCTGGCGCTGAACTTTGGATTTGAATCCCCCGCCACGAACTTGAACTTAAAGCTCGGCAGCGTTGCCATTCCGGGGTGAAACCGGATGGAATTCCCGGAAACCGGATGCCTTTTCGGCAACACTGTAGAACTTCCAAGCTCCGCTGTTGCCATTTTATTCCCCCAGATTTTGAATTTCCCGCCACTAAAATCCCCCAGATTTTGACAGTTGGTGAACATTTTGAGTTGAAAATCCCCCAGATTTGAATTTTTCCACCCCGAAATCCCCCAGATTTGAATTTTTCCACCCTAAAATCCCCCAGATTTGAATTTTTTCACCCTAAAATCCCCCAGATTTGAATTTCCCGCCACTAAATTGGCGGCCATTTTGCGCGTACAGCGTTGCCATTTTGACTTCCGGTTTTCCGGGATCACTTCCGGGATCACTTCCTGGCCCCGAATCGGCTATTATCCTCTACTCCACGCTGTACAACAAGGAGCGGTATGTCGTACATTACAGGAACCTTAAACAGTACGTAGAAGAAGGGCTTAAAGTCACCAAAATCCATCGGGTACTCCAATTTAATCAATCACCATGGCTGAGAAAATATATCGATCTAAATGCAGAACTTCGCAGAAATGCTCGAAACGAATTTGAGAAAACTTTCTTTAAATTGATGAATAATGCGGTGTTTGGAAAGACCATGGAAAACGTGAGAAACCGAAGAATCATCAAGCTTTTAACCAAATGGGAAGGGCGGTATGGTGCAGCGGCGATGATTGCCAAGCCGAGTTTCCATAACTCTACAGTCATCGACGACAGCCTTGTGATGATCGAGCTGCTAAAGACAGAGGCGCTCTTTAACAAGCCCATCTACGTGGGAATGGCCATCTTGGATATTTCCAAGACCTCTTTGTACGATTTTCATTACTCGTACATGAAAACTAAATATGGAGACCGCTGCGACGTCTGTTATACTGATACGGACTCTTTGATATATGAGATCGAAACTAAGGACGTATACGCAGACATCAAGGAGGATTTGTATCGATTCGATACTTCTGAATATGATCCAGATAATATCTATGAGATACCATTAGTCAATAAGAAGATTCCGGGCTTGATGAAAGACGAAAATCAAGGTAAGTTGATGAAACGTTAATGATACGCATACTAAAATATCTCATTTTTCTTTTTAAAGGTGCAGTAATGGAAGAGTTCGTGGGATTGCGAGCTAAGATGTACGCGGTTCGAGTTGAAGGAGCAAAAGATGTCAAGAAAGCCAAAGGTGTCAAGGGGTACGTCATCAATAATAAGATCACGTTTGATGACTACCTTAACTGCCTTAACGGTATCGAGATGTCTCACAAACAAAACTCGATCAGATCCTTCAATCACCAGCTCTTCAGCATCACGCAGGAGAAAATCAGCCTCAGTCCCCTTGATGACAAACGTCATCTGTTAGGAGAGGACCCAAATACACTACCCTGGGGGCACTATTCAATAATGGATATTTAGTTTTCTTATGCGCGATTCTGAAGGGTTTGTAAATATTTCTATCAAGTAATGTTTATTGTAAAATTGATCTTTATAATATATTGAAAATTGTAATATTTGTAGATAATTTACCGTAGCTATACATTTCAAAAGTATTACTAGTGAAGAGCTGGACAATATTTCTATCAAGTAATGTTCATAATACATTGAAAATTGTAATATTTGTAAATACTTAACCCCAAGTATAAATTTCAAAAATATTATTATTTGTATCAGTACAAATTTATCAACCATTGAAGCAACATGGAAAGAATCATTGCATTACTAGTTGTAATCATAATTATTTGTATTTCAATATAATCGTAAACATTTTATTGTCCATGTCATTCTTCTTACAGATGAATTTCACCTCTTTTATTTTATCTACAGCGTTTATACTATTTATATTATGGGTATAATGTATTTTAACCGGAGTGTTAAATATTCCTGTAAAATTTAAATAAAAACACACGTTAAAATTTAAAGAGCATTTATTTTTTTCGTCAAAATTCCTTAAACTATATTTTCCTTTACATATTTAACCAGTTTTTCTACATTTACAATACTACAAACACTTAATCTATTTCTATGTGATTGACAAGAATAAATAGATTTCTTAAAATTAGGACATTGATCATCGTATTCTAAATTAATAACGACATCATAAAATTTAGACAGGTAAGTACATTTTTGACTTCCTTTCACGTATACAATATCCGCGGGCAATTTTTTAAACAGTTTCGGCAATTCACTCAAATCACTTTCACCACTGCTGTAGGGGATCCCGTGGTAATTGTTTTCCAACCACCTAACTTGTTTCTTGACAGCTTCATTTAGGCGGTAAAACGGTGTTGGTGGCTTGAATACATATGCAAGTAAGTTTTCTCCATCATATGTAGCAGCAAGTTCCTTGGGAGTAAAGTCGGGTGTGTTGAATCCTTGGATGTCAATAAATAATATTTTCGGTGGTGGAGGGGGTGACGTAATGCGTTTCAATAGAACAGGAGCCAATACTTTTTCCATATCTCGAACCTTTTTCTTGAATCGAAGTCTGTCGTTTGCTTCCTGCATCCAGTTTGCCGTATTTTCGTCTTCATGCACCATATATATGAAAGTGACGGGGACCAAATCGAAACAAACTTTTTTAATCATCTTAAATTATTTTTCTAACTATCCCAGATAACGGTGTGTACTCAACAATGGAATCACTTAGAATAAGACAATAAGCACGAGTGTTGTCTTTAAATGGTTCTGAAGCCTCCATCTCAATACGCAGGTCTACCGTTGATGACTTTACGCTCTCGTTTTGTTTGGATACATCAAATACGAATAATGTACAATTTTTGAAATTCGTAAATGAGAAATGCGGTCTATTTGTATGATTGTAATAACTCTGCTGAAATTGGCAATACATGTTGTATACAGTTAAGTAATCATTATTTCCAAAATCCAAATTTAAGTGATCATATGGATAAGATTCTGAGTTCAGGTAAATTCTTATGTTTCTTATATTGCTGTTATCAAACATTGAAGCATCAGCATTAGCCACACCCTTTTTATTTTCTTGGAAAGCGATAATTATGTATCGGGGCTTCTCCAAACTGCTTGAGGTTTTTACAGCCCATATATCATCTTTGGATTTTTTCATGGTTGGTAGTTCATGCAATTCCCATTTTCGAAATGGAATTAATATATTTGGATCGTTTTTAATTTGCTCAAACATTTGCAATTTTAATTCATCATTCAGTTGAATGTGTGGTACACGCCATTCAATTTTATTGAGTTTAAATTTAATTTGGGCAACAACCGCATCATCATCATCACATTTGAAACAATTCACGTCACTGAAGGATCGCAACAAAACCAATTCCTGTTTTACATTGATTATTAACTTTTGATAATCCTCAGCAAATCCCATTAAACACTTCAACGGTATTTGTGTATAAAATTTCTTGTTTGGAAAAAATGTTTTTATGTGACCAGTCTTAGCCCATCCAGAAATACCGAGGACTTTCATGTCTTCTGAATCGTCATATGAAACATATCCTTTTAGAGTACTAGTAATTCCCAAGTCCCTGGTTCGATCGACTTCAATACCGTTTAGTTCATATCTAATTTCCTCAAACAGGAAAGCGAACGCATTTGTAACTAATTCAAATTTTTTACCCGCAGATAAATTGTATTCAACTTCCCCGCTCAAGTAAATGTAGCTGTCTGCTGGACAGGTATAAATATCTTGATTTTGTATTGTTATCCGTATCTCATCACTGTTTCCAAAGTTTGTAGCTCTAGGTTGATATGTGTGATATTGATATTTGGCAATACTCTCGTCGTAGTGAACTTTATCGAATACGCCAATTTTATCCATTATATTTAATTTTATAACCGAGAGAAGTTAATTTAGCAAGACTGATACGTGTCACTTCTTTGGGTGATGAACTCAAAGTGATGGTCTTCAGGTGTGCACCACCCTTTTTATCAAAAACAATACCCATCACAACGTCTTTAATTCAAGTCTAACCAAAATATGTTCTCCTCTAAAATTTACAAACTCGCCTTCTTGATCAACAATTTTCAACGTTATATTATCGATTCTATCTCGAGTGTTTACTGGTAAATATAAAATATTTTTCGGCTCTATATTTATAGCAAAACCTGGATCAACAGATGGACTAAACTCGAACAAGGTGTGTGACAAGTTATTGTCGTAATAAGCACCGCTAGTAATATTGCACTCGATTCTTATACTATTAACTTTAATTATTTGCACGGGTAAATCAGATGTATGCAATGTCCCCGCTTTTAGAATTTTATTTCCAGAAAATCCTAATAATTTTCCAATAGTACCTTTATGCGATGAAAAATCAATATCGTATTTACTTTTAATTTCACTTTTTAGCGTATTATTATTAGGTTTCAGTGATAACACTTTATCAGCTTCCGTTTGCACCGCTTCGCTTATCAACAGCTGTCGTTGTAAATATGATTCAATGTCATTAATTTCGTACGAGCCTGTTGGAATTGAGATTTGATTTTTCCCACAAATAAATTTATTGTTGCGGTCCTCCTCAATATTCGGAATTGAATTATATGTATGAAATCCTATCAATCCTAAACAATACCGACGACTCGAATCAAGTTCAATGGGTGGATAATAGTTTACAGAGAGCGCACTACTTACACCTTGTAGGGTGAATGTCTGAGACATGACTAAGACATCTTTACTATAACATCTTTATTTATACAAAAATTCTAAGCACAAATGTCCACAGTTGTAAGAACTAAAGTTCTGATATTGATCATGATTATATTTTATATGACAATTATTAAAATATTTAATCACTTCTAGTGGTGGTGATAAATTTCCGAAACTATCAAAGTAACGAACAGTATCTCCAGCCTTTTTATAAGCCACCCAATGCGTTCCTAATCCATCCTTGGAATCCAAATTAATAATACCTGCTTCTCTAAAATGAGGTTTTGATGGTAGCGCATCACGCATAAACACTCCTCTAAAATGTTTAACGTTTCTAGCCCTAGTTAGCAAATCAACATCGGTTAGGGCGCGGTTGGGTAGCGATTTTAACAGTTTTTTGACTTGTGTTGTTTGAGAAAGAGGCCCATACCTTTACGATATGGTTTTAAAAATAATCCTTTCCCCGGTTTACCGAGAGCAATAGCTTCCATCGTTTTATTGTGCCTTTCAGCTTCCGCAAGTTTTGATCGCGCATCTTTAGCGCTATTCACGGCTTTAGCAATACCAGCAGCACCCCCGGCCAAGGTTCCGAGGGCGCTCAATCCGGCAAAAATTGGAATTAGTGGTAGAATTCCACCCTGTTTTGGAATCGGTATAATTCTCGGAGCTCTAATTTTTTTCTTACCACCAACCTCTCGTATAGCAATCTTTGCTGCAGATAATGCAATCTTACTACTTTCTTTTGCACCTCTAGGTTTATCAATTTTTCGTTTAAATCGCTTAATAGCTTTTCGAGCCTTCATAACTACACCACTCCTCAAAGGAATTTTCTTGATACCCATTCCAGTTTTTCTCTTGATTTTCATCACGTTAGTAACAGCCCACGCTGCCGCTTTCTCGCCAAATTTAGAGTCCTTGGCCTTGACTCTAGCCCAAGCAGCCTCCTCTAATTCTTTATCGGCTTTGTGTCTTTCGTTTAGGTCTTTGTTCTGCGAGTAAGCAATATCGTGCTGTTTACAGGCAGCGTCCAGTGGATTAATACCTGGGTCGCCTCTTTTTAGACGTTTTTGTAACTTGGTTCCTGGACCGCAGTACTGATACCGCGGTACGTGTAATTCGAACGGGAGCTTGTTGATTAATGAATTGATGATACCTTCACCACTGTAAGTTATCATTTGAGAGACAATCACTGCTACATTGCTATATATACCCCCATACAGATGAAATTGCTATTAGTGCAATGAAGGTTATCAAACAGAAACAATCTCTCCCTATTTCAAATTTGGATAAGTGGGTGGGCGAGGGGTTTAAAAATCAAATGCGAAGACACGGTGATCTACTACCCAATTCAATTAGAGCGGTGATATGCGGTCCATCTAATTGCGGTAAATCGAATGTAATGCTATCACTCCTGTTCAATGAAAACGGGTTGAGATTTGAAAACGTTTATGTTTACTCCAAGTCACTTTATCAGCCAAAATATACATTTTTGCAAAGGACGATGGATGCTATTCCCGAAATTGAGTATTTTCCGTATAAAGAGAATGCTGAAATCATAAGTCCTGAGGAGGCAAAAGAAAATTCCGTTTTCATATTTGACGATGTAGCGTGTGACAAACAGGATAAAATTAGAGAATTTTTCAGTATGGGTCGACATAAAGACGTTGATTCGTTTTACCTTTGTCAGACTTATACTAGAATTCCTAAACATTTAATACGTGATAATGCTAATTTTATTATATTATTCAAACAAGACGACCTCAACTTGAAACATGTGTACACTGATCATGTGAGCAGTGATATGACATTTGAGAAATTTAAGTCTTTATGTGTAGAGTGCTGGAAAGAAAAATTTGGTTTCATTACTATCGATAAAGACTCGGACGAAGGTAGATATCGGAAAGGTCTTGATCAGTATATAATACTGAAGTAATCATAGTTTTGATACAGTCTAAAAACAGCTGCACGAAGCTAAACACCTATTGCAACTATCTCTCTCTACAGCTACCTGTTTTCTGAAAAACAGATACCGGATTCTAAATAACAGCTACTTGTTTCTGAATTACAGCTACCTGATTTGATATAACAGCTACCTGTTTCTGTGAAATGACTGATGTCAAAAGAAAAATAATAGCAGTTCAAAAGGCTATTAGGAATAAGGCATTAGCTCTGAAACTAAATCGTAATGAAAATGATGAGCGGTTAGAAAAATTGTACAAACCGATCACGGAGCCTTTAAAATCAATCATAAAAACTCAAGGAGAGGTGAATTTATCATTGATAAAGCCAGAATTAATACCCGCGTCTACGCCTAATACATCGCCCGCTAGGGAGAATTTTAGGGAGGCACAAATTCTGAGACGGTTAGAATCCTCTACACCTAATACATCGCCCGCTACCGGGAATTTTAGGGAGGCACAAATTCCGAGACGGTTGGAATTTTTAGGAGATGAAGAAGTTTTTGAGCGAGATCCAAATGAGTCTTCATCACTCAGAGATATTACCCCCGCAGCAGAACCTCCTTCTGAAGAAATAGATAGGTTTTTAGATACATTTGCACCTATACCCAGACAATATATTGAAGAATTAATACACGCTGGTGGTGATGATTTTGACAATGTCTTTGGTGTAACTTTCAATCCTGCAAATGCAAAGTTTAGAATCGGCAAAACAGACATTGATCTAGATGGAAATGATTTAATTATTGATAATATACGTTATATCGGTACAGTGGGTTTATACGAATTACTCTTTAGAAAGGATCCTACAGCTTACCGACCTGAAGATGAAAGAAATTACATCGATATTCTGAAGAGAACGAATACTTTACACCGCGATTGTGACCCCACGAAACAGATAAGGGGCAATCCATCTCACAAATATAGAGCAATCATAAAACCCTTGCTAGATAAATATCCATCATCGATTGCTCGCCCTTCATCGATCCCCCGTCCTGCTATTCGCAAGAAGTCCACGCAGGGTCAAGGATTTGATTCCAAGATGCACGTTGATAAAAAGTCTCATCGTTACACATATTGGGATGATCCTAATGAATTGGTTGATCGCTTATGGTTGCTGAATGCTTGGCGACATGCAGGAAATACTTCTCACGATAATGAAATTGCTTCAATCGAAGAGGAGTTACGTGAAGCTAATATAATCTATTAGCACATACTTACCATATTATTTTTACAATGAGTGTTGACAAGTTCGGACGTCATTCTAGCAAATCTTTAGCTGGTGCTCGCGGTCCCCCTGGCCCGGGGTTTGCATTTACACCCGACGGGCATTTTGATCTGGCAAGATCATTAAAACGTGCGTTAACGCCTGAAGAACCTGAGGATGTTGCTACAAAGCAATATGTTGACAAAAATTATGGAGTAATTGAAAATATATTGAAACAAAATGCTGCCCTATTTAAACAAGTTTTTACTGATGTTGATAAGAAAATTTTAACCGTAAAAGATTCATTAGAAAGAGTCATAAACACGAAAACGAATCCTTTGCAAGAATTATTACTTAAAACCTCCAATGACATAAAAGATTTACAGGGTTCTGTATACAAAAATCAAGATGAGGTGAAACAAGTGAGCGAGGAGCACGAGAAAAAAATTAATACCGCTGCAACTCATCTCGAGGAACTGATTGCAATAAACATTGCTTACGTTTTAAAGCAGGCTGAAGAAATTAGAAATCAAAATTATGTGGCTCATAAGGAAATTTTGGACCGATTACAAATTTATGAAAAGACATTAAAAGATGTTGTTCTGAACTTGAACATCATTGCTAAAAACGTTTCGAAACCTAGAGGAGGTTCTCAATGAGTAAAATTAAGGCTGATATAGTTAAAGAACTGCACAAGCCGGCTCGTGTAAAATTTCCTCGCCGTCGAACAATTATTAAAGGATTGGATGATTTGTGGCAAGCTGATTTGGCCGAGTTTGGACTTTATGCAAGAGAAAATAAAGGTCATAAATTTATTCTCGTGGTGATTGATTGTTTCTCAAAGTATCTGTGGACTGTGCCGTTAAAAGATAAATCTGGGGCAAATGTTACATCAGCATTTAAGAGTATACTTATGAAGGATGACCGAACTCCTAAGAATTTGCAAACTGATCAAGGAAAAGAATTTTACAATGGTCAGTTCCAGACTTTAATGAACAAACATTAAATTAATCATTATTCTACTTATACGATTATGAAAGCCTCAATGGCTGAACGCGTAATTCGAACTATTAAAGAAAAACTTTATCGCGCCTTTAGTCTGAATGGAAAATACCGCTGGCTAAGTATTCTGGATCAGATCACGGATGATTACAACAATAGTAAACATAGTACGACAGGAATGCGTCCCTCTGACGTCACAAAAGATAAGGAGAAACAGTTATTAAATTCGGTTTATTCACATATTAAAATCGCTGGACTTTCACGTGGGTTACGTGGTTAGGATAAGTAAACAAAAAGCGCTTTTCGATAAGGGGTATACGCCAAACTGGTCTACGGAATTGTTTAAAATTATGAAAGTTAAAATATCGAATCCCACAACTTACCTACTTCAAGATATGCAAAATGCACCAATTACTGGAGCATTTTACGGAGAAGAACTTCAAAAGGCTAAACATTCAGACGTGTATTTGGTGGAAAAAGTTTTGCGGAGGAAAGGTGGCAAGGTCTACGTTAAGTGGTTAGGATTGGACAAGTCACATAATAGCTGGATAAATAAATCTAATATTGTATAACATTTAAATAAATACTAGTATTGTATTACATTGTTTTTTATTTTTTATAACCTCTACATAGAAAGCATATTGTACTTATTATAATAAATAATATGACTGCTGCTATTGCGCAAAATGATATCCACATGCTGAGAGAAATTTGCTCGAAATCATCCAACATCATTGGATGAGTAAAATTCATACCATCCTCTAAATGGCGATGTATTGGAGGCTTCATTTTGACTGGTTATAAGGTGTTAGATTTTTCTTATATATACACATCAGACATCGCCTCCTTGGTGGTGGTGGACCATCTACCTGATCTGTACCAGTGTTGTGGTGTTCGTAGCAGAGGAGTCTCTCTTCTGCTCGCTGTTTGTATTCAGCCGGCAGTGCTTCTCAAATTCTTACAAGTTGAATCCCCTCGACTTGATTTAGATAATTAATCGGAAGATATTTTACTTGATTTTCTGTTAAACGTTTTTCATAAAAAGCTTCAATAGCCTCATCTACTTTGTTTTCCATTCTAACTCTGTCAAGGTGTGATTACTACTGATAAATACTTATAATTTCACTGAACTTAATAGTAAGAGGTGTGATGGGTAATTAAACACATTAGATAAGATTTAAAAATATATTTTTTATTGAAATATTTTTTTAATTTCAAAATCGAGACACATTTTATTATAATGAATATGAATACATTCCAACATTAAATAAGCATTTTGCGAATTTACATGTGGTGAAATTAAAGTTGATACATTGTTATATAAATCACCGTCCAATTTTAAACAAGAGGATAATATCATATTGTAATACATATTAAATTCCAACGCTTTTAATACATTCAACTTGTAATTAATAACTTTTCTCAAATAGAATAAATTTCCAAGTGTTTCTTCCGACACTACAACACTTAAGCCGCGTTGTTCAATCCACACGGCCATTATGTCGCGATACTCCTTCTTGGTGATCTTGTGATCGCCGATGGTGATGGGCGGCTGCATCTCTGAGATGTTGATTGCAGAAAACTGGTTCCATTCCTCCTCGCTGAAGAAGATGCAGGAGTGGGCTCCCCAGATTTTCACGATTGGTGTGAATCCTACCGCGGGGCTGATACCGATGGAGACGCTCTTTGACCCCGACTTATTGAGAGGATAAGTTGATTGACCCAAAAGTGTCGACTCCTTCTTAACGCTGTTATCAAATGCGTAGATTTCATTTTCTAGCTGATCGACCATTGTAGCACTTTCAACTGTAGGGAAAGACATCTTGATTAGTTGACAGTTTCAACTCCAATGATTACTCTCTCAAAGTAATCTTGACTATATCCTTGGTTTTGATTAGATTCTGCGCATTATAAGTAAAAACTTACCATCACATTTTAATTGTACATCCTGTCTATAATATCCTGTGTGGAAAAAATCGCCTCCACTGAATCTTCATCAATAAATCCTGAATCACTGTTTAGAATTGGAGGCTCAGGTGTAGGACTTCGCAGAGGTGTTATAGCAGGTGGTGGTGAATATGAGCTATCCCATGAATCTTCTTCTTCTTCTTCTGTTGTGAATAGTTGTCTGGGTAGATACCTAACAGGGGTTAGTGTTGTGAAAACTTTTGTTTCCTCATTTAATTTTCTTTTTTTCGATGAATTAAACTCCTCTTGTCTTTTATATGTAGGTAAAAACACTCGTTGTAGAAAATATTTCTTCATTCGACACACAGCACAATCAGTTAATTTTGTTGCACATACTGAACAAAACATATGTCCGCAATTAATTACATACTTTACAACGTTTGTGAGACAAACTGGACATAGACCACCATCGCAGCCTTCTTCATATTCTGGAAACGTAATTGAAGGTAATAATTTAATAACAATCCATTACAATTTTCTTACCTTCATCTTCAGCCAAATTTGACTCTTTTCTTGTTAGAAACTCCGCAATCACCACCGAACTAGACGTCATGATGCTCACTGAACACTCGCTTCAACTACACTAATTACTTCAATTTTCTATTGCCGATCTCAAGTTGAGACATGTTTCAGTTTATCAGTCTTATTAAACCCGCATCCGTTAGCAGCTAACGGTTTTTTCCTCATGACTTCCGGTGTGTTATCGCAAGTTACCGATTTCGATTGTAACCTTGAGTACTTTTTGCACAAGTTAGCACACACGAAAGGTCTGATATCGGATTGTTGCATTGCAAATGAAAGAGCTCATCGAGTAGATTCAGAAAATGTTTATATTCGTTGAAATAAATATTCAACCAATCAGATGATAGATTTGTGATGCATATTTGACATCTACGCTTCACGCGCGTTCATTTGATACCAAACACGGGCCATTTTGGAGGACCGGAAATGAAACTTGAGATTTTTGAGATAAGACTACGATATTCGACATCTACGCTTCGAGCCCGTTCATTTGATACCCAACACGAGCCATTTTGGAGCACCGGAAATGAAACTTGAGATTTTCGAGATAAGAATGCGATATTCGACATCTACGCTCCACGCCCGTTCATTTGATACCAAACACGAGGCATTTTGGAGCACCGGAAATGAGCTGTCAGTCGACCGGAAATGACCATTTTCTGAATCTACTCGATGAGCTCTTTCATTTGCAATGCAACAATCCGATATCAGACCAGCCGTTACGAAGATATCCACGTTTTTAATTCTTTTCACTTCTCCTAATGTAATACCATGATGTTATTAGTTTTTCATTATTTGTTCTCGTTTTGTTAATTCGGTTTCGATATTTTGAAAACATTTTTCAATTTTGAGATTTTGATTTTGATTTTGATTTCGAATATCTTAATGAGGCGCTCCTGTATATTGATTTTATATTTAGCGCCATTTTTATTAATTTGCACACCCCGTATATCGATTTTAAATATACACCCTGTATATTAGTCGAAAATAATCATGCCATACATACCCCTACAAGTAAGGCAACTTCATATACACCATGCGCGCACACACACACTCTCACTCGCTAGAACGCTTCTCCTGCACGCTCGAGCGGAAGTAAAGTTGCGAGATAACTCCCCATGTTAGCCTTATGGGAATTTTGGCGTAGAAACGACATAGCTTATCTACTTATATGATCAAATGCATGCCGAAAACATGTGTCGCACTAAGGTGCAAGCTGTTAGGATCATTGCAAAAATTAAATTTATTTTATTTATTAAATGAAATTTCTATTTTTTCAATAACAATGCATAAAGTCGAATTAATTTGATTAAAATCGTGTTTATATGATCAAATGCATGCCGAAAACATGTGTCGCACTAAGGTGCAAGCTATTAGGATCATTGCAAAAATTAAATTTATTTTATTTATTTAAAGGAATTTCAATTTTTTCAAAAACAATGAATAAAGTCGAATTAATTTGATTGAAATCGTGTTTATATGATCAAATGCATGCCAAAAACATGTGTCGCACCTGGGTGCAAGCTGTTAGGATCATTGCAAAAATTAAATTTACTTTATTTATTAAATGAAATTTCTATTTTTTCAATAACAATGCATAAAGTCGGATATATTTGATTGAAATCGTGTTTATATAATCAAATGCATGCCGAATACATGTGTCACACTTTGGTGCAAGCTATTAGGATCATTGCAAAAATTACATTTATTTTATTTATTAAATGAAATTTCAATTCTTTCAATCACAATGCATAAAGTCGAATTTATTTGATTGAAATCGTGTTTATATGATCAAAAGCATGCCGAAAACATTTGTCGCACTTAGGTGCAAGCTGTTAGGATCATTGCAAAAATTAAATTTATTTTATTTATTAAATGAAATTTCAATTTTTTCAAAAACAATGCTTACAGTCGAATTAATTTGATTGAAATCTTGTTTATATGATTAAATGCATGCCGAAAACATGTGTCACACTAAGGTGCAAGCCATTAGGATCTTTGCAAAAATTAAATTTATTTTATTTATTAAATGAAATTTCAAATTTTTCAATAACAATGCATAAAGTCGAATTAATTTGATCAAAATCGTGTTTATATGATCAAATTTATGCTGAAAACATGTGTCGTACTTAGGTGCAAGCTATAAGGATCATTGCAAAAATTAAATTTATTTAATTTATTAAATGATATTTAAATTTTTTCAATAACAATGCATAAAGTCGCATTAATTTGAATGAAATCGTGTTTATATGATCAAATGCATGCCGGAAACATTTGTCGCACTTAGGTGCAAGCTGTTAGGGTAATTGCAAAAATTAAATTTATTTTATTTATTAAATGAAATTTCAATTTTTAAAAAAACAATGCTTAAAGTCGAATTAATTTGATTGAAATCGTGTTTATATGATCAAATGCATGCCGAAAACATGTGTCACACTTAGGTGCAAGCCATAAGGATCATTGCCAAAATTAAATTTATTTTATTTATTAAATGAAATTTCATTTTTCTCAATAACAATGCATAAAGTCGAATTAATTTGATTGAAATCGTGTTTATATGATCAAATGCATGCCGAAAACATGTGTCGCACTTAGGTGCAAGCTATAAGGATTATTGCAAAAATTAAATTTATTTAATTTATTAAATGAAATTTCAATTTTTTCAATAACAATGCAAAAAGTCGAATTAATTTGATTGAAATCGTGTTTATATGATCAAATGCATGCCGAAAAAATGTGTCGCACTTAGGTGCAAGCTATTAGGATCATTGCAAAAATTAAATTTATTTAATTTATTAAATGAAATTTCAATTTTTTCAATAACAATGCCTAAAGTCGAATTAATTTGATTGAAATCGTGTTTACATGATCAAATGCATGCCGAAAACATGTGTCGCTCTTAGGTGCAAGCTATAAGGATCATTGCAAAAATTAAATTTATTTTATTTATTAAATGAAATTTCAATTTTTTCAATAACAATGCATAAAGTCGAATTAATTTGATTGAAATCGTGTTTATATGATCAAATGCATGCCGAAAACATGTGTCGCTCTTAGGTGCAAGCTATAAGGATCATTGCAAAAATTAAATTTATTTTATTTATTAAATGAAATTTCAATTTTTTCAATAACAATGCATAAAGTCGAATTAATTTGATTGAAATCGTGTTTATATGATCAAACGCATGCCGAAAACATGTGTCACACTTGGGTGCAAGCCATAAGGATCATTGCAAAAATTAAATTTATTTTATTTATTAAATGAAATTTCAATTTTTTCAATAACAATGCATAAAGTCGAATTAATTTGATTGAAATCGTGTTTATATGATCAAACGCATGCCGAAAACATGTGTCACACTTAGGTGCAAGCCATAAGGATCATTGCAAAAATTAAATTTATTTTATTTATTAAATGAAATTTCTATTTTTTCAATAACAATGCATACAGTCGGATATATTTGATTAAAATCGTGTTTATATGATCAAATGCATGCCGAAAACATGTGTCACACTTAGGTGCAAGCTATTAGGATCATTGCAAAAATTAAATTTATTTTATTTATTAAAAGGAATTTCAATTTTTTCAAAAACAATGCATAAAGTCGAATTAATTTGATTCAAATCGTGTTTATATGATCAAATGCATGCCGAAAACATGTGTCACACTTAGGTGCAAGCCATAAGGATCATTGCCAAAATTAAATTTATTTTATTTATTAAATGAAATTTCATTTTTTTCAATAACAATGCATAAAGTCGAATTAATTTGATTGAAATCGTGTTTATATGATCAAATGCATGCCGAAAACATGTGTCGCACTTAGGTGCAAGCTATAAGGATTATTGCAATGATCCTAATAGCTTGCACCTAAGTGTGACACATGTTTTAGGCATGGATTTGATCATTTAAATACGATTTTAATCAAATAAATTCGACTTTATGCATTGTTATTAAAAAAATTGAAATTTCATTTAATAAATAAAATAAATTTAATTTTTGCAATGATCCTAATAGCTTGTACCTAAGTGTGACACATGTTTTCGGCATTCAATTGATCATTTAAACGTGATTTCAATCATATAAATTCTACTTTATGCATTGTTATTGAAAGAAATGAAATTTCATTTAATAAATAAAATTATTGTAATTTTTGCAATGATCCTAATAGCTTGCACATAAATGTGACACATGTTTTCGGCATACATTTGATCATATAAACATGATTTCAATCAAATATATCCGACTTTATGCATTGTTAATGAAAAAATAGAAATTTCATTTAATAAATAAAATAAATTTAATTTTTGCAATGATCCTAACAGCTTGCACCTTAGTGCGACACATGTTTTCGGCATCCATTTGATCATATAAACACGATTTAAATTAAATAGATTTGACTTTATGCATTGTTATTGAAAAAATTGAAATTTTATTTAATAAATAAAATAAATTTAATTTTTGCAATGATCCTAATAGCTTGCACCTAAGTGCGACACATGTTTTTGGAATGCATTTGATCATTTAAACTTGATTTCAATCAAATTAATTCGACTTTATGCAATGTTATTGAAGAATTGAAATTTCATTTAATAAATAAAATTAATTTAATTTTTGCAATGATTCTAACAGCTTGCACCTAAGTGCCACACATGCTTTCGGCATGCATTTGATCATATAAACACGTTTTCAATCAAATATATCCGACTTTATGCATTGTTATTGAAAAAATTGAAATTTCATCTAATAAATAAAATAAATTTAATTTTTGCAATGATCCTAACAGCTTGCACCTAAGTGCGACACATGTTTTCGGCATGCATTTGATCATATAAACACGATTTCAATCAAATTAATTCGACTTTATGCATTGTCATTGAAAAAATTGAAATTTCATTTAATAAATAAAATAAATTTAATTTTTGCAATGATCCTAATAGCTTGCACCTAAGTGCGACACTTGTTTTTGGAATGCATTTGATCATATAAAAACGATTTCAATCAAAATAATTCGACTTTATTCATTCATATAAACACGAATTCAATCAAATTTATTCGACTTTACTTATTGTTTCATTGTTATTGAAAAAATTGAAATTTCATTTAATAAATAAAATAAATTTAATTTTTGCAATGATCCTAATAGCTTGCACCTAAGTGCGACACATGTTTTTGGCATGCATTTGATCATTTAAACTTGATTTCAATCAAATAAGTTCGACTTTATGCATTGTTATTGAAAGAATTGAAATTTCATTGAATAAATAAAATAAATTTAATTTTTGCAATGATCCTAACAGCTTGCACCTAAGTGCGACACATGTTTTAGGCATGCATTTGATCATATAAACACGATTTAAATCAAAGTAATTCGACTTTATGCATTGGTACTGAAAAAATTGAAATTTCATTTAATAAATAAAATAAATTTAATTTTTGCAATGATCCTGATAGCTTGCACTTAAGTGCGACACATGTTTTTGGCGTGCATTTGATCATTTAAACTTGATTTCAATCAAATTAATTCGACTTTATGCATTGTTATTGAAAGATTTGAAATTTCATTTAATAAATAAAATAAATTTAATTTTTGCAATGATCCTGATATCTTGCACCTAAGTGTGACACATGTTTTCGGCATGCATTTGATTTTTTAAACTTGATTTCAATTAAATAAATTCGACTTTATGCATTGTTATGGAAAAAATTTAAATTTCATTTAATAAATCAAATAAATTTAATATTTGCAATAATCCTAGTAGCTTGCACCTAAGTGTAACATAAGTTTTCGGCATGCATTTGATAATATTAACACGATTTCAATCAAATAAATTCGACTTTATTCATTGTTTTTGAAAAAATTGACATTTCATTTAGTAAATAAATTAAATTTAATTTTTCCAATAATCCTAATAGCTTGCACCTAAGTGCGAAACATGTTTTCGGCATGCATTTGATCATATAAACACGATTTCAATCAAATAAATTCGATTTTATTCATTGTTTTTGAAAAAATTGACATTTCATTTAGTAAATAAATTAAATTTAATTTTTCCAATAATCCTAATAGCTTGCACCTAAGTGCGACACATGTTTTCGGCATGCATTTGTTTATATAAACACGATTTTAATCAAATAGATTCGACTTTATGCATTGTTTTTGAAAAAATTGAAATTTCATTCAATGAATAAATTAAATTTAATTTTTGCAATGATCCATATAGCTTGCACCTAAGTGTGACATATGTTTTCGGCTTGCATTTGATTTTTTAAACTTGATTTTAATCAAATAAATTCGACTTTATGCATTGTTATTGAAAAAATTGAAATTTCATTTAATAAATAAGATTAATGTAATTTTTGCAATGATCCTAATACCTTGCATATAAATGTGACACATGTTTTCGGCATACATTTGATCATATAAACACGATTTCAATCAAATTAATTCGACTTTATGCATTGTTATTGAAAAAATTGAAATTTTATTTATTAAATAAAATCAATTTAATTTTTGCAATGATCCTAATAGCTTGCACCTAAGTGTGACACATGTTTTAGGCATGGATTTGATCATTTAAATATGATTTTGATCAAATAAATTCGACTTTATGCATTTTTATTAAAAAAATTGAAATTTCATTTAATAAATAAAATGAATTTAATTTTTGCAATGATCCTAATAGCTTGTACCTAAGTGTGACACATGTTTTCGGCATTCATTTGATCATTTAAACGTGATTTCAATCAAATAAATTCGACTTTATGCATTGTTATTGAAAGAATTGAAATTTCATTTAATAAATAAAATTAATGTAATTTTTGCAATGATCCTAATACCTTGCATATAAATGTGACACATGTTTTCGGCATACATTTGATCATATAAACACGATTTCAATCAAATATATCCGCTTTTATGCATTGTTATTGAAAAAATAGAAATTTCATTTAATAAATAAAATAAATTTAATTTTTGCAATGATCCCAACAGCTTGCACCTTAGTGCGACACATGTTTTCGGCATCCATTTGATCATATAAACACGATTTAAATTAAATAGATTTGACTTTATGCATTGTTATTGAAAAAATTGAAATTTTATTTGATAAATAAAATAAATTTAATTTTTGCAATGATCCTAAAAGCTTGCACCTAAGTGCGACACATGTTTTTGGAATGCATTTGATCATTTAAACTTGATTTCAATCAAATTAATTCGACTTTATGCATTGTTATTGAAAGAATTGAAATTTCATTTAATAAATAAAATAAATTTAATTTTTGCAATGATTCTAACAGCTTCCACCTAAGTGCGACCCATGCTTTCGGCATGCATTTGATCATATAAACACGATTTCAATCAAATTAATTCGACTTTATGCATTGGTATTGAAAAAATTGAAATTTCATTTAATTAATAAAATAAATTTAATTTTTGCAATGACCCTAACAGCTAGCACCTAAGTGCGACACATGTTTTCAGCATGCTTTTGATCATATAAACGCAATTTCAATCAAATTAATTCGACTTTATGCATTGGTATTGAAAAAAATTGAAATTCCATTTAATAAATAAAATAAATTTAATTTTTGCAATGATTCTAACAGCTTCCACCTAAGTGCGACCCATGCTTTCGGCATGCATTTGATCATATAAACACGATTTCAATCAAATTAATTCGACTTTATGCATTGTTATTGAAAAAATTGAAATTTCATTTAATAAATAAAATAAATTTAATTTTTGCAATGACCCTAACAGCTAGCACCTAAGTGCGACACATGTTTTCGGCATGCATTTGATCATATAAACACGATTTCAATCAAATTAATTCGACTTTATGCATTGGTATTGAAAAAATTGAAATTCCATTTAATAAATAAAATAAATTTAATTTTTGCAATGATCCTAATAGCTTGCACCTAAGTACAACACATGTTTCTGGCATGAATTTGAACATATAAACACGATTTCAATCAAATTAATTCGACTTTAAGCATTGTTTTTGAAAAAATTGCAATTTCATTTAATAAATAAAATAAATTTAATTTTTGCAATGATCCTTATAGCTTGCACCTAAGTGCGACACATGTTTTTGGAATGCATTTGATCATATAAACAGGATTTCAATCAAAATAATTCGACTTTATTCATTGGTATTGAAAAAATTGAAATTTCATTTCATAAATAAAATAAATTTAATTTTTGCAATGATCCTAACAGCTTGCACCTAAGTGCGACACATGTTTTCGGCATGCATTTGATCATATAAACACGATTTCAATCAAATTAATTCGACTTTATGCATTGGTACTGAAAAAATTGAAATTTCATTTAATAAATAAAATAAATTTAATTTTTGCAATGATCCTAACAGCTTGCACCTAAGTGCGACACATGTTTTCGGCATGCATTTGATCATATAAACACGATTTCAATCAAATTAATTCGACTTTATGCATTGTTATTGAAAAAATTGAAACTTCATTTCATAAATAAAATAAATTTAATTTTTGCAATGATCCTAATAGCTTGCACCTAAGTGCGACACATGTTTTTGGAATGCATTTGATCATATAAACACGATTTCAATCAAAATAATTCGACTTTATTCATTGGTATTGAAAAAATTGAAATTTCATTTAATAAATAAAATAAATTTAATTTTTGCAATGATCCTAACAGCTTGCACCTATGTGCGACACATGTTTTTGGCATGCATTTGATCATATAAACACGATTTCAATCAAATTAGTTCGACTTTATGCATTGGTACTGAAAAAATTGAAATTTCATTTAATAAATAAAATAAATTTAATTTTTGCAATGATCCTAACAGCTTGCACCTAAGTGCGACACATGTTTTCGGCATGCATTTGATCATATAAACACGATTTAAATCAAAGTAATTCGACTTTATGCATTGGTACTGAAAAAATTGAAATTTCATTTAATAAATAAAATAAATTTAATTTTTGCAATGATCCTAACAGCTTGCACCTAAGTGTAACACATGTTTTCTGCATGCATTTAATCATATAAACACGATTTTAATCAAACTAATTCGACTTTATGCATTTTTATTGAAAGAATTGAAATTTCATTTAATAAATAAAATAAATTAAATTTTTGCAATGATCCTAATATCTTGCACCTAAGTGTGACAAATGTTTTCGGCATTCATTTAATCATATAAACATGATTTCAATCAAATTTATCTGACTGTATGCATTGTTATTGAAAAAATAGAAATTTCATTTAATAAATAAAATAAATTTAATTTTTGCAATGATCCTAATAGCTTGCACCTAAGTGCGACACATGTTTTTGGAATGCATTTGATCATATAAACACGATTTCAATCAAAATAATTCGACTTTATTCATTGGTATTGAAAAAATTGAAATTTCATTTAATAAATAAAATAAATTAAATTTTTGCAATGATCCTAACAGCTTGCACCTAAGTGCGACACATGTTTTCGGCATGCATTTGATCATATAAACACGATTTCAATCAAATTAATTCGACTTTATGCATTGGTACTGAAAAAATTGAAATTTCATTTAATAAATAAAATAAATTTAATTTTTGCAATGATCCTAACAGCTTGCACCTAAGTGCGACACATGTTTTCGGCATGCATTTGATCATATAAACACGATTTCAATCAAATTAATTCGACTTTATGCATTGTTATTGAAAAAATTGAAATTTCATTTAATAAATAAAATAAATTTAATTTTTGCAATGATCCTAATAGCTTGCACCTAAGTGCGACACATGTTTCTGGCATGCATTTGAACATTTAAACACGATTTCAATCAAATTAATTCGACTTTAAGCATTGTTTTTCAAAAAATTGAAATTTCATTTAATAAATAAAATAAATTTAATTTTTGCAATGATCCTTATAGCTTGCACCTAAGTGCGACACATGTTTTCGGCATGCATTTGATCATATAAACACGATTTCAATCAAATTAATTCGACTTTATGCATTGATATTGAAAAAATTGAAATTTCATTTCATAAATAAAATAAATTTAATTTTTGCAATGATCCTTATGGCTTGCACCTAAGTGTGATACACGTTTTCCGCATGCATTTGATCATATAAACACGATTTTAATCAAATTAATTCAACTTTATGCATTTTTATTGAAAGAATTGAAATTTCATTTAATAAATAAAATAAATTAAATTTTTGCAATGATCCTAATATCTTGCACCTAAGTGTGACACATGTTTTCGGCATGCATTTGATCATATAAACATGATTTCAATCAAATTTATCTGACTGTATGCATTGTTAAAAAAAAAATAGAAATTTCATTTAATAAATAAAATAAATTTAATTTTTGCAATGATCCTAATAGCTTGCACCTAAGTGTGACACATGTTTTCGGCATACATTTGATTTTTTAAACTTGATTTCAATCAAATAAATTTGACTTTATGCATTGTTATTGAAAAAATTTAAATTTCATTTCATAAATAAAATAAATTTAATTTTTGCAATGATCCTTATGGCTTGCACCTAAGTGTGACACATGTTTTCTGCATGCATTTGATCATATAAACACGATTTTAATCAAACTAATTCGACTTTATGCATTTTTATTGAAAGAATTGAAATTTCATTTAATAAATAAAATAAATTAAATTTTTGCAATGATCCTAATATCTTGCACCTAAGTGTGACACATGTTTTCGGCATGCATTTAATCATATAAACATGATTTCAATCAAATTTATCTGACTGTATGCATTGTTATTGAAAAAATAGAAATTTCATTTAATAAATAAAATAAATTTAATTTTTGCAATGATCCTAATAGCTTGCACCTAAGTGCGACACATGTTTTTGGAATGCATTTGATCATATAAACACGATTTCAATCAAAATAATTCGACTTTATTCATTGGTATTGAAAAAATTGAAATTTCATTGAATAAATAAAATAAATTTAATTTTTGCAATGATCCTAACAGCTTGCACCTAAGTGCGACACATGTTTTCGGCATGCATTTGATCATATAAACACGTATTCAATCAAATTAATTCGACTTTATGCATTGGTACTGAAAAAATTGAAATTTCATTTAATAAATAAAATAAATTAATATTTTTGCAATGATCCTAACAGCTTGCACCTAAGTGCGACACATGTTTTCGGCATGCATTTGATCATATAAACACGATATTAATCAAATTAATTCGACTTTATGCATTGTTATTGAAAAAATTGAAATTTCATTTAATAAATAAAATAAATTTAATTTTTGCAATGATCCTAATAGCTTGCACCTAAGTGCGACACATGTTTCTGGCATGCATTTGAACATTTAAACACGATTTCAATCAAATTAATTCGACTTTAAGCATTGTTTTTCAAAAAATTGAAATTTCATTTAATAAATAAAATAAATTTAATTTTTGCAATGATCCTTATAGCTTGCACCTAAGTGCGACACATGTTTTCGGCATGCATTTGATCATATAAACACGATTTCAATCAAATTAATTCGACTTTATGCATTGATATTGAAAAAATTGAAATTTCATTTCATAAATAAAATAAATTTAATTTTTGCAATGATCCTTATGGCTTGCACCTAAGTGTGACACACGTTTTCCGCATGAATTTGATCATATAAACACGATTTTAATCAAATTAATTTAACTTTATGCATTTTTATTGAAAGAATTGAAATTTCATTTAATAAATAAAATAAATATAATTTTTGCAATGATCCTAATAGCTTGCACCTAAGTGCAACACATGTTTGAGGCAGAGATTTGATTATTTAAATACGATTTTAATTAAATAAATTCGACTTTATGCATTGTTATTGAAAACATTGAAATTTCATTTAATAAATAAAATAAATTTAATTTTTGCAATGATCCTAACAGCTTGCACCTAAGCGCGACACATGTTTTTGGCATGCATTTGATCATATAAACACGTATTCAATCAAATTAATTCGACTTTATGCATTGGTACTGAAAAAATTGAAATTTCATTTAATAAATAAAATAAATTTAATTTTTGCAATGATCCTAACAGCTTGCACCTAAGTGCGACACATGTTTTAGGCATGCATTTGATCATTTAAAATTGATTTCAATCAAATAAATTCGACTTTATGCATTGTTATTGAGAGAATTGAAATTTCATTTAATAAATAAAATGAATTTAATTTTTGCAATGATCCTAATAGCTTGCATCTAAGTGTGACACATGTTTTCGGCATGCATTTGATCATATAAACACGATTTCAATCAAATATATCCGACTTTATGCATTTTTATTAAAAAAATAGAAATTTCATTTAATAAATAAAATAAATTTATTTTATTGCAATGATCCTAACAGCTTGCACCTAAGTGCAACACATGTTTAAGGCATAGATTTGATTATTTAAATACGATTTGAATTAAATAAATTCGACTTTATGCATTGTTATTGAAAACATTGAAATTCCATTTAATAAATAAAATAAATTTAATTTTTGCAATGATCCTAATAGCTTGCACCTAAGTGCAACACATGTTTGAGGCATAGATTTGATTATTTAAATACGATTTTAATTAAATAAATTCGACTTTATGCATTGTTATTGAAAACATTGAAATTCCATTTAATAAATAAAATAAATTTAATTTTTGCAATTATCCTTATAGCTTGCACCTAAGTGAGGCACATGTTTTAGGCATGCATTTGATCATTTAAAATTGATTTCAATCAAATAAATTCGACTTTATGCATTGTTATTGAAAGAATTGAAATTTCATTTAATAAATAAAATGAATTTAATTTTTGCAATGATCCTAATAGCTTGCACCTAAGTGCGACACATGTTTCTGGCATGCATTTGAACATATAAACACGATTTCAATCAAATTAATTCGACTTTAAGCATTGTTTTTGAAAAAATGGAAATTTCATTTAATAAATGAAATAAATTTAATTTTTGCACTGATCCTAACAGCTTGTACCTAAGTGCGACAAATGTTTTCGGCATGCATTTGATCATATAAACACGATTTCAATCAAATTAATTCGACTTTATGCATTGTTATTGAAAAAATAGAAATTTCATTTAATAAATAAAATAAATTTAATTTTAGCAATGATCCTAACAGCTTGCACCTAAGCGCGACACATGTTTTTGGCATGCATTTGATCATATAAAAACAATTTCAATCAAATTAATTCGACTTTATTCATTGTTATTGAAAAAATTGAAATTTCATTTATTAAATAAAATAAATTTAATTTTTGCAATGATCCTTATAGCTTGCACCTAAGTGCGACACATGTTTTCGGCATGCATTTAATCATATAAACACGATTTCAATCAAATTAATTCGACTTTATTCATTGTTATTGAAAAAATTGAAATTTCATTTAATAAATAAAATAAATTTAATTTTTGCAATGAACGTTATGGCTTGCACCTAAGTGCGACACATGTTTTAGGCATGCATTTGATCATTTAAACTTGATTTCAATTAAATAAATTCGACTTTATGCATTGTTATTGAAAAAATTGAAATTACATTTAATAAATAAAATAAATTTAATTTTTGCAATGATCCTAACAGCTTGCACCTAAGTGCAACACATATTTAAGGCATAAATTTGATTATTAAAATACGATTTTAATTAAATAAATTCGACTTTATGCATTGTTATTGAAAACATTGAAATTCCATTTAATAAATAAAATAAATTTAATTTTTGCAATGATCCTAATAGCTTGCACCTAAGTGTGACACATGTTTTCGGCATGCATTTGATTTTTAAAACTTGATTTTATACAAATAAATTTGACTTTATGCATTGTTATTGAAAAAATTGAAATTTCATTTAATAAATAAAATAAATTTAATTTTTGCAATGATCCTAACAGCTTGCACCTAAGTGCAACACATGTTTTAGGTATGGATTTGATAATTTAAATACGATTTTAATCAAATAAATTCGACTTTATGCATTGTTATTGAAAAAATTTAAATTCCATTTAATAAATAAAATAAATTTAATTTTTGCAATGATCCTAATAGCTTGCACCTAAGTGTGACACATGTTTTCGGCATACATTTGATTTTTTAAACTTGATTTCAATCAAATAAATTCGACTTTATGCATTGTTATTGAAAAAATTGAAATTACATTTAATAAATAAAATAAATTTAATTTTTGCAATGATCGTAACAGCTTGCACCTAAGTGCAACACATGTTTTAGGTATGGATTTGATAATTTAAATACGATTTTAATCAAATAAATTCGACTTTATGCATTGTTATTGAAAACATTGAAATTCCATTTAATAAATAAAATAAATTTAATTTTTGCAATGATCCTAATAGCTTGCACCCAAGTCCGATACATGTTTTAGGCATGGATTTGATCATTTAAATACGATTTTAATCTAATAAATTCGACTTTATGCATTGTTATAGAAAAAAGTGAAATTCCTTTTGATAAATAAAATAAATTTAATTTTTGCAATGATCCTAATAGCTTGCACCTAAGCGCGACACATGTTTTAGGCATGCATTTGATCATTTAAACTTGATTTCAATCAAATAACTTCGACTTTATGCATTGTTATTGAAAGAATTGAAATTTCATTTAATAAATAAAATAAATTTAATTTTTGCAATGATCCTAATAGCTAGCACCTAAGTGTGACACATGTTTTCGGCATGCATTTGAGTTTTAAAACTTGATTTCAATCAAATAAATTTGACTTTATGCATTGTTATTGAAAAAATTGAAATTTCATTTAATAAATAAAATAAATTTAATTTTTGCAATGATCCTAACAGCTTGCACCTAAGTGCAACACATGTTTTAGGTATGGATTTGATAATTTAAATACGATTTTAATCAAATAAATTCGACTTCATGCATTGTTATTGAAAAAATTGAAATTCCATTTAATAAATAAAATAAATTTAATTTTTGCAATGATCCTAATAGCTTGCACCTAAGGGCGACACATGTTTTCGGCATGCATTTGATTTTTTTAAATTGATTTTAATCAAATAAATTTGACTTTATGCATTGGTATTGAAAAAATTGAAATTCCATTTAATAAATAAAATAAATTTAATTTTTGCAATGATCCTAACAGCTTGCACCTAAGCGCAACACATGTTTTAGGTATAGATTTGATCATTTAAATACGATTTTAATCAAATAAATTCGACTTTATGCATTGTTATTGAAAAAATTTAAATTCCATTTAATAAATAAAATAAATTTAATTTTTGCAATGATCCTAATAGCTTGCACCTAAGTGTGACACATGTTTTCGGCATACATTTGATTTTTTAAACTTGATTTTAATCAAATAAATTCGACTTTATGCATTGTTATTGAAAAAATTGAAATTACATTTAATAAATAAAATAAATTTAATTTTTGCAATGATCCTAACAGCTTGCACCTAAGTGCAACACATGTTTTAGGCATGGATTTGATTATTTAAATACGATTTTAATCAAATAAATTCGACTTTATGCATTGTTATTGAAAAAATTGAAATTCCATTTAATATATAAAATAAATTTAATTTTTGCAATGATCCTAATAGCTTGCACCTAAGTGCGACACATGTTTTCGGCATGCATTTGATTTTTTAAAATTGATTTTAATCAAATAAATTTGACTTTATGCATTGGTATTGAAAAAATTGAAATTTCATTTCAATGATCCTAACAGCTTGCACCTAAATGCGACACATGTTTTCGGCATGCATTTGATTATATAAACACGATTTTAATCAAATTACTTCGACTTTATGCTTTGTTATTGAAAAAATTGAAATTTCATTTAATAAATAAAATAAATTTAATTTTTGCAATAATCCTAACAGCTTGCACCTAAGTGCGACACATGTTTTCGGCATACATTTGATCATATAAACACGAAAACGAAAACATTTGTCCCACTAAGGTGCAAGCTACTAGGATCATTGCAAAAATTTAATTTATTTTATTTATTAAAAGGAATTTCAATTTTTTCAATAACAATGCTTAAAGTCAAATTTATTTGATTAAAATCATGTTTAAATGATCATTTAAATGAAAGTTCATTGCAAAAATTAAATTGATTTTATTTATTAAATGAAATTTCAATTTTTTCAAAAACAATGCTTTAAGTCGAATTAATTTGATTGAAATCGTGTTTTAATGATCAAATGCATGCCGAAAACATGTGTCGCACCTAGGTGCAAGCAATAAGGATCATTGCAAAAATGAAATTTATTTTTTTTATTAAATGAAATTCGACTTTATGCATTGTTATTGAAAGAATTGAAATTTCATTTAATAAATAAAATAAATTTAATTTTTGCAATGATCCTAACAGCTTGCACCTAAGTGCGACACATGTTGTCGGCATGCATTTGATCATTTAAACACGATTTTAATCAAATTAATTCGACTTTATGCTTTGTTATTGAAAAAATTGAAATTTCATTTAATAAATAAAATAAATTTAATTTTTGCAATGATCCTTATAGCTTGCACCTAAGTGCGACACATGTTTTCGGAGTGCATTTGTTCATATAAACACGATTTCAATCAAATTATTTCGACTTTATTAATTGTTATTGAAAAAATTGACATTTCATTTAATAAATAAAATAAATTTAATTTTTGCAATGATGCTTATGGCTTGCACCTAAGTGTGACACATGTTTTCGGCATGCATTTGATCATATAAACACGATTTCAATCAAATTAATTCGACTTAAAGCATTGTTTTTGAAAAAATTGAAATTTCATTTAATAAATAAAAAAAAAATAATTTTTGCAATGATCCTAATATCTTGCACCTAAGTGTGACACATGTTTTCGGCATGCATTTGATCATATAAACATGATTTCAATCAAATTTATCCGACCGTATGCATTGTTATTGAAAAAATAGAAATTTCGTTTAATAAATAAAATAAATTTAATTTTTGCAATGATCCTAACAGCTTGCACCTAAGTGCGACACAAGTTTTTGAAATGCATTTAATCATATAAACACGATTTCAATCAAATTAAATCGACCTTATGCACTGTTATTGAAAAAATTGAAATTTCATTTAATAAATAAAATTAATTTAATTTTTGCAATGATCCTAGTACTTGCACCTTAGTGGGACAAATGTTTTCGGCATGCATTTGATTTTCTAAACTTGATTTCAATCAAATAAATTCGACTTTATGCATTGTTATTGAAAAAATTGGAATTTCATTTAATAAATAAAATAAATTTAATTTTGCAATAATCCTAGTGGCTTGCACCTAAGTGTGACACATGTTTTCGGCATGCATTTGATCATATGAACACGATTTCTATCAAATTAATTCGACTTTATGCATTGTCTATGAAAAAATTGACATTTCATTTAATAAATAAAATAAATTTAATTTTTGCAATGATCCTTATGGCTTGCACCTAAGTGTGACACATGTTTTCGGCATGCATTTGATCATATAAACACGATTTCAATCAAATTAATTCGACTTTATGCATTGTTATTGAAAAAATTGAAATTTCATTTAATAAATAAAATAAATTTAATTTTTGCAATGATCCTAACAGGTTGCACCTAAGTGCGACACATGTTTTAGGCATGGATTTAATCATTTAAACATGATTTTAATCAAATAAATTTGACTTTAAGCATTGTTATTGAAAAAATTGAAATTCCTTTTAATAAATAAAATAAATTAAATTTTTGCAATGATCCTAGTAGCTTGCACCTTAGTGGGATAAATGTTTTCGGCATGCATTTGATTTTCTAAACTTGATTTCAATCTAATAAATTCGACTTTATGCATTGTTATTGAAAAAATTGGAATTTCATTTAATAAATAAAATATATTAAATTTTTGCAATGATCCTAGTAGCTTGCACCTGAGTGTGACACATGTTTTCGGCATGCATTTGATCATATGAACACGATTTCTATCAAATTAATTCGACTTTATGCATTGTCTATGAAAAAATTGACATTTCATTTAATAAATAAAATAAATTTAATTTTTGCAATGATCCTAACAGCTTGCACCTAAGTGTGACACATGTTTTCTGCATGCATTTGATTTTTTAAACTTGATTTCAATCAAATAAATTCGACTATATGCATTGTTATTGAAAAAATTGAAATTTCATTTAATAAATAAAATAAATTTAATTTTTGCAATGATCCTAACAGCTTGCACCTAAGTGCGACACATGTTTTCGGCATGCATTTGATCATATAAACACGATTTCAATCAAATTAATTCGACTTTATGCATTGTTATTGAAAAAATTTAAATTTCATTTAATAAATAAAATAAATTTAATTTTTGCAATGATCCCAACAGGTTGCACCTAAGTGCGACACATGTTTTCGGCATGCATTTGATCATATAAACAAGATTTTAATCAAATTAATTCGACTTTATGCATTGTTATTGAAAAAATTGAAATTTCATTTAATAAATAAAATAAATTTAATTTTTGCAATGATCCTAACAGGTTGCACCTAAGTGCGACACATGTTTTAGGCATGGATTTGATCATTTAAACATGATTTTAATCAAATAAATTAGACTTTAAGCATTGTTATTGAAAAAATTGAAATTCCTTTTAATAAATACAATAAATTAAATTTTTGCAATGATCCTAGTGGCTTGCACCTTAGTGGGACAAATGTTTTCAGCATGCATTTGATTTTCTAAACTTGATTTCAATCAAATAAATTCGACTTTATGCATTGTTATTGAAAAAATTGGAATTTCATTTAATAAATAAAATAAATTTAATTTTTGCAATGATCCTAGTAGCTTGTACCTAAGTGTGACACATGTTTTCGGCATGCATTTGATCATATGAACACGATTTTTATCAAATTAATGCGACTTTATGCATTGTCTATGAAAAAATTGACATTTTATTTAATAAATAAAATAAATTTAATGTTTGCAATGATCCTAACAGCTTGCACCTAAGTGCGACACATGTTTTTGGCATGCATTTGATCATATAAACACGATTTCAATCAAATTAATTCGACTTTATGCATTGTTATTGAAAAAATTGAAATTTCATTTAATAAATAAAATAAATTTAATTTTTGCAATGATCCTAACAGGTTGCACCTAAGTGCGACACATGTTTTCGGCATGCATTTGATCATATCAACACGATTTCAATCAAATTAATTCAACTTTATGCATTGTTGTTGAAAAAATTGAAATTTCATTTAATAAATAAAATAAATTTAATTTTTGCAATGATCCTAACAGCTTGCACCTAAGTGCGACACATGTTTTCGGCATGCATTTGATCATATAAACACGATTTCGATCAAATTAATTCGACTTTATGCATTGTTATTAAAAAAATTGAAATTTCATTAAATAAATAAAATAAATTTAATTTTTGCAATGATCCTTATGGCTTGCACCTAAGTGTGACACATGTTTTTGGCATGCATTTGATCATATAAACACGATTTCGATCAAATTAATTCGACTTATAGCATTGTTTTTGAAAAAATTGAAATTTCATATAATAAATAAAATAAATTTAATTTTTGCAATGATCCTGACAGCTTGCACCTAAGTGCGACACATGTTTTAGGCATGCATTTGATCATTTAAACTTGATTTCAATCAAATTAATTCGACTTTATGCATTGTAATTGAAAGAATTGATATTTCATTTAATAAATAAAGAAAATGTAATTTTTGCAATGATCCTACACGATTTTAATCAAATTAATTCGACTTAAAGCATTGTTATTGAAAAAATTGAAATTTCATTTAATAAATGAAAAAAATTAATTTTTGCAATGATCCTAACAGCTTGCACCTAAGTGCGACACATGTTTTCGGCATGCATTTGATCATATAAACACGATTTCAATCAAATTAATTCGACTTTATGCATTGTTATTAAAAAAATTGAAATTTCATTTCATAAATAAAATAAATTTAATTTTTGCAATGATGCTTATAGCTTGCACCTAAGTGCGACACATGTTTTCGGCATGCATTTGATCATATAAATACGATTTCAATCAAATTTATTCGACTTTATGCATTGTTATTGAAAAAATTAAAATTTCATTTAATAAATAAAATAAATTTAATTTTTGCAATGATCCTTATAGCTTGCACCTAAGTGTGACACATGTTTTTGGCATGCATTTGATCATATAAACACGATTTCAATTAAATAAATCCGACTGTATGCATTGTTATTGAAAAAATAGAAATTTCATTTAATAAATAAAATAAATTTAATTTTTGCAATGATCCTTATAGCTTGCACCTAAGTGCGACACATGTTTTCAGCATGCATTTGATCATATAAACACGATTTCAATCAAATTAACTCGACTTTATGCATTGTTATTGAAAAAATTGAAATTTCATTTAATAAATAAAATTAATTTAATTTTTGCAATGATCCTTATAGCTTGCACCTAAGTGCGACACATGTTTTCGGCATGCATTTGATCATATAAACACGATTTCAATTGAATTAATTTGACTTTGGCATTGTTATTGAAAAAATTGAAATTTCATTTAATAAATAAAATAAATTTAATTTTTGCAATGATCCTTATGGCTTGCACCTAAGTGTGACACATGTTTTCCGCATGCATTTGATCATATAAACAGGATTTCAATCATATTAATTCTACTTATAGCATTGTTTTTGAAAAAATTGATATTTCATTTAATAAATAAAATAAATTTAATTTTTGCAATGATCCTAACAGCTTGCACCTAAGTGCGACACATGTTTTCGGCATGCATTTGATCATATAAATACGATTTTAATCAAATTAATTCGACTTTATGCATTGTTATTGAAAAAATAGAAATTTCGTTTAATAAATAAAATAAATTTAATATTTGCAATGATCCTAACAGCTTGCACCTAAGTGCGACACATGTTTTAGGCATGCATTTGATCATATAAACTTGATTTTAATCAAATAAATTCGACATTATGCATTGTTATTGAAAACATTGAAATTACATTTAATAGATAAAATAAATTTAATTTTTGCAATGATCCTAATAGCTAGCACCTAAGTGTGACACATGTTTTTAGCATGGATTTGATTTTTTAAACTTGATTTCAATCAAATAAATTCGACTTTATGCATTGTTATTGAAAAAATTGAAATTCCATTTAATAAATAAAATAAATTTAATTTTTGCAATGATCCTAATAGCTTGCACCTAAGTGTGACACATGTTTTTGGTATGGATTTGATTTTTTGAACTTGATTTCAATCAAATAAATTTGACTTTATGCATTGTTATTGAAAAAATTGAAATTTCATTTAATAAATAAAATAAATTTAATTTTTGCAATGATCCTAATATCTTGCACCTAAGTGCGACACATGTTTTTGGCATGCATTTGATCATTTAAACTTGATTTCAATCAAATAAATTCGACTTTGAGCATAGTTTTTAAATAAATTGAAATTTCATTTAATAAATAAAATAGATTTAATTTTTGCTATGATCCTTATAGCTTGCACCTAAGTGCGACACATGTTTTCGGCATGCATTTGATCATATAAACACGTTTTCAATCAAATATATCCGACTTTATGCATTGTTATTGAAAAAATTAAAATTTCATTTAATAAATAAAATAAATTTAATTTTTGCAATGATCCTAACACCTTGCACCTAAGTGCGACACAAGTTTTAGGCATGCATTTGATCATTTAAACGTGATTTCAATCAAATTAATTTGACTTTATGCATTGTAATTGAAAGAATTGATATTTCATTTAATAAATAAAGAAAATGTAATTTTTGCAATGATCCTAATAGCTTGCACCAAAGTGTGACACATGTATTCGGCATGCATTTGATCATATAAACACGATTTCAATTAAATCTATCCGACTTTATGCATTGTTATTGAAAAAATAGAATTTTCATTTAATAAATAAAATAAATTTAATTTTTGCAATGATCCTAACAGCTTGCACCTAAGTGCGACACATGTTTTCGGCATGCATATGATCATATAAACACGATTTTAATCAAGTTAATTCGACTTTATGCATTGTTATTGAAAAAATAGAAATTTCGTTTAATAAATAAAATAAATTTAATATTTGCAATAATCCTAACAGCTTGCACCTAAGTGCAACACATGTTTTAGGCATGGATTTGATCATTTAAATACGATTTTAATCAAATAAATTCGACTTTATGCATTGTTATTGAAAAAATTGAAATTCCATTTAATAAATAAAATAAATTTAATTTTTGCAATGATCCTAATAGCTTGCACCTAAGTGTGACACATGTTTTTGGTATGGATTTGATTTTTTGAACTTGATTTCAATCAAATAAATTTGACTTTATGCATTGTTATTGAAAAAATTGAAATTTCATTTAATAAATAAAATAAATTTAATTTTTGCAATGATCCTAACAGCTTGCACCTAAGTGCGACACATGTTTTAGGCATGCATTTGATCATATAAACTTGATTTTAATCAAATAAATTCGACATTATGCATTGTTATTGAAAACATTGAAATTACATTTAATAGATAAAATAAATTTAATTTTTGCAATGATCCTAACAGCTCGCACCTAAGTGCAACACATGTTTTAGGCATGGATTTGTTCATTTAAATACAATTCCAATCAAATAAATTCGACTTTATGCATTTTTATTGAGAAAATTGAAATTCCATTTGATAAATAAAATAAATTTAATTTTTGCAATGATCCTAATAGCTTGCACCTAAGTGTGACACATGTTTTCGGCATGCATTTGATGTTTTAAACTTGGTTTCAATCAAATAAATTTGACTTTATGCATTGTTATTGAAAAAATTGAAATTTCATTTAATAAATAAAATAAATTTAATTTTTGCAATGATCCTAATATCTTGCACCTAAGTGCGACACATGTTTTTGGCATGCATTTGATCATTTAAACTTGATTTCAATCAAATAAATTCGACTTTGAGCATAGTTTTTAAATAAATTGAAATTTCATTTAATAAATAAAATAGATTTAATTTTTGCTATGATCCTTATAGCTTGCACCTAAGTGCGACACATGTTTTCGGCATGCATTTGATCATATAAACACGTTTTCAATCAAATATATCCGACTTTATGCATTGTTATTGAAAAAATTAAAATTTCATTTAATAAATAAAATAAATTTAATTTTTGCAATGATCCTAACACCTTGCACCTAAGTGCGACACAAGTTTTAGGCATGCATTTGATCATTTAAACTTGATTTCAATCAAATTAATTTGACTTTATGCATTGTAATTGAAAGAATTGATATTTCATTTAATAAATAAAGAAAATGTAATTTTTGCAATGATCCTAATAGCTTGCACCAAAGTGTGACACATGTATTCGGCATGCATTTGATCATATAAACACGATTTCAATTAAATCTATCCGACTTTATGCATTGTTATTGAAAAAATAGAATTTTCATTTAATAAATAAAATAAATTTAATTTTTGCAATGATCCTAACAGCTTGCACCTAAGTGCGACACATGTTTTCGGCATGCATATGATCATATAAACACGATTTTAATCAAGTTAATTCGACTTTATGCATTGTTATTGAAAAAATAGAAATTTCGTTTAATAAATAAAATAAATTTAATATTTGCAATAATCCTAACAGCTTGCACCTAAGTGCAACACATGTTTTAGGCATAGATTTGATTATTTAAATACGATTTTAATCAAATAAATTCGACTTTATGCAGTGTTATTGAAAAAATTGAAATTCCATTTAATAAATAAAATAAATTTAATTTTTGCAATGATCCTAATAGCTAGCACCTAAGTGTGACACATGTTTTTGGCATGGATTTGATTTTTTAAACTTGATTTCAATTAAATAAATTTGACTTTATGCATTGTTATTAAAAAAATTGAAATTTCATTTAATAAATAAAATAAATTTAATTTTTGCAATGATCCTAACAGCTTGCACCTAAGTGCGACACATGTTTTAGGCATGTATTTGATCATTTAAACTTGATTTCAATCAAATAAATTCGACATTATGCATTGTTATTGAAAACATTGAAATTACATTTAATAAATAAAATAAATTTAATTTTTGCAATGATCCTAATAGCTAGCACCTAAGTGTGACACATGTTTTTAGCATGGATTTGATTTTTTAAACTTGATTTCAATCAAATAAATTCGACTTTATGCATTGTTATTGAAAAAATTGAAATTCCATTTGATAAATAAAATAAATTTAATTTTTGCAATGATCCTAATAGCTTGCACCTAAGTGTGACACATGTTTTCGGCATGCATTTGATTTTTTAAACTTGATTTCAATCAAATAAATTTGACTTTATGCATTGTTATTGTAAAAATTGAAATTTCATTTAATAAATAAAATAAATTTAATTTTTGCAATGATCCTAATATCTTGCCCCTAAGTGCGACACATGTTTTTAGCATGCATTTGATCATTTAAACTTGATTTCAATCAAATAAATTCGACTTTAAGCATTGTTTTTGAATAAATTGAAATTTCATTTAATAAATAAAATAAATTTAATTTTTGCTATGATCCTTATAGCTTGCACCTAAGTGCGACACATGTTTTCGGCATGCATTTGATCATATAAACACGTTTTAAATCAAATATATCCGACTTTATGCATTGTTATTGAAAAAATTGAAATTTCATTTAATGAATAAAATAAATTTAATTTTTGCAATGATCTTAACAGCTTGCACCTAAGTGCGACACATGTTTTCGGCATGCATTTGATCTAATAAACACGTTTTCAATCCAATATATCCGACTTTATGCATTGTTATTGAAAAAATTTAAATTTCATTTAATAAATAAAATAAATTTAATTTTTCTAATGATCCTAACAACTTGCACCTAAGTTCGACACATGTTTTCCGCATGCATTTGATCATATAAACACGTTTTCGATCATATATATCCGACTTTATGCATTGTTATGGTAAAAATTGAAATTTCATTTAATAAATAAAATAAATTTAATTTTTGCAATGATCCTAACAGCTTGCACCTAAGTGCGACACATGTTTCGGCATGAATTTGATCATGTAAACACGTTTTTAATCAAATATATCCGACTTTATACATTGTTTTTGAAAAAATTGAAATTTCATTTAATGAATAAAATAAATTTAATTTTTGCAATGATCCTAACAGCTTGCACCTAAGTGCGACACATGTTTTCGGCATGCATTTGATCAAATAAACACGTTTTCGATCAAATATATCCGACTTTATGCATTGTTATTGTAAAAATTGAAATTTCATTTAATAAATAAAATAAATTTAATTTTTGCAATGATCCTAACAGCTTGCACCTAAGTGCGACACATGTTTCGGCATGCATTTGATCATGTAAACACGTTTTTAATCAAATATATCCGACTTTATACATTGTTTTTGAAAAAATTGAAATTTCATTTAATAAATAAAATAAATTTAATTTTTGCAATGATCCTTATAGCTTGCACCTAAGTGCGACACATGTTTTCGGCATGCATTTGATCAAATTAACACGTTTTCGATCAAATAAATCCGACTGTATGCATTGTTATTGAAAAAATAGAAATTTCATTTAATAAATAAAATAAATTTAATTTTTGCAATGATCCTTATAGCTTGCACCTAAGTGCGACACATGTTTTCAGCATGCATTTGATCATATAAACACGATTTCAATCAAATTAACACGACTTTATGCATTGTTATTGAAAAAATTGAAATTTCATTTAATAAATAAAATAAATTTAATTTTTGCAATGATCCTTATAGCTTGCACCTAAGTGCGACACATGTTTTCGGCATGCATTTGATCATATAAACACGATTTCAATTGAATTAATTTGACTTTAGCATTGTTATTGAAAAAATTGAAATTTCATTTAATAAATAAAATAAATTTAATTTTTGCAATGATCCTTATAGCTTGCACCTAAGTGCGACACATGTTTTCGGCATGCATTTGATCAAATTAACACGTTTTCGATCAAATAAATCCGACTGTATGCATTGTTATTGAAAAAATAGAAATTTCATTTAATAAATAAAATAAATTTAATTTTTGCAATGATCCTAACAGCTTGCACCTAAGTGTGACACATGTTTTCGGCATGCATTTGATCATATAAACAGGATTTCAATCATATTAATTCTACTTATAGCATTGTTTTTGAAAAAATTGAAATTTCATTTAATAAATAAAATAAATTTAATTTTTGCAATGATCCTAACAGCTTGCACCTAAGTGCGACACATGTTTTCGGCATGCATTTGATCATATAAACACGAATTTAATCAAATTAATTCGACTTTATGCATTGTTATTGAAAAAATAGAAATTTCGTTTAATAAATAAAATAAATTTAATATTTGCAATGATCCTAACAGCTTGCACCTAAGTGCAACACATGTTTTAGGCATGGATTTGATCATTTAAATACGATTTTAATCAAATAAATTCGACTTTATGCATTGTTATTGAAAAAATTGAAATTCCATTTAATAAATAAAATAAATTTAATTTTTGCAATGATCCTAATAGCTTGCACCTAAGTGTGACACATGTTTTTGGCATGGATTTGATTTTTTGAACTTGATTTCAATCAAATAAATTTGACTTTATGCATTGTTATAGAAAAAATTGAAATTTCATTTAATAAATAAAATAAATTTAATTTTTGCAATGATCCTAACAGCTTGCACCTAAGTGCGACACATGTTCTAGGCATGCATTTGATCATTTAAACTTGATTTCAATCAAATAAATTCGACATTATGCATTGTTATTGAAAACATTGAAATTACATTTAATAGATAAAATAAATTTAATTTTTGCAATGATCCTAACAGCTCGCACCTAAGTGCAACACATGTTTTAGGCATGGATTTGATCATTTAAATACAATTCCAATCAAATAAATTCGACTTTATGCATTGTTATTGAGAAAATTGAAATTCCATTTTATAAATAAAACAAATTTAATTTTTGCAATGATCCTAATAGCTTGCACCTAAGTGTGACAAATGTTTTCGGCATGCATTTGATGTTTTAAACTTGGTTTCAATCAAATAAATTTGACTTTATGCATTGTTATTGAAAAAATTGAAATTTCATTTAATAAGTAAAATAAATTTAATTTTTGCAATGATCCTAATATCTTGCACCTAAGTGCGACACATGTTTTTGGCATGCATTTGATCATTTAAACTTGATTTCAATCAAATAAATTCGACTTTGAGCATAGTTTTTAAATAAATTGAAATTTCATTTAATAAATAAAATAGATTTAATTTTTGCTATGATCCTTATAGCTTGCACCTAAGTGCGACACATGTTTTAGGCATGCATTTGATCATTTAAACTTGATTTTAATCAAATTAATTTGACTTTATGCATTGTAATTGAAAGAATTGATATTTCATTTAATAAATAAAGAAAATGTAATTTTTGCAATGATCCTAATAGCTTGCACCAAAGTGTGACACATGTATTCGGCATGCATTTGATCATATAAACACGATTTCAATTAAATCTATCCGACTTTATGCATTGTTATTGAAAAAATAGAATTTTAATTTAATAAATAAAATAAATTTAATTTTTGCAATGATCCTAACAGCTTGCACCTAAGTGCGACACATGTTTTCGGCATGCATATGATCATATAAACACGATTTTAATTAAGTTAATTCGACTTTATGCATTGTTATATAAAAAATAGAAATTTCGTTTAATAAATAAAATAAATTTAATATTTGCAATAATCCTAACAGTTTGCACCTAAGTGCAACACATGTTTTAGGCATAGATTTGATTATTTAAACACGATTTTAATCAAATAAATTCGACTTTATGCAGTGTTATTGAAAAAATTGAAATTCCATTTAATAAATAAAATAAATTTAATTTTTGCAATGATCCTAATAGCTAGCACCTAAGTGTGTCACATGTTTTTGGCATGGATTTGATTTTTTAAACTTGATTTCAATCAAATAAATTTGACTTTATGCATTGTTATTAAAAAAATTGAAATTTTATTTAATAAATAAAATAAATTTAATTTTTGCAATGATCCTAACAGCTTGCACCTAAGTGCGACACATGTTTTAGGCATGTATTTGATCATTTAAACTTGATTTCAATCAAATAAATTCGACATTATGCATTGTTATTGAAAACATTGAAATTACATTTAATAAACAAAATAAATTTAATTTTTGCAATGATCCTAATAGCTAGCACCTAAGTGTGACACATGTTTTTGGCATGGATTTGATTTTTTAAACTTGATTTTAATCAAATAAATTCGACTTTATGCATTGTTATTGAAAAAATTGAAATTCCATTTGATAAATAAAATAAATTTAATTTTTGCAATGATCCTAATAGCTTGCACCTAAGTGTGACACATGTTTTCGGCATGCATTTGATTTTTTAAACTAGATTTCAATCAAATAAATTTGACTTTATGCATTGTTATTGTAAAAATTTAAATTTCATTTAATAAATAAAATAAATTTAATTTTTGCAATGATCCTAATATCTTGCCCCTAAGTGCGACACATGTTTTTGGCATGCATTTGATCATTTAAACTTGATTTCAATCAAATAAATTCGACTTTACGCATTGTTTTTGAATAAATTGAAATTTCATTTAATAAATAAAATAAATTTAATTTTTGCTATGATCCTAATATCTTGCCCCTAAGTGCGACACATGTTTTCGGCATGCATTTGATCATATAAACACGTTTTAAATCAAATATATCCGACTTTATGCATTGTTATTGAAAAAATTGAAATTTCATTTAATGAATAAAATAAATTTAATTTTTGCAATGATCCTAACAGCTTGCACCTAAGTGCGACACATGTTTTCGGCATGCATTTGATCTAATAAACACGTTTTCAATCAAATATATCCGACTTTATGCATTGTTATTGAAAAAATTTAAATTTCATTTAATAAATAAAATAAATTTAATTTTTGTAATGATCCTAACAACTTGCACCTAAGTTCGACACATGTTTTCCGCATGCATTTGATCATATAAACACGTTTTTGATCATATATATCCGACTTTATGCATTGTTATGGTAAAAATTGAAATTTCATTTAATAAATAAAATAAATTTAATTTTTGCAATGATCCTAACAGCTTGCACCTAAGTGCGACACATGTTTCGGCATGAATTTGATCATGTAAACACGTTTTTAATCAAATATATCCGACTTTATACATTGTTTTTGAAAAAATTGAAATTTCATTTAATGAATAAAATGAATTTAATTTTTGCAATGATCCTAACAGCTTGCACCTAAGTGCGACACATGTTTTCGGCATGCATTTGATCAAATAAACACGTTTTCGATCAAATATATCCGACTTTATGCATTGTTACTGTAAAAATTGAAATTTCATTTAATAAATAAAATAAATTTAATTTTTGCTATGATCCTTATAGCTTGCACCTAAGTGCGACACATGTTTTCGGCATGCATTTGATCATATAAACACGTTTTAAATCAAATATATCCGACTTTATGCATTGTTATTGAAAAAATTGAAATTTCATTTAATGAATAAAATAAATTTAATTTTTGCAATGATCCTAACAGCTTGCACCTAAGTGCGACACATGTTTTCGGCTTGCATTTGATCTAATAAACACGTTTTCAATCAAATATATCCGACTTTATGCATTGTTATTGAAAAAATTTAAATTTCATTTAATAAATAAAATAAATTTAATTTTTGTAATGATCCTAACAACTTGCACCTAAGTTCGACACATGTTTTCCGCATGCATTTGATCATATAAACACGTTTTTGATCATATATATCCGACTTTATGCATTGTTATGGTAAAAATTGAAATTTCATTTAATAAATAAAATAAATTTAATTTTTGCAATGATCCTAACAGCTTGCACCTAAGTGCGACACATGTTTTCGGCATGCATTTGATCAAATAAACACGTTTTCGATCAAATATATCCGACTTTATGCATTGTTACTGTAAAAATTGAAATTTCATTTAATAAATAAAATAAATTTAATTTTTGCAATGATCCTAACAGCTTGCACCTAAGTGCGACACATGTTTCGGCATGCATTTGATCATGTAAACACGTTTTTAATCAAATATATCCGACTTTATACATTGTTTTTGAAAAAATTGAAATTTCATTTAATAAATAAAATAAATTTAATTTTTGCAATGATGCTTATAGCTTGCACCTAAGTGCGACACATGTTTTCGGCATGCATTTGATCATATAAACACGATTTCAATCAAATTAATTCGACTTTATGCATTGTTATTGAAAAAACTGAAATTTCATTTAATAAATAAAAAAATTTAATTTTTGCAATGATGCTTATAGCTTGTACCTAAGTGCGACACATGTTTTCGGCATGCATTTGATCATATAAACACGATTTTAATCAAATTGATTCGACTTTATTTGATCATATAAACACGAATTTAATCAAATTAATTCGACTTTATGCATTGTTATTGAAAAAATAGAAATTTCGTTTAATAAATAAAATAAATTTAATATTTGCAATGATCCTAACAGCTTGCACCTAAGTGCAACACATGTTTTAGGCATGGATTTGATCATTTAAATACGATTTTAATCAAATAAATTCGACTTTATGCATTGTTATTGAAAAAATTGAAATTCCATTTAATAAATAAAATAAATTTAATTTTTGCAATGATCCTAATAGCTTGCACCTAAGTGTGACACATGTTTTTGGCATGGATTTGATTTTTTGAACTTGATTTCAATCAAATAAATTTGACTTTATGCATTGTTATTGAAAAAATTGAAATTTCATTTAATAAATAAAATAAATTTAATTTTTGCAATGATCCTAACAGCTTGCACCTAAGTGCGACACATGTTTTAGGCATGCATTTGATCATTTAAACTTGATTTCAATCAAATAAATTCGACATTATGCATTGTTATTGAAAACATTGAAATTACATTTAATAGATAAAATAAATTTAATTTTTGCAATGATCCTAACAGCTCGCACCTAAGTGCAACACATGTTTTAGGCATGGATTTGATCATTTAAATACAATTCCAATCAAATAAATTCGACTTTATGCATTGTTATTGAGAAAATTGAAATTCCATTTAATAAATAAAACAAATTTAATTTTTGCAATGATCCTAATAGCTTGCACCTAAGTGCGACACATGTTTTTGGCATGCATTTGATCATTTAAACTTGATTTCAATCAAATAAATTCGACTTTGAGCATAGTTTTTAAATAAATTGAAATTTCATTTAATAAATAAAATAGATTTAATTTTTGCTATGATCCTTATAGCTTGCACCTAAGTGCGACACATGTTTTCGGCATGGATTTGATCATATAAACACGTTTTCAATCAAATATATCCGACTTTATGCATTGTTATTGAAAAAATTAAAATTTCATTTAATAAATAAAATAAATTTAATTTTTGCAATGATCCTAACAGCTTGCACCTAAGTGCGACACATGTTTTAGGCATGAATTTGATCATTTAAACTTGATTTCAATCAAATTAATTTGACTTTATGCATTGTAATTGAAAGAATTGATATTTCATTTAATAAATAAAGAAAATGTAATTTTTGCAATGATCCTAATAGCTTGCACTAAAGTGTGACACATGTATTCGGCATGCATTTGATCATATAAACACGATTTCAATTAAATCTATCCGACTTTATGCATTGTTATTGAAAAAATAGAATTTTAATTTAATAAATAAAATAAATTTAATTTTTGCAGTGATCCTAACAGCTTGCACCTAAGTGCGACACATGTTTTCGGCATGCATATGATCATATAAACACGATTTTAATTAAGTTAATTCGACTTTATGCATTGTTATTGAAAAAATAGAAATTTCGTTTAATAAATAAAATAAATTTAATATTTGCAATAATCCTAACAGTTTGCACCTAAGTGCAACACATGTTTTAGGCATAGATTTGATTATTTAAACACGATTTTAATCAAATAAATTCGACTTTATGCAGTGTTATTGAAAAAATTGAAATTCCATTTAATAAATAAAATAAATTTAATTTTTGCAATGATCCTAATAGCTAGCACCTAAGTGTGTCACATGTTTTTGGCATGGATTTGATTTTTTAAACTTGATTTCAATCAAATAAATTTGACTTTATGCATTGTTATTGAAAAAATTGGAATTTCATTTAATAAATAAAATAAATTTAATTTTTGCAATGATCCTAGTAGCTTGCACCTAAGTGTGACACATGTTTTCGGCATGCATTTGATCTTATGAACACGATTTCTATCAAATTAATTCGACTTTATGCATTGTCTATGAAAAAATTGACATTTCATTTAATAAATAAAATAAATTTAATTTTTGCAATGATCCTGACAGCTTGCACCCAAGTGCGACACATGTTTTAGGCATGCATTTGATCATTTAAACTTGATTTCAATCAAATTAATTCGACTTTATGCATTGTAATTGAAAGAATTGATATTTCATTTAATAAATAAAGAAAATGTAATTTTTGCAATGATCCTACACGATTTCAATCAAATTAATTCGACTTAAAGCATTGTTATTGAAAAAATTGATATTTCATTTAAGAAATAAAATAAATTTAATTTTTGCAATGATCCTAACAGGTTGCACCTAAGTGCGACACATGTTTTCGGCATGCATTTGATCATATAAACACGATTTTAATCAAATTAATTCGACTTTATGCATTGTTATTGAAAAAATTGAAATTTCATTTAATAAATAAAATAAATATAATTTTTGCAATGATCCTAACAGGTTGCACCTAAGTGCGACACATGTTTTAGGCATGGATTTGAACATTTAAACATGATTTTAATCAAATAAATTTGACTTTAAGCATTGTTATTGAAAAAATTGAAATTCCTTTTAATAAATACAATAAATTAAATTTTTGCAATGATCCTAGTAGCTTGCACCTTAGTGGGACAAATGTTTTCGGCATGCATTTGATTTTCTAAACTTGATTTCAATCAAATAAATTCGACTTTATGCATTGTTATTGAAAAAATTGGAATTTCATTTAATAAATAAAATAAATTTAATTTTTGCAATGATCCTAGTAGCTTGCACCTAAGTGTGACACATGTTTTCGGCATGCATTTGATCTTATGAACACGATTTCTATCAAATTAATTCGACTTTATGCATTGTCTATGAAAAAATTGACATTTCATTTAATAAATAAAATAAATTTAATTTTTGCAATGATCCTAACAGCTTGCACCTAAGTGCGACACATGTTTTCGGCATGCATTTGATCATATAAACACGATTTCAATCAAATTAATTCGACTTTATGCATTGTTATTGAAAAAATTGAAATTTCATTTAATAAATAAAATAAATTTAATTTTTGCAATGATCCTTATGGCTTGCACCTAAGTGTGACACATGTTTTCGGCATGCATTTAAACATATAAACACGATTTCGATCAAATTAATTCGACTTATAGCATTGTTTTTGAAAAAATTGAAATTTCATTTATTAAATAAAATAAATTTAATTTTTGCAATGATCCTGACAGCTTGCACCTAAGTGCGACACATGTTTTAGGCATGCATTTGATCATTTAAACTTGATTTCAATCAAATTAATTCGACTTTATGCATTGTAATTGAAAGAATTGATATTTCATTTAATAAATAAAGAAAGTGTAATTTTTGCAATGATCCTACACGATTTCAATCAAATTAATTCGACTTAAAGCATTGTTATTGAAAAAATTGAAATTTCATTTAATAAATGAAAAAAATTAATTTTTGCATTGATCCTAACAGCTTGCACCTAAGTGCGACACATGTTTTCGGCATGCATTTGATCATATAAACACGATTTCAATCAAATTAATTCGACTTTATGCATTGTTATTAAAAAAATTGAAATTTCATTTCATAAATAAAATAAATTTAATTTTTGCAAATATGCTTATAGCTTGCACCTGAGTGCGACACATGTTTTTGGCATGCATTTGATCATATAAACACGATTTCAATCAAATTGATTCGACTTTATGCATTGTTATTGAAAAAATTGAAATTTCATTTAATAAATAAAATAAATTTAATTTTTGCAATGATCCTAACAGCTTGCACCTAAGTGCGACACATGTTTTCGGCATGCATTTGATCATATAAACACGATTTTAATCAAATTAATTTGACTTTATGCATTGTTATTGAAAAAATAGAAATTTCGTTTAATAAATAAAATAAATTTAATATCTGCAATGATCCTAACAGCTTGCACCCAAGTGCAACACATGTTTTAGACATAAATTTGATCATTTAAATACGATTTTAATCAAATAAATTCGACTTTATGCATTGTTATTGAAAAAATTGAAATTACATTTAATAAATAAAATAAATTTAATTTTTGCAATGATCCTAATAGCTTGCACCTAAGTGTGACACATGTTTTTGGCATGGATTTGATTTTTTGAACTTGATTTCAATCAAATAAATTTGACTTTATGCATTGTTATTGAAAAAATTGAAATTTCATATAATAAATAAAATAAATTTAATTTTTGCAATGATCCTAACAGCTTGCACCTAAGTGCGACACATGTTTTAGGCATGCATTTGATCATTTAAACTTGGTTTTAATCAAATAAATTCGACATTATGCATTGTTATTGAAAACATTGAAATTACATTTAATAGATAAAATAAATTTAATTTTTGCAATGATCCTAACAGCTTGCACCTAAGTGCGACACATGTTTTTGGCATGCATTTAATCATTTAAACTTGATTTCAATTAAATAAATTCGACTTTGAGCATTGTTATTGAAAAAATTGAAATTCCATTTAATAAATAAAATAAATTTAATATTTGCAATGATCCTAACAGCTTGCACCTAAGTGCGACACATGTTTTAGGCATGCATTTGATCATTTAAATACGATTTTAATCAAATCAATTCGACTTTATGCATTGTTATTGAAAAAATTGAAATTCCATTTAATAAATAAAATAAATTTAATATTTGCAATGATCCTAACAGCTTGCACCTAAGTGCGACACATGTTTTAGGCATGCATTTGATCATTTAAATACGATTTTAATCAAACAAATTCGACTTTATGCATTGTTATTGAAAAAATTGAAATTCCATTTAATAAATAAAATAAATTTAATTTTTGCAATGACCCTAACAGCTTGCACCTAAGTGCGACACATGTTTTCGGCATGCATTTGATCATATAAACACGATTTTAATCAAATTAATTCGACTTTATGCATTGTTATTAAAAAAATTGAAATTTCATTTCATAAATAAAATAAATTTAATTTTTGCAATGATGCTTATAGCTTGCACCTAAGTGCGACACATGTTTTCGGCACGCATTTGATCATATAAATACGATTTCAATCAAATTGATTCGACTTTATGCATTGTTATTGAAAAAATTGAAATTTCATTTAATAAATAAAATAAATTTAATTTTTGCAATGATCCTAACAGCTTGCACCTAAGTGCGACACATGTTTTCGGCATGCATTTGATCATATAAACACGATTTTAATCAAATTAATTTGACTTTATGCATTGTTATTGAAAAAATAGAAATTTCGTTTAATAAATAAAATAAATTTAATATCTGCAATGATACTAACAGCTTGCACCTAAGTGCAACACATGTTTTAGGCATGGATTTGATCATTTAAATACGATTTTAATCAAATAAATTTGACTTTATGCATTGTTATTGAAAAAATTGAAATTCCATTTAATAAATAAAATAAATTTAATTTTTGCAATGATCCTAATAGCTTGCACCTAAGTGTGACACATGTTTTTGGCATGGATTTGATTTTTTTAACTTGATTTCTATCAAATAAATTTGACTTTATGCATTGTTATTGAAAAAATTGAAATTTCATTTAATAAATAAAATAAATTTAATTTTTGCAATGATCCTAATATCTTGCACCTAAGTGCGACACATGTTTTTGGCATGCATTTGATCATTTAAACTTGATTTCAATCAAATAAATTCGACTTTGAGCATTGTTTTTGAATAAATTGAAATTTCATTTAATAAATAAAATAAATTTAATTTATAGCTTGCACCTAAGTGCGACACATGTTTTCGGCATGCATTTGATCAGATAAACACGTTTTTATTCAAATATATCCGACTTTATGCATTGTTATTGAAAAAATTAAAATTTCATTTAATAAATAAAATAAATTTAATTTTTGCAATGATCCTAACAGCTTGCACCTAAGTGCGACACATGTTTTAGGCATGCATTTGATCATTTAAACTTGATTTCAATTAAATTAATTCGACTTTATGCATTGTTATTGAAAAAATAGTAATTTCGTTTAATAAATAAAATAAATTTAATATTTGCAATGGTCCTAACAGCTTGCACCTAAGTGCGACACATGTTTTAGGCATAGATTTGATCATTTAAATACGATTTTAATCAAATAAATTCGACTTTATGCAGTGTTATTGAAAAAATTGAAATTCCATTTAATAAATAAAATAAATTTAATTTTTGCAATGATCCTAATAGCTAGCACCTAAGTGTGACACATGTTTTTGGCATGGATTTGATTTTTTAAACTTGATTTCAATCAAATAAATTTGACTTTATGCATTTTTATTGAAAAAATTGAAATTTCATTTAATAAATAAAATAAATTTAATTTTTGCAATGATCCTAACAGCTTGCACTTAAGTGCGACACATGTTTTAGGCATGTATTTGATCATTTAAACTTGATTTCAATCAAATAAATTCGACATTATGCATTGTTATTGAAAACATTGAAATTACATTTAATAAATAAAATAAATTTAATTTTTGCAATGATCCTAATAGCTAGCACCTAAGTGTGACACATGTTTTTAACATGGATTTGATTTTCTTAACTTGATTTCAATCAAATAAATTCGACTTTATGCATTGTTATTGAAAAAATTGAAATTCCATTTAATAAATAAAATAAATTTAATTTTTGCAATGATCCTAATAGCTTGCACCTAAGTGCGACACATGATTTCGGCATGCATTTGATCATATAAACACGTTTTCAATCAAATATATCCGACTTTATGTATTGTTATTGAAAAAATTGAAATTTCATTTAATGAATAAAATAAATTTAATTTTTGCAATGAACCTAACAGCTTGCACCCAAGTGCGACACATGTTTTCGGCATGCATTTGATCATGTAAACACGTTTTTATTCAAATATATCCGACTTTATACATTGTTTTTGAAAAAATTGAAATTTCATTTAATGAATAAAATAAATTTAATTTTTGCAATGATCCTAACAGCTTGCACCTAAGTGCGACACATGTTTTCGGCATGCATTTGATCAAATAAACACGTTTTCAACCAAATATATCCGACTTTATGCATTGTTATTGAAAAAATTTAAATTTCATTTAATAAATAAAATAAATTTAATTTTTACAATAATCCTAACAACTTGCACCTAAGTGCGACACATGTTTTCGGCATGCACTTGATCATATAAACACGATTTCAATCAAGTTAATTCGACTTTATAAATTGTTTTTGAAAAAATTTAAATTTCATTTAATAAATAAAATAAATTTAATTTTTGCAATGATCCTTATAGCTTGCACCTAAGTGCGACACATGTTTTCAGCATGTATTTGATCTTATAAACACGATTTCAATCAAATTAACTCGACTTTATGCATTGTTATTGAAAAAATTGAAATTTCATTTAATAAATAAAATAAATTTAATTTTTGCAATGATCCTTATAGCTTGCACCTAAGTGCGACACATGTTTTTGGCATACTTTTGATCATTTAAACACGATTTCAATTAAATTAATTTGACTTTAAGCATTGTTATTGAAAAAATTGAAATTTCATTTAATAAATAAAATAATTTTAATTTTTGCAATGATCCTTATGGCTTGCACCTAAGTGTGACACATGTTTTGGCAAGCATTTGATCATATAAACACGATTTCAATCAAATATATCCGACTGTATGCATTGTCATTGAAAAAATAGAAATTTCATTTAATAAATAAAATAAATTTAATTTTTGCAATGATCCTAACAGCTTGCACCTAAGTGCAACACATGTTTTCAGCATGCATTCGATCATATAAACACGATTTCAATCAAATTAACTCGACTTATAGCATTGTTTTTGAAAAAATTGAAATTTCATTTAATAAATAAAATAAATTTAATTTTTGCAATGATCCTGACAGCTTGCACCTAAGTGCGACACATGTTTTAGGCATGCATTTGATCAATTCAACTTGATTTCAATCAAATTAATTCGACTTTATGCATTGTAATTGAAAGAATTGATTTTTCATTTAATAAATAAAGAAAATGTAATTTTTGCAATGATCCTACACGATTTCAATCAAATTAATTCGACTTAAAGCATTGTTATTGAAAGAATTGAAATTTCATTTAATAAATAAAAAAATTTAATTTTTGCAATGATCCTAACAGCTTGCACCTGAGTGCGACACATGTTTTCAGCTTGCTTTTGATCATATAAACACGATTTCAATCAAATTAACTCGACTTTAACCATTGTTATTGAAAAAATTGAAATTTCATTTAATAAATAAAATAAATTTAATTTTTGCAATGATCCTTATAGCTTGCACCTAAGTGCGACACATGTTTTCGACATGCATTTGATCATATAACCACGATTTCAATTAAATTAATTTGACTTTAAGCATTGTTATTAAAAAAATTGAAATTTCATTTAATAAATAAAATAAATTTAATTTTTGCAATGATCCTTATGGCTTGCACCTAAGTGTGACACATGTTTTCGGCATGCATTTGATCATATAAACACGATTTCAATCAAATTAATTCGACTTATAGCATTGTTCTTGAAAAAATCTCAATTTCATTTAATAAATAAAATAAATTTAATTTTTGCAATGATCCTGACAGCTTGCACCCAAGAGCGACACATGTTTTAGGCATGCATTTGATCATTTAAACTTGATTTCAATCAAATTAATTCGACTTTATGCATTGTAATTGAAAGAATTGATATTTCATTTAATAAATAAAGAAAATGTAATTTTTGCAATGATCCTAATAGCTTGCACCAAAGTGTGACACATGTATTCGGCATGCATTTGATCATATAAACACGATTTTAATCAAATTAATTCGACTTTATGCATTGTTATTGAAAAAATAGAAATTTCGTTTAATAAATAAAATAAATTTAATATTTGCAATGATCCTAACAGCTTGCACCTAAGTGCAACACATGTTTTAGGCATGGATTTGATCATTTAAATACGATTTTAATCAAATAAATTCGACTTTATGCATTGTTATTGAAAAAATTGAAATTCCATTTAATAAATAAAATAAATTTAATTTTTGCAATGATCCTAATAGCTTGCACCTAAGTGTGACACATGTTTTTGGCATGGATTTGATTTTTTAAACTTGATTTTAATCAAATAAATTTGACTTTATGCATTGTTATTGAAAAAATTGAAATTTCATTTAATAAATAAAATAAATTTAATTTTTGCAATGATCCTAACAGCTTGCACCTAAGTGCGACACATGTTTTAGGCATGCATTTGATCATTTAAACTTGATTTCAATCAAATAAATTCGACATTCTGCATTGTTATTGAAAAAATTTAAATTACATTTAATAAATAAAATAAATTTAATTTTTGCAATGATCCTAACAGCTCGCACCTAAGTGCAACACTCGTTTTGGGCATGGATTTGATCATTTAAATACGATTTTAATAAAATAAATTCGACTTTATGCATTGTTATTGAAAAAATTGAAATTCCATTTAATAAATAAAATAAATTTATAAAATAGAAACAACCTTACTTATTGCAGAGAGTATTAAATAAATTCAATAAAACGAAATATAGCCTGAATATATAAATATTCAACCTGTTCGTAAGCAAAATTAAGTCTTACTAAGACTATAAACAAATAACTTATTGAAACAACTACTTCCCTGGCTGATGCCACGCCGGATATTGAATGAATGAATTGATATTTCTACCCACAGGGCTAAATCTCGAAACGCGTCTGCAGATGGCTATTTACTTAATTTTTACATACTTTTGGGTTCAGTTTTATAATTTAAAGTTTTCAAACTCAATTTAGTTTCATTTTTCAAGTTAGTCCTGTAGGTAGAAATAAGGGATCTTAAACCAATGTTATTTCACTAGTAGTACTAGTAATAACATGCAAATTTCTTTTGTATCATTCAATATCCGGCGTGGCATCAGCCAGGGAAGTAGTTGTTTCAATAAGTTATTTGTTTATGGTCTTAGTAAGACTTAATTTTGCTTGCAGAGTTACGAACAGGTTGAATATTTATATATTCAGGCTATATTTCGTTTTTTTTTAATTTAAAATAAATTTAATTTTTGCAATGATCCTAATAGCTTGCACCTAAGTGAGACACATGTTTTCGGCAAGCATTTGAGTTTTTAAACTTGATTTCAATCAAATAAATTCGACTTTAAGCATTGTTTTTGAATAAATTGAAATTTCATTTAATAAATAAACTAAATTTAATTTTTGCAATAATCCTTATAGCTTGCACCTAAGTGCGACACATGTTTTCGGCATGCATTTGATCATATAAACCCGTTTTCAATCAAATATATCCGACTTTATGCATTGTTATTGTAAAAATTAAAATTTCATTTAATAAATAAAATAAATTTAATTTTTGCAATGATCCTAACAGCTTGCACCTAAGTGCGACACATGTTTCGGCATGCATTTAATTATATAAACACGTTTCTAATCAAATATATCCGACTTAATGCATTGTTATTGAAAAAATTGAAATTTCATTTAATGAATAAAATAAATTAAATTTTTGCAATGATCCTAACAGCTTGCACCTAAGTGCGACACATATTTTCGGCATGCATTTGATCAAATAAACACGTTTTCAATCAAATATATCCGACTTTATGCATTGTTATTGAAAAAATTAAAATTTAATTTAATAAATAAAATAAATATAATTTTTGCAATGATCCTAACAACTTGCACCTAAGTGCGACACAAGTTTTCAGCATGCACTTGATCATATAAACACGATTTCAATCAAATTAATTCGACTTTATGCATTGTTATTGAAAAAATTGAAATTTCATTTAATAAATAAAATAAATTTAATTTTTGCAATGATCCTAACAGCTTGCACCTAAGTGCGACACATGTTTTCGGCATGCATTTAATCATATAAACACGTTTTTAATCAAATATATTCGACTTTATGCATTGTTATTGAAGAAATTGAAATTTCATTTAATCAATAAAATAAATTTAATTTTTGCAATGATCCTAACAGCTTGCACCTAAGTGCGACACATGTTTTCGGCATGCATTTGATCATATAAACACGATTTCAATCAAATTAATTCGACTTTATGCATTGTTATTGAAAAAATTGAAATTTCATTTAATAAATAAAATAAATTTAATTTTTGCAATGATCCTAATGGCTTGCACCTAAGTGTGACATATGTTTTCGGCATGCATTTGATCATATAAACACGATTTCAATCAAATTAATTCGACTGTAAGCATTGTTTTTGAAAAAATTGAAATTTCATTTAATAAATAAAATAAATTTAATTTTTGCAATGATCCTAACAGCTTGCACCTAAGTGCGACAAATGTTTTCGGCATGCTTTTGATCATATAAACACGATTTCAATCAAATAAATTCGACTTTATCCATTGTTATTGAAAAAATCTAAATTTCATTTAATAAATAAAATATTTTTAATTTTCGCAATGATCCTAATATCTTGCACCTAAGTGTGACACATGTTTTCGGCATACATTTGATCATATAAACACGATTTCAATCAAATATATCCGACTGTATGCATTGTTATTGAAAAAATATAAATTTCGTTTAATAAATAAAATAAATTTAATTTTTGCAATGATCCTAACAGCTTGTACCTAAGTGCAACACATGTTTTAGGCATGTATTTGATCATTTAAATACGATTTTAATCAAATAAATTCGACTTTATGCATTGTTATTGAAAAAATTGAAATTCCATTTAATAAATAAAATAAATTTAATTTTTGCAATGATCCTAATAGCTTGCACCTAAGTGCGACAAATGTTTTCGGCAAGCAATTGAACATATAAACACGATTTTAATCAAATTAATTCGACTTTATGCATTGTTATTGAAAAAATTGAAATTTAATTTAATAAATAAAATAAAATTAATTTTTGCAATGATCCTAATATCTTGCACCTAAGTGTGACACATGTTTTCGGCATGCATTTGATCATATAAACACGATTTAAATCAAATATATCCGACTGTATGCATTGTTATTGAAAAAATAGAAATTTCGTTTAATAAATTAAAATAAATTTAATTTTTGCAATGATCCTAACAGCTTGTACCTAAGTGCAACACATGTTTTAGGCATGGATTTGATCATTTAAATACGATTTTAATCAAATAAATTCAACTTTATGCATTGTTATTGAAAAAATTAAAATTCCATTTAATAAATAAAATTAATTTAATTTTTGCAATGATCCTAATAGCTTGCACCTAAGTGTGACACATGTTTTTGGCATGCATTTAATTTTTTAAACTTGATTTCAATCAAGTAAATCTGACTTTATGCATTGTTATTGAAAAAATTGAAATTTCATTTAATAAATAAAATAAATTTAATTTTTGCAATGATCCTAATATCTTGCACCTAAGTGCTACACATGTTTTTGGCATGCATTTGATCATTTAAACTTGATTTCAATTAAATAAATATATCCGACTGTATGCATTGTTATTGAAAAAATAGAAATTTCGTTTAATAAATAAAATAAATTTAATTTTTGCAATGATCCTATCAGCTTGCACCTAAGTGCGACACATGTTTCCGGCATGCATTTAATCATGTAAACACGATTTTAATCAAATTAATAAGACTTTATGCATTGTTATTAAAAAAATTGAAATTTCATTTAATAAATTAAATAAATTTAATTTTTGCAATGATCCTTATGGCTTGCACCTAAGTGTGACACATGTTTTAGGCATGCATTTGATCATTTAAACTTGATTTTGATCAAATAAATTCGACTTTAGGCATTGTTTTTGAAAAAATTGAAATTTCATTTAATAAATAAAATAAATTATTTTTGCAATGATCCTTATGGCTTGCACCCAAGTGCGACACATGTTTTCGGCATGCATTTGATCATATAAACACGATTTCAATCAAGTTAATTCGACTTTATGCATTGTTATTGGAAAAAATTGAAATTTCATTTAATAAGTAAAATAAATTAAATTTTTGCAATGATCCTTATGGCTTGCACCTAAGTGCGACACATGTTTTCGGCATGCATTTGATCATATAAACACGATTTCAATCAAATTAATTCGACTTTATGCATTGTTATTGAAAAAATTGAAATTTCATTTAATAAATAAAATAAATTTAATTTTTGCAATGATCCTTATAGATTGCACCTAAGTGCGACACATGTTTTTGGCATGCATTTAATCATTTAAACTTGATTTCAATCAAATAAATTCGACTTTATGTATTGTTATTGAAAGAATTGAAATTTCATTTAATAAATAAGAACATCACTTCAACTAATATGTTTAAGAAAAAATTGAAGAGTTTTTTGCTGGAAAAATTGTATTATAATTTACATGATGTTATTACGTAATAAGGAATACTTTTTGTTTTGTTATATATACCTTTCTGACGCATCCAATACTGTAAATGTATATTGTGTACACTGTACAGTCTATGGAATAAAGAGATTATTAAATTAAATAAATTTAATTTTTGCAATGATCCCAACTGCTTGCACCTAAGTGCGACATAAGTTTTCGGCATGCATTTGATCATATAAACACGATTTCAATCAAATTAATTCGACTTTTTGCATTGTTATTGAAAAAATTGAAATTTCATTTAATAAATAAAATAAATTTAATTTTTGCAATGATCCTAATTGCTTGCACCTAAGTGCGACACATGTTTTAGGCATGGATTTGATCATTTAAATATGATTTTAATCAAATAAATTTGACTTTAAGCATTGTTATTGAAAAAATTGAAATTCCTTTTAATAAATAAACTAAATTTAATTTTTGCAATGATCATAGTAGCTTGCACCTTAGTGGGACACATGTTTTCGGCATGCATTTGATTTTCTAAACTTGATTTCAATCAAGTAAATTCGACTTTATGCATTGTTATTGAAAAAATTGAAATTTCATTTAATAAATAAAATAAATTTAATTTTTGCAATGATCCTAGTAGCTTGCACCTAAGTGTGACACATGTTTTCGGCATGCATTTGATGATATAAACACGATTTCAATCAAATTAATTCGACTTTATGCATTGTTTATGAAAAAATTGACATTTCATTTAATAAATAAAATAAATTTAATTTTTGCAATGATTCTAACAGCTTGTACCTAAGTGCGACACATGTTTTCGGCATGCATTTGATCATATAAACACGATTTCAATCAAATTAATTCGACTTTATGCATTGTTATTGAAAAAATTGAAATTTCATTTAATAAATAAAATAAATTTAATTTTTGCAATGATCCTAACAGGTTGCACCTAAGTGCGACACATGTTTTTGGCATGCATTGGATCATATAAACAGGATTTCAATCAAATTAATTCGACTTTAAGCATTGTTTTTGAAAAAATTGAAATTTCATTTAATAAATAAAATAAATTTAATTTTTGCAATGATCCTAACAGCTTGCACCTAAGTGCGACAAATGTTTTCGGCATGCATTTGATCATATCAACACGATTTCAATCAAATATATCCGACTGTATGAATTGTTATTGAAAAAATAGAAATTTCGTTTAATAAATAAAATAAATTTAATTTTTGCAATGATCCTAACAGCTTGTACCTAAGTGCAACACATGTTTTAGGCATGGATTTGATCATTTAAATACGATTTTAATTAAATATATTCGACTTTATGCATTGTTATTGAAAAAATTGAAATTCCATTTAATAAATAAAAGAAATTTAATTTTTGCAATGATCCTAACAGCTTGCACCTAAGTGTGACACATGTTTTCGGCATGCATTTGATTTTTTAAACTTGATTTCAATCAAATAAATTTGACTTTATGCATTGTTATTGAAAAAATTGAAATTTCATTTAATATTAAGATAAATTTAATTTTGCAATGATCCTAACAGCTTGCACCTAAGTGCGACACATGTTTTAGGCTTGCATTTAATCATTCAAACTTGATTTCAATCAAATAAATTCGACTTTATGCATTGTTATTGAAAAAATTGAAATTACATTTAATAAATTAAATAAATTTAATTTTTGCAATGATCCTAACAGCTTGCACCTAAGTGCAACACATGTTTTAGGCATGGATTTGATCATTTAAATACGATTTTAATCAAATAAATTCGACTTTATGCATTGTTATTGAAAAAATTGAAATTCCATGTAATAAATAAAATTAATTTAATTTTTGCAATGATCCTAATAGCTTGCACCTAACTGTGACACATGTTTTCGGCATGCCTTTGATTTTTTAAACTTGATTTCAATGAAATAAATCTGACTTTATGCATTGTTATTGAAAAAATTGAAATTTCATTTAATAAATAAAATAAATTTAATTTTTGCAATGATCCTAATATCTTGCACCTAAGTGCTGCACATGTTTTTGGCATGCATTTGATCATTTAAACTTGATTTCAATCAAATAAATATATCCGACTGTATGCATTGTTATTGAAAAAATAGAAATTTCGTTTAATAAATAAAATAAATTTAATTTTTGCAATGATCCTAACAGCTTGCACCTAAGTGCGACACATGTTTTCGGCATGCATTTAATCATATAAACACGATTTCAATCAAATAAATTTGACTTTATGCATTGTGATTGAAAGAATTGAAATTTCATTTAATAAATAAAATAAATTTAATTTTTGCAATGATCCTTATAGCTTGCACCTAAGTGCGACCCATGTTTTCGGCATGCATTTGATCATATAAACACGATTTCAATCAAATTAATACGACTTTATGCATTGTTATTGAAAAAATTGAAATTTCATTTAATAAATAAAATAAATTTAATTTTTGCAATGATCCTAATTACTTGCACCTAAGTGTGACACATGTTTTAGGCATGCATTTGATTATTTAAACTTGATTTTAATCAAATAAATTCGACTTTAGGCATTGTTTTTGAAAAAATTGAAATTTCATTTAATAAATAAACTAAATTTAATTTTTGCAATGATCCTTATAGCTTGCAAGTAGGGGATATTAGCCGGTCCTGCGCCAGGAAATTCCCTCCCATGTAAATTTATCCATAAGACGTCATAAAACACCCCCCACCAAAATGGCGGGCGCGCGGCAAATTCAAAATCTAAGTGTTCGATGTGTCGAAATCTCAATCGGTATAATATACAGAGTGTGCAAATAAATAAAAATGGCGCTAAATTTAAAATCGATATACAGGGTGTGCCTGATATAATATTCAAAATCATCAAAATTAAACTCAAAATGATCAAAATCAAAATCATCAAACTGAAAATGATCAAAATCAAAATCAAAATCTCAAAATTAAAAAAATGTTTTCAAAATATCAAATCCAAATTAACAAAACGAGAACAATTAATGAAAAACTAATAACATTATGGTATCACATTAGGAAAAGTAAAAAGAATTAAAAAATGCGAATAACTTCGTAACGACTCGTCGGATATCGGATTGCTACATTGCAAATGAAAGAGCTCATCGAGTAGATTCATAAAATGGCCACTTCCGGTCGACTGACATTTCATTTCCGGTGCTCCACAATGGCCCGTCTTTGGTATCAAATGAACGGACATGAAGCGTAGATGCCGAATAATGTATTGTGCGTGACGTCAGAAATCTGATTCTGTAATCTGATAGGTTGAATGAACTAGTTATTTCATCATCATCGAATATAACGAGTAGTTATTATAAATTCATCTTTATTGATGTAATCAACTTGTAACGCGATGCATGATCTTAGAAGTGTGATTAATAATCGCAAGTTTTTACGTAAAAGTAAAAGTATTGTTTCGGTGAAAATTCTCAAATTAGAAAAGACAATCGAAAAACTGCGGAGAGACCTTGAATTGCGAAAAATTATAAACAACGAGTTGGTGAGGCGATTTGAAACATTGACAATTTAAGTGAATAATATTTTTTCGTGTGTGCTAACTTGTGCAAAAAGTGCTCAAGGTTGCAATCGAAATCGGTAACTTGCAATAACACACCGGAAGTCATGAGAAAAAAACCGTTAGCTGCTAACGGATGCGGGTTTGATAAGACTGATAAACTGAAACATGTCTTAACCTGAGATCGGCAATAGAAAATTGAAGTAATTAGTGTAGTTGAAGCGAGTGTTCAGTGAGCATCATGACGTCTAGTTCGGTGGTGATTGCCGAGTTTCTAACAAGAAAAGAGTCAAATTTGGCTGAAGATGAAGGTAAGAAAATTGTAATGGATTGTTATTAAATTATTACCTTCAATTACGTTTCCAGAATATGAAGAAGGCTGCGATGGTGGTCGATGTCCAGTTTGTCTCACAAACGTTGTAAAGTATGTAATTAATTGCGGACATATGTTTTGTTCAGTATGTGCAACAAAATTAACTGATTGTGCTGTGTGTCGAATGAAGAAATATTTTCTACAACGAGTGTTTTTACCTACATATAAACGACAAGAGGAGTTTAATTCATCGAAGAAAAGAAAATTAAATGAGGAAACAAAAGTTTTCACAACACTAACCCCTGTTAGGTATCTACCCAGACAACTATTCACAACAGAAGAAGAAGAATATTCATGGGATAGCTCATATTCACCACCACCTGCTATAACACCTCTGCGAAGTCCTACACCTGAGCCTCCAATTCTAAACAGTGATTCAGGATTTATTGATGAAGATTCAGTGGAGGCGATTTTTTCCACACAGGATATTATAGACAGGATGTACAATTAAAATGTGATGGTATGTTTTTACTTATAATGCGCAGAATCTAATCAAAACCAAGGATATAATCAAGATTACTCTGAGAGAGTAATCATTCGAGTTGAAACTATCAACTAATCAAGATGTCTTTCCCTGCAGTTGAAAGTGCTACAATGGTCGATCAGCTAGAAAATGAAATCTACGCATTTGATAACAGCGTTAAGAAGGAGTCGACACTTTTGGGTCAATCAACTTATCCTCTCAATAAGTCGGGGTCAAAGAGCGTCTCCATCGGTATCAGCCCCGCGGCAGGATTCACACCAATCGTGAAAATCTGGGGAGCCCACTCCTGCATCTTCTTCAGCGAGGAGGAATGGAACCAGTTTTCTGCAATCAACATCTCAGAGATGCAGCCGCCCATCACCATCGGCGATAACAAGATCACCAAGAAGGAGTATCGCGACATAATGGCCGTGTGGATTGAACAACGCGGCTTAAGTGTTGTAGTGTCGGAAGAAACACTTGGAAATTTATTCTATTTGAGAAAAGTTATTAATTACAAGTTGAACGTATTAAAAGCGTTGGAATTTAATATGTATTACAATATGATATTATCCTCTTGTTTAAAATTGGACGGTGATTTATATAACAATGTATCAACTTTAATTTCACCACATGTAAATTCGCAAAATGCTTATTTAATGTTGGAATGTATTCATATTCATTATAATAAAATGTGTCTCGATTTTGAAATTAAAAAAATATTTCAATAAAAAATATATTTTTAAATCTTATCTAATGTGTTTAATTACCCATCACACCTCTTAACATTAAGTTCAGTGAAATTATAAGTCTTTATCAGTAGTAATCACACCTTGACAGAGTTAGAATGGAAAACAAAGTAGATGAGGCTATTGAAGCTTTTTATGAAAAACGTTTAACAGAAAATCAAGTAAAATATCTTCCGATTAATTATCTAAATCAAGTCGAGGGGATTCAACTTGTAAGAATTTGGGAAACACTGCCGGCTGAATACAAACAGCGAGCAGAAGAGAGACTCCTCTGCTACGAACACCACAACACTGGTACAGATCAGGTAGATGGTCCACCACCACCAAGGAGGCGATGTCTGATGTGTATATATAAGAAAAATCTAACACCTTATAACCAGTCAAAATGAAGCCTCCAATACATCACCATTTAGAGGATGGTATGAATTTTACTCATCCAATGATGTTGGATGATTTCGAGCAAATTTCTCTCAGCATGTGGATATCATTTTGCGCAATAGCAGCAGTCATATTATTTATTATAATAAGTACAATATGCTTTCTATGTAGAGGTTATAAAAAATAAAAAACAATGTAATACAATACTAGTATTTATTTAAATGTTATACAATATTAGATTTATTTATCCAGCTATTATGTGACTTGTCCAATCCTAACCACTTAACGTAGACCTTGCCACCTTTCCTCCGCAAAACTTTTTCCACCAAATACACGTCTGAATGTTTAGCCTTTTGAAGTTCTTCTCCGTAAAATGCTCCAGTAATTGGTGCATTTTGCATATCTTGAAGTAGGTAAGTTGTGGGATTCGATATTTTAACTTTCATAATTTTAAACAATTCCGTAGACCAGTTTGGCGTATACCCCTTATCGAAAAGCGCTTTTTGTTTACTTATCCTAACCACGTCACCCACGCGAAATTTTACAAGTCCAGCGATTTTAATATGTGAATAAACCGAATTTAATAACTGTTTCTCCTTATCTTTTGTGACGTCAGAGGGACGCATTCCTGTCGTACTATGTTTACGATTGTTGTAATCATCCGTGATCTGATCCAGAATACTTAGCCAACGGTATTTTCCATTCAGACTAAAGGCGCGATAAAGTTTTTCTTTAATAGTTCGAATTACGCGTTCAGCCATTGAGGCTTTCATAATCGTATAAGTAGAATAATGATTAATTTCATGTTTGTTCATTAAAGTCTGGAACTGACCATTGTAAAATTCTTTTCCTTGATCAGTTTGCAAATTCTTAGGAGTTCGGTCATCCTTCATAAGTATACTCTTAAATGCTGATGTAACATTTGCCCCAGATTTATCTTTTAACGGCACAGTCCACAGATACTTTGAGAAACAATCAATCACTACGAGAATAAATTTATAACCTTTATTTTCTCTTGCATAAAGTCCAAACTCGGCCAAATCAGCTTGCCACAAATCATCCAATCCTTTAATAATTGTTCGACGGCGAGGAAATTTTACACGAGCCGGCTTGTGCAGTTCTTTAACTATATCAGCCTTAATTTTACTCATTGAGAACCTCCTCTAGGTTTCGAAACGTTTTTAGCAATGATGTTCAAGTTCAGAACAACATCTTTTAATGTCTTTTCATAAATTTGTAATCGGTCCAAAATTTCCTTATGAGCCACATAATTTTGATTTCTAATTTCTTCAGCCTGCTTTAAAACGTAAGCAATGTTTATTGCAATCAGTTCCTCGAGATGAGTTGCAGCGGTATTAATTTTTTTCTCGTGCTCCTCGCTCTCTTGTTTCACCTCATCTTGATTTTTGTATACAGAACCCTGTAAATCTTTTATGTCATTGGAGGTTTTAAGTAATAATTCTTGCAAAGGATTCGTTTTCGTGTTTATGACTGTTTCTAATGAATCTTTTACGGTTAAAATTTTCTTATCAACATCAGTAAAAACTTTTTTAAATAGGGCAGCATTTTGTTTCAATATATTTTCAATTACTCCATAATTTTTGTCAACATATTGCTTTGTAGCAACATCCTCAGGTTCTTCAGGCGTTAACGCACGTTTTAAACGTTTTCTTGCCAGATCAAAATGCCCGTCGGGTGTAAATGCAAACCCCGGGCCAGGGGGACCGCGAGCACCAGCTAAAGATTTGCTAGAATGACGTCCGAACTTGTCAACACTCATTGTAAAAATAATATGGTAAGTATGTGCTAATAGATTATATTAGCTTCACGTAACTCCTCTTCGATTGAAGCAATTTCATTATCGTGAGAAGTATTTCCTGCATGTCGCGAAGCATTCAGCAACCATAAGCGATCAACCAATTCATTAGGATCATCCCAATATGTGTAACGATGAGACTTTTTATCAACGTGCATCTTGGAATCAAATCCTTGACCCTGCGTGGACTTCTTGCGAATAGCAGGACGGGGGATCGATGAAGGGCGAGCAATCGATGATGGATATTTATCTAGCAAGGGTTTTATGATTGCTCTATATTTGTGAGATGGATTGCCCCTTATCTGTTTCGTGGGGTCACAATCGCGTTGTAAAGTATTCGTTCTCTTCAGAATATCGATGTAATTTCTCTCATCTTCAGGCCGGTAAGCTGTAGGATCCTTTCTAAAGAGTAATTCGTATAAACCCACTGTACCGATATAACGTACTTTATCAATAATTAAATCATTTCCATCTAGATCAATGTCTGTTTTGCCGATTCTAAACTTTGCATTTGCAGGATTGAAAGTTACACCAAAGACATTGTCAAAATCATCACCACCAGCGTGTATTAATTCTTCAATATATTGTCTGGGTATAGGTGCAAATGTATCTAAAAACCTATCTATTTCTTCAGAAGGAGGTTCTGCTGCGGGCGTAATATCTCTGAGTGATGAAGACTCATTTGGATCTCGCTCAAAAACTTCTTCATCTCCTAAAAATTCCAACCGTCTCGGAATTTGTGCCTCCCTAAAATTGATAGGATTTCATACATATAATTCAATTCCGAATATTGAGGAGGACCGCAACAATAAATTTATTTGTGGGAAAAATCAAATCTCAATTCCAACAGGCTCGTACGAAATTAATGACATTGAATCATATTTACAACGTCAGCTGTGGGTAAGCGAAGCGGTGCAAACGGAAGCTGATAAAGTGTTATCACTGAAACCTAATAATAATACCCTAAAAAGTGAAATTAAAAGTAAATACGATATTGATTTTTCATCGCATAAAGGTACTATTGGAAAATTATTAGGATTTTCTGGAAATAAAATTCTAAAAGCGGAGACATTGCATACATCTGATTTACCCGTGCAAATAATTAAAGTTAATAGTATAAGAATCGAGTGCAATATTACTAGCGGTGCTTATTACGACAGTAACTTGTCACACACCTTGTTCGAGTTTAGTCCATCTGTTGATCCAGGTTTTGCTATAAATATAGAGCCGAAAAATATTTTATATTTACCTGTAAACACTCGAGATAGAATTGATAATATAACGTTGAAAATTGTTGATCAAGAGGCGAGTTTGTAAATTTTAGAGGAGAACATATTTTGGTTAGACTTGAATTAAAGACGTTGTGATGGGTATTGTTTTTGATAAAAAGGGTGGTGCACACCTAAAGACCATCACTTTGAGTTCATCACCCAAAGAAGAGACACGTATCAGTCTTGCTAAATTAACTTCTCTCGGTTATAAAATTAAATATAATGGATAAAATTGGTGTATTCGATAAAGTTCACTACGACGAGAGTATTGCCAAATATCAATATCACACATATCAACCTAGAGCTACAAACTTTGGAAACAGTGATGAGATACGGATAACAATACAAAATCAAGATATTTATACCTGTCCAGCAGACAGCTACATTTACTTTAGCGGGGAAGTTGAATACAATTTATCTGCGGGTAAAAAATTTGAATTAGTTACAAATGCGTTCGCTTTCCTGTTTGAGGAAATTAGATATGAACTAAACGGTATTGAAGTCGATCGAACCAGGGACTTGGGAATTACTAGTACTCTAAAAGGATATGTTTCATATGACGATTCAGAAGACATGAAAGTCCTCGGTATTTCTGGATGGGCTAAGACTGGTCACATAAAAACATTTTTTCCAAACAAGAAATTTTATACACAAATACCGTTGAAGTGTTTAATGGGATTTGCTGAGGATTACCAAAAGTTAATAATCAATGTAAAACAGGAATTGGTTTTGTTGCGATCCTCCAGTGACGTGAATTGTTTCAAATGTGATGATGATGATGCGGTTGTTGCCCAAATTAAATTTAAACTCAATAAAATTGAATGGCGTGTACCACACATTCAACTGAATGATGAATTAAAATTGCAAATGTTTGAGCAAATTAAAAACGATCCAAATATATTAATTCTATTTCGAAAATGGGAATTGCATGAACTACCAACCATGAAAAAATCCAAAGATGATATATGGGCTGTAAAAACCTCAAGCAGTTTGGAGAAGCCCCGATACATAATTATCGCTTTCCAAGAAAATAAAAAGGGTGTGGCTAATGCTGATGCTTCAATGTTTGATAACAGCAATATAAGAAACATAAGAATTTACCTGAACTCAGAATCTTATCCATATGATCACTTAAATTTGGATTTTGGAAATAATGATTACTTAACTGTATACAACATGTATTGCCAATTTCAGCAGAGTTATTACAATCATACAAATAGACCGCATTTCTCATTTACGAATTTTAAAGATTATTCATTATTCGTATTTGACGTATCCAAACAAAACGAAAGCGTGAAGTCATCAACGGTGGACTTGCGCATTGAGATGGAAGCTGCTGAACCATTTAAAGACAACACTCGTGCTTATTGTCTTATTCTAAGCGATTCCATTGTTGAGTACACACCGTTATCCGGAATAGTTAGAAAAATCATTTAAGATGATTAAAAACGTTTTTTTCGATTTGGTCCCCGTCACTTTTGTATATATGGTGAATGAAGACGATAATACAGCAAACTGGATACAGGAAGCAAACGACAGACTTCGATTCAAGAAGAGGGTTCGAGATATGGAAAAAGTATTGGCCCCTGTTCTCTTGAAACGTATCACGTCACCTCCTCCACCAAAAATATTATTTATTGACATACAAGGATTCAACACACCCGACTTTATTCCGAAAGAACTTGCTGCTACGTACGATGGAGAAAAATTACTTGTGTATGTATTCAAGCCGCCAACACCATTTAACCGTCTAAATGAAGATGTCAAAAAACAAGTTAGGTGGTTGGAAAACAATTACCACGGAATCTCCTACAGCAGTGGTGAAAGTGATTTAAGTGAATTGCCGAAACTGTTTAAAAAATTGTCCGCTGATATCGTGTACGTGAAAGGTAGCCAAAAATGTACTTACCTGTCAAAATTGTATGATGTAGTTATTAATTTGGAATATGATGATCAATGTCCTAATTTTAAGAAATCTATTTATTGTTGTCAATCGCATAGGAATAGGCTAAGTGTTTGCAGTATTATTAACGTGCAAAAATTATTAAAATATGTAAAGGAAAATATTGTTTAAGGAAATAAAAAATGCTTTTCCCAATTTTAACATGTGTTTTTATTTAAACTTTTATGTAAGGAATATTAAGAAAATAATAAATGCTTTTTTCAATTTTAACATGTGTGTTTTTATTTAAATTTTACAGGAATATTTAAAACTCCGGTGACAATACATATTGCCCATAATATAAACAGTATAAACGCTGTTGATAAAATAAAACAGGTGAAATTCATCTGTAAAAAATTTCATTGTTAGAAAAAATAATTTAATATATCATCAAATGATTACCGCTATATTGAAATACAAATAATAATGATTACAACCAGTAATGCAATTATTCTTTCCATGTTGTCTTAGTGGATGATAAACTTGTATTGAGGTAAATTATAATTTACAAATTTATTTATTCTAAGCTAACTGATAATCCTATTCTAAGCTATTGTATAATACTATTCTAAAAACCTAAACCGTTATATAATTCTAAAATAAGATGCTAAACAATATCCTAAAGTAATAAAAAAATTATATCCTAAACAATATCCTAATCCTAAGTGAAAAATATACAAATATATAGTGAGGTGTACATGACATATTTAATGTAGCTACCTTTTAAAATAAATAACATCCCCAAATTTGAACCATTAAACAATATCTTTATGTCCCCAGGCTAGAGTTTGAACCCCATCGGCGCAGATATACCGCTTATCGTCATGCGGCGATAGAGCCAATTTATTTTGTGTGATCGAATAAATGGTGTGTTTAATGGATTTAAACAAATTTTGTTTTCGGGTAACATTGGTCAAATTAAATAAACAATTTCTAAAATTTTCTAAATGTAAATCTTGCACGACAACACACTTTTTGACACCCTTAGCCTTTTTAATGTTATGCTCGGGGGTTTTCACTGCATACATTTTTGTCCGCAACCCAACAAATTCTGAAATTATTTTTCCCCCGAGCTCATCTTTAAACAAACCCAACACGGCTTTGTTTTGTAGTGGGATGCTATGTGGATTGTCTTTGTCAAAATTACTTGTATCAAATTTTGACAAATTCTGTCTCATGTCATCGAATAAGTCATCCGTCCTCAAATTTAAAATGAAACTGTCCGTGTCCATATAACAAAGATTCACACCATCCCCATACTTGGGTTTTAAATGGTCATAATAAAAATTGAACATTAATAATTGGCCGATATAAATTGGTTTATTGTAAATTACTTTTAATCGGTCTAATTGTATTGCGACTAAATTTTCTGTAAATATCGAACAACAATTAAAATTTAATTTTGCAATTAAACTTTCCGCACCGCGGCGTTTTCCAATATCCTCCCAATGATTCACCAATTTCACGTCTACACGCTTATCTACGTTTTCCATCGTCTTGCCAAAAACTGAATTGTTCATTTCCTCATCGAGGTATTCAAATCAATATATTTTTTGAGCCAAGCTGATTGCTTGAACTCCAAAACGCGGTGAATTTTAGATAATTTTAACCCGTTTTCCAAAGCTTGTTTTAAATTACGGTAATGAATTATATATTTCAATTTATTATTTAAATTTGGAATTAATTTAGTGTTATTAAATTTTGAGCCGGGAGGTGATATATTTTCCACAAGAAACGGTAGATCATTGTGCAGATTGTGAAGGTTTTGAGGATACTCAATATCTACTTCAAGGAAGTAACCTATTGGTGAGTCATCTGGGATACTGGTAATGTTAAAATTTTCAATTTCCTCCGCGCTTAACCATTTAAAACCGCCATATGGCAAACATTCAGACATTGCCCATCCATACAAATTATTTGCGTCCCAGTAAGTTAAAAATTTCGACGGTTTTGTCCTGTCATAGTCCTTCATGTATTTATTGTTCGCAAGGGCGTGACGTAAAGAGCACTGGCTAATACCACCACGAATGCCCTTGCGAACAAAATGATGCATGTCGATGTCCGTCAGTAATTCCAATTTAATATCTGTCAATTTCAACATAGCATCCCACGACAAACCAGGAGCAGTGTAGTAATGAGCCGGATCCAAATTATAAGCTTTCAAACAAACATCGCGGAAATTTTCAAAAATATCAGCAAAAAGTAAAACGTCAGTTTTCAAATATAGGTTGGAGTATTCGCGCAAATTTTTGCAATTAAATTTAACCCAAACGTTTTGTGCATGTTCATACTCCTTAGCAGTGATGTCTGTGTTCGTAAGTGAATTAAAAAATAATTTTTGCGGTGGTAATTTTGTTTCTTCCAATTTCGACAGCGAATCCATATACTGATAAGGAAATACACCTTTTTTCGTTACCAGATCAAATTGATTATCGATAGGAAAATGTTTTCTAACATTAATCAATTGATCTGGTTTTAAATTTTTTGCTAATTTTTCAAGCGATGACGCCATGAATCTAAACGAATCTAAAAATCTCAGTTTTAAATAAATATCGCGATCGGTTCCTCGCTTATCGGTATATTTATCCACTTTGATTGATTTTGAGAAAGAGATGTAATTCTCCTTATTTTGGGGAATTACATCAATTTTCTCATTATCGAGACCAAATTCTTTAATAAACAAATGAGCGTCGTAGCCGGATAAATTGTGAAAAAATATTGGTAGGAATTTTGGAATTTTGTAGTTTAAGTTACATTTGGAGTGAGCGGCTCCTACAAAGTGGCCAGAAAGGTGACAATGGTCGGCTACTTTGTCTACCGGATCTAAATGTTTTTCACAAATATGACACTCGGTCGCGGAATCAAATAAATACTGCTCACCAGGACTTAATTTTGACATTGGAATAATCGGTTTTAAATAATTTTCATAAATAGATTTCGTGTCCGCGGTTAATTTTTCCATAAAAATTTTAGGGCAGTCCAAACCCGTGTAAGTGACAAATTTGTCTAAATTTTGATTAAACGAGCATTTAATATAGTACGCGAAACTGCAAGGGGTGTGAACATGCCTTGAATTCGTGTACGATAAATTTGGATTCGGCTCGCATGTTTCAACAGGTGTTAATAACGACTCGAAATCGGCATAAACGGTGAATGGTACTCGCATTTTCGAATTAAAATTGGTAAATTTCAACAAATTTCCGGGTACCATGTCACCGTTTTTATTTTTGATTAAATCCACAGTGGGCATGACTGTACAAACTTTGTTACAGTCATGCTCACTATGGGCTAAGAGTGCCACCTCGCTAGGGAAAAAGGTCAAGCAGCCATCGCACAAATGCATTTTATGTTGATGCGATGACACTTGTGCTGCAACTAGTCTGGATAAGTGCTTTATCCAGACATAGTGACCTTTTTCACCATCCTCGATGTACAGAAGATTAATGTGTGTGTCGCGCTTAAATTTTGAAAAATAAATCGGTCCTACCACATCATGACGATTATTCGCGGTGTTAAACTCTAACCCGTAAACATTTATCGACATGTTATTCAATAACTCAAATTTGGGGATATTATTAATTTTAAATGGAAACTCCATACCTGTCAAGTTCAACACCTCACTGTAATGGGGATACGACGTGGTGCGATCGGGATGGCTGTCGCGGTCTACAGGGTGAAGAGCCGCCGTCACTGCCCAGGCGAAACAGGCCTCATCCTTATTTTGCACGTTGATGCAGGCCTTCTTCGTCCTAATCTCCAGGGGCAGCTCGATGTAGGAAGAGCCGCGGATGGGGGTGTACCTGTTAATGTTCACCTCAAGGTGAGGCACCTTCAACAGGGCCCATCCGCTATCTCGTTCCTGCAAGCAAGAGTAGCACTTATTTTTCGATTTTGTAATAGATTTTTATGACTTACCTGAAACTCTTCACTCTTTGTTTTTACCACAGCGCACAATTGTCTATAAATTTCTTCCAAGTCGGTGTCAGGCGTCACGACTTGGAACCGGGTGTTGAACGATTTCATCGAGGGCTGCACATCATCGTCCCCTGGCTTGAGGTACAGCCCGAACAACTCGATGTTGGTCTTCATGTTACGGTGCTCCGTCCGGACGCCATCGACCAAACGAACAAACTTCCCCTGACAGTTGTCCAAAAATGTGGGGATGTCCGTCTGGTCCGCCTGCGATGGAATCCGGTAGCTGGCGATACGACTCTTGAAGGCGGACACAGTTTTTACAACACCATCCTCGAGGGGCTCAGCATGGTTGTTGAGGTGCTGTTGCGATCTTAAGTGCCCCACGAGCAGCTGAGGTGTTAGAAACTCTTCATCGCAGCCGGCGCACCTCAGCTTGGATGATGAAAGGGCCTCCTTCGCCGTAGATGATGGAGTCGCCAGCTTAATCTTCTTAGCCGCGGGGGCACCGTAACATTCATGGTCGTCGAATTCTGACCCGTTCAACACCCGGCCGCATACATCACACAATACACCCGGATGGTATTTCTTGAGATGCTTTCTCAAGTTATCCACCCGGGTGAAATTGGCCTTGCAAATCTTGCAGGTAAACATTCTAAAAATAAATTATTTTTACTTACATGTTTCCATTAAGTATAAGACACTTACCTCTTTATATAATATTTAAAAACAAAAAACTCACACAAACTATCTTATCTTTTCGAGAGTTGAACTGAAACTAGAGGAAAACTTTCCCGTTCGCTAATATATAGCTTATCAAACATCCACCGATATTGTTCTGGAATGTTCTAGAATATTCGTTTACGAACGGTTGGAATTGCATCAGAATTTGCAAACTTGAGCACTTTTTAGCAAACGAATAAATATTATTATTCCCTTAAATTTTTAATGTTATTCAAATTTTACGATCGCTAATGAAATAACTAGTTCATTCAATCTATCAGATTACAGAATCAGATTTCTGACGTCACGCACAATACATTATTCGGCATCTACGCTTCATGCCCGTTCATTTGATACCAAAGACGGGCCATTGTGGAGCACCGGAAATGAAACTTCAGATTTTCGAGATAAGAATGTGATATTCGACATCTTCGCTTCGAGCCCGTTCATTTGATACCAAACACGGGCCATTTTGGAGCACCGGAAATAAAACTTCAGATTTTCGAGATAAGAATATGATATTCGACATTTTCGCTTCGAGCCCGTTCATTTGATACCAAACACGGGCCATTTTGGAGCACCGGAAATGAAATGTCAGTCGACCGGAAGTGGCCTTTTTCTGAATCTACACGATGAGCTCTTTCATTTGCAATGTAGCAATCCGATATCCGACGAGTCGTTACGAAGTTATTCGCATTTTTTAATTCTTTTCACTTTTCCTAATGTGATACCATAATGTTATTAGTTTTTCATTAATTGTTCTCGTTTTGTTAATTTGGATTTGATATTTTGAAAACAATTTTTTAATTTTGAGATTTTGATTTTGATTTTGATCATTTTCAGTTTGAAGATTTTGATTTTAATCATTTTGAGTTTAATTTTGATGATTTTGAATATTATATCAGGCACACCCTGTATATCGATTTTAAATTTAGCGCCATTTTTATTTATTTGCACACTCTGTATATTATACCGATTGTGATTTCGACACATCGAACGCTTAGATTTTGAATTTGCCGCGCGCCCGCCATTTTGGTGGGGGGTGTTTTATGACGTCTTATGAAGAAATTTACATGGGAGGGAATTTCCTGGCGCAGGAACGGCTAATATCCCCTACTCTTGCACCTGAGTGCGACACCTGTTTTCGGCATGCATTTGATCATATAAACACGATTTTAATCAAATTAATTCGACTTTATGCATTGTTATTGAAAAAATTGAAATTTCATTTAATAAATACAATCAATTTAATTTTTGCAATGATCCTTATAGCTTGCATCTAAGTACGACACATGTTTTCGGCATGCATTTGATCATATAAACACGATTTCAATCAAATTAATTCGACTTTATGCATAGTTATTGAAAAAATGGAAATTTCATTTAATAAATAAAATAAATTTAATTTTTGCAATGATCCTAATTGCTTGCACCTAAGGGCGATACATGTTTTAGGCATGGATTTGATCATTTAAATATGATTTTAATCAAATAAATTTGACTTTAAGCATTGTTATTGAAAAAATTGAAATTCCTTTTAATAAATAAAATAAATTTAATTTTTGCAATGATCATAGTAGCTTGCACCTTAGAGGGACACATGTTTTCGGCATGCATTTAATTTTCTAAACTTGATTTCAATCAAATAAATTCGACTTTATGCATTGTTATTGAAAAAATTGAAATTTCATTTAATAAAAAAAATAAATTTAATTTTTGCAATGATCCTAGTAGTTTGCACCTAAGTGTGACACATGTTTTCGGCATGCATTTGATCATATAAACACGATTTCAATCAAATTAATTGGACTTTATGCATTGTTTATGAAAAAATTGACATTTCATTTAATAAGTAAAATAAATTTAATTTTTGCAATGATTCTAACAGCTTGCACCTAAGTGCGACACGACACGACATGTTTTCGGCATGCATTTGATCATATAAACACGATTTCAATCAAATTAATTCGACTTTATGCATTGTTATTGAAAAAATTGAAATTTCATTTAATAAATAAAATAAATTTAATTTTTGCAATGATCCTAACAGGTCGCACCTAAGTGCGACACATGTTTTTGGCATGCATTGGATCATATAAACACGATTTCAATCTAATTAATTCGACTTTATTCATTGTTATTGAAGAAATTGAAATTTCATTTAATAAATAAAATAAATTTAATTTTTGCAATGATCCTAATAGTTTGCACCTAAGTGCGACACATATTTTTGGTATGCATTTAATCATTTAAACTTGATTTCAATCAAATAGATCCGACTGTATGCATTGTTATTGAATAAATAGAAATTTCGTTTAATAAATAAAATAAATTTAATTTTTGCAATGATCCTAACAGCTTGTACCTAAGTGCAATACATGTTTTAGGCATGGATTTGATCATTTAAATACGATTTTAATCAAATAAATTCGACTTTATTCATTGTTATTGAAAAAATTGAAATTCCATTTAATAAATAAAATAAATTTAATTTTTGCAATGATCCTAATAGCTTGCTCCTAAGTGCGACAAATGTTTTCGGCATGCAATTGAACATATAAACCCGATTTTAATCAAATTAATTCGACTTTATGCATTGTTATTGAAAACATTGAAATTTAATTTAATAAATAAAATAAATTTAATTTTTGCAATGATCCTAAAATCTTGCACCTAAGTTTGACACATGTTTTCGGCATGCATTTGATCATATAAACACGATTTCAATCAAATTAATTCGACTTTAAGCATTGTTTTTGAAAAAATTGAAATTTCATTTAATAAATAAAATAAATTTAATTTTTGCAATGATCCTAACAGCTTGCACCTAAGTGCGACAAATGTTTTCGGCATGCATTTGATCATATCAACACGATTTCAATCAAATATATCCGACTGTATGCATTGTTATTGAAAAAATAGAAATTTCGTTTCAAAAATAAAATAAATTTAATTTTTGCAATGATCCTAACAGCTTGTACCTAAGTGCAACACATGTTTTAGGCATGGATTTGATCATTTAAATACGATTTTAATCAAATATATTCGACTTTATGCATTGTAATTGAAAAAATTGAAATTCCATTTAATAAATAAAATAAATTTAATTTTTGCAATGATCCTAACAGCTTGCACCTAAGTGTGACACATGTTTTCGGCATGCATTTGATTTTCTAAACTTGATTTCAATCAAATAAATTTACTTTATGCATTGTTATTGAAAAAATTAAAATTTCATTTAATAAATAAAATAAATTTTATTTTTGCAATGATCCTAACAGCTTGCACCTAAGTGCGACACATGTTTTAGGCATGCATTTAATCATTCAAACTTAATTTCAATCAAATAAATTCGACTTTATGCATTGTGATTGAAAAAATTGAAATTACATTTAATAAATTAAATAAATTTAATTTTTGCAATGATCCTAACAGCTTGCACCTAAGTGCAACAAATGTTTTAGGCATGGATTTGATCATTTAAATACGATTTTAATCAAATAAATTTGACTTTATGCATCGTTATTGAAAAAATTGAAATTCCATGTAATAAATAAAATTAATTTAATTTTTGCAATGATCCTAATAGCTTGCACCTAACTGTGACACATGTTTTCGCCATGCCTTTGATTTTTTAAACTTGATTTCAATCAAATAAATCTGACTTTATGCATTGTTATTGAAAAAATTGAAATTTCATTTAATAAATAAAATAAATTTAATTTTTGCAATGATCCTAATATCTTGCACCTAAGTGCTACACATGTTTTTGGCATGCATTTGATCATTTAAACTTGATTTCAATCAAATAAATATATCCGACTGTATGCATTGTTATTGAAAAAATAGAAATTTCGTTTAATAAATAAAATAAATTTAATTTTTGCAATGATCCTAACAGCTTGCACCTAAGTGCGACACATGTTTTCGGCATGCATTTAATCATATAAACACGATTTCAATCAAATAAATTTGACTTTATGCATTGTGATTGAAAGAATTGAAATTTCATTTAATAAATAAAATAAATTTAATTTTTGCAATGATCCTTATAGCTTGTACCTAAGTGCAACACATGTTTTAGGCATGGATTTGATCATTTAAATACGATTTTAATCAAATAAATTCGACTTTATGCATTGTTATTGAAAAAATTGAAATTCCATTTAATAAATAAAATAAATTTAATTTTTGCAATGATCCTAATAGCTTGCACCTAAGTGCGACAAATGTTTTCGGCAAGCAATTGAACATATAAACCCGATTTCAATCAAAATAATTCGACTTTATGCATTGTTATTGAAAAAATTGAAATTTCATTTAATAAATAAAATAAATTTAATTTTTGCAATGATCCTAACAGGTTGCACCTAAGTGCGACACATGTTTTTGGCATGCATTGGATCATATAAACACGATTTCAATCAAATTAATTCGACTTTATTCATTGTTATTGAAGAAATTGAAATTTCATTTAATAAATAAAATAAATTTAATTTTTGCAATGATCCTAATAGTTTGCACCTAAGTGCGACACATGTTTTTGGCATGCATTTATTCATTTAAACTTGATTTCAATCAAATAGATCCGACTGTATGCATTGTTATTGAATAAATAGAAATTTCGTTTAATAAATAAAATAAATGTAATTTTAGCAATGATCCTAACAGCTTGTACCTAAGTGCAACACATGTTTTAGGCATGGATTTGATCATTTAAATACGATTTTAATCAAATAAATTCGACTTTATTCATTGTTATTGAAAAAATTGAAATTCCATTTAATAAATAAAATAAATTTAATTTTTGCAATGATCCTAATAGCTTGCTCCTAAGTGCGACAAATGTTTTCGGCATGCAATTGAACATATAAACCCGATTTCAATCAAATTAATTCGACTTTATGCATTGTTATTGAAAACATTGAAATTTAATTTAATAAATAAAATAAATTTAATTTTTGCAATGATCCTAAAATCTTGCACCTAAGTGTGACACATGTTTTCGGCATGCATTTGATCATATAAACACGATTTCAATCAAATTAATTCGACTTTAAGCATTGTTTTTGAAAAAATTGAAATTTCATTTAATAAATAAAATAAATTTAATTTTTGCAATGATCCTAACAGCTTGCACCTAAGTGCGACAAATGTTTTCGGCATGCATTTGATCATATCAACACGATTTCAATCAAATATATCCGACTGTATGCATTGTTATTGAAAAAATAGAAATTTCGTTTAAAAAATAAAATAAATTTAATTTTTGTAATGATCCTAACAGCTTGTACCTAAGTGCAACACATGTTTTAGGCATGGATTTGATCATTTAAATACGATTTTAATCAAATATATTCGACTTTATGCATTGTTATTGAAAAAATTGAATTTCCATTTAATAAATAAAAGAAATTTAATTTTTGCAATGATCCTAACAGCTTGCACCTAAGTGTGACACATGTTTTCGGCATGCATTTGATTTTTTAAACTTGATTTCAATCAAATAAATTTACTTTATGCATTGTTATTGAAAAAATTAAAATTTCATTTAATAAATAAAATAAATTTAATTTTTGCAATGATCCTAACAGCTTGCACCTAAGTGCGACACATGTTTTAGGCATGCATTAAATCATTCAAACTTGATTTCAATCAAATAAATTCGACTTTATGCATTGTGATTGAAAAAATTGAAATTACATTTAATAAATTAAATAAATTTAATTTTTGCAATGATCCTAACAGCTTGCACCTAAGTGCAACACATGTTTTAGGCATGGATTTGATCATTTAAATACGATTTCAATCAAATAAATTCGACTTTATGCATTGTTATTGAAAAAAATGAAATTCCATGTAATAAATAAAATTAATTTAATTTTTGCAATGATCCTAATAGCTTGCACCTAACTGTGACACATGTTTTCGCCATGCCTTTGATTTTTTAAACTTGATTTCAATCAAATAAATCTGACTTTATGCATTGTTATTGAAAAAATTGAAATTTCATTTAATAAATAAAATAAATTTAATTTTTGCAATGATCCTAATATCTTGCACCTAAGTGCTACACATGTTTTTGGTATGCATTTGATCATTTAAACTTGATTTCAATCAAATAAATATATCCGACTGTATGCATTGTTATTGAAAAAATAGAAATTTCGTTTAATAAATAAAATAAATTTAATTTTTGCAATGATCCTAACAGCTTGCACCTAAGTGCGACACATGTTTTCGGCATGCATTTAATCATATAAACACGATTTCAATCAAATAAATTTGACTTTATGCATTGTGATTGAAAGAATTGAAATTTCATTTAATAAATAAAATAAATTTAATTTTTGCAATGATCCTTATAGCTTGTACCTAAGTGCAACACATGTTTTAGGCATGGATTTGATCATTTAAATACGATTTTAATCAAATAAATTCGACTTTATGCATTGTTTTTGAAAAAATTGAAATTTTATTCAATAAATAAATTAAATTTAATTTTTGCAAAGATCCTAATAGCTTGCACCTAAGTACGACACATGTTTTTGACATGCATTTGATCATATAAACACGATTTTAATCAAATTAATTCTTGTTTATGCATTGTTATTGAAAAAATTGAAATTCCATTTAATAAATAAAATAAATTTAATTTTTGCAATGATCCTAATAGCTTGCACCTAAGTGCGACAAATGTTTTCGGCATGCAATTGAACATATAAACCCGATTTCAATCAAATTAATTCGACTTTATGCATTGTTATTGAAAACATTGAAATTTAATTTAATAAATAAAATAAATTTAATTTTTGCAATGATCCTAAAATCTTGCATCTAAGTGTGACACATGTTTTCGGCATGAATTTGATCATATAAACACGATTTCAATCAAATTAATTCGACTTTAAGCATTGTTATTGAAAAAATAGAAATTTCGTTTAATAAATAAAATAAATTTAATTTTTGCAATGATCCTAACAGCTTGCACCTAAGTGCGACATATGTTTTCGGCATGCATTTAATCATATAAACACGATTTCAATCAAATAAATTTGACTTTATGCATTGTGATTGAAAGAATTGAAATTTCATTTAATAAATAAAATAAATTTAATTTTTGCAATGATCCTTATAACTTGCACCTAAGTGCGACACATGTTTTCGGCATGCATTTGATCATATAAACACGATTTCTATCAAATAAATTCGACTTTATGCATTGTTTTTGAAAAAATTGAAATTTTATTCAATAAATAAATTAAATTTAATTTTTGCAAAGATCCTAATAGCTTGCACCTAAGTACGACACATGTTTTTGACATGCATTTGATCATATAAACACGATTTTAATCAAATTAATTCTTGTTTATGCATTGTTATTGAAAAAATTGAAATTTCATTTAATAAATAAAATAAATTTAATTTTTGCAATAATCCTAATATCTTGCACCTAAGTGCCACACACGTTTTTGGCATGCATTTGATCATTTAAACTTGATTTCAATCAAATAAATATATCCGACTGTATGCATTGTTATTGAAAAAATTGAAATTTCATTTAATAAAAAAAATAAATTTAATTTTTGCAATGATCCTTATAGCTTGCACCTAAGTGCGACACATGTTTTCGGCATGCATTTGATCATATAAACACGATTTCTATCAAATAAATTCGACTTTATGCATTGTTTTTGAAAAAATTGAAATTTTATTCAATAAATAAATTAAATTTAATTTTTGCAAACATCCTAATGGCTTGCACCTAAGTGCGACACATGTTTTTGACATGCATTTGATCATATAAACACGATTTTAATCAAGTTAATTCTTGTTTATGCATTGTTATTGAAAAAATTGAAATTTCATTTAATAAATAAAATAAATTTAATTTTTGCAATAATCCTAATATCTTGCACCTAAGTGCGACACACGTTTTTGGCATGCATTTGATCATTTAAACTTGATTTCAATCAAATAAATTCGACTTTAGGCATTGTTTTTGAATAAATTGAAATTTCATTTAATAAATAAAATAAATGTAATTTTTGCAATGATCCTTATAGCTTGCACCTAAGTGCGACACATGTTTTCGGTATGCATTTGATCATATAAACACGTTTTCAATCAAATATATCCGACTTTATGCATTGTTATTTAAAAAATTAAAATTTCATTTAATAAATAAAATAAATTTAATTTTTGCAATGATCCTAACAGCTTGCACCTAAGTGCAACACACGTTTTCGGCATGCTTTTGATCATATAAACACGATTTCAATTAAATTAATTCGACTTTATGCATTGTTATTGAAAAAATTGAAATTTCATTTAATAAATAAAATAAATTTAATTTTTGCAATGATCCTAACAGCTTGCACCTAAGTGCGACACATGTTTTCGGCATACATTTGATCATATAAACACGATTTTAATCAAATTAATTCGACTTTATGCATTGGCATTGAAAAAATTGAAACTTTATTCAATAAATAAAATAAATTTAATTTTTGCAATGATCCTAATAGCTTGCACCTAAGTGCGACACATGTTTTTGGCATGCATTTAATCATTTAAACTTGATTTCAATCAAATAAATTCGACTTTATGCATTGTTATTGTAAGAATTGAAATTTCATTTAATAAATAAAATAAATTTAATTTTTTTCAATGATCCTATCAGCTTGCACCTAAGTGCGACACATGTTTTCGGTATGCATTTGATCATATAAACACGTTTTCAATCAAATATATCCGACTTTATGCATTGTTATTTAAAAAATTAAAATTTCATTTAATAAATAAAATAAATTTAATTTTTGCAATGATCCTAACAGCTTGCACCTAAGTGCAACACACGTTTTCGGCATGCATTTAATCATATAAACACGATTTCAATTAAATTAATTCGACTTTATGCATTGTTATTGAAAAAATTGAAATTCCATGTAATAAATAAAATAAAATTAATTTTTGCAATGATCCTAATAGCTTGCAGCTAAGTGTGACACATGTTTTTGGCATGCACTTGATAATATAAACACGATTTTAATCAAATTATTTCGACTTTATGCATTGTTATTGAAAAAATTGAAATTTCATTTAATAAATAAAATAAATTTAATTTTTGCAATGATCCTAACAGCTTGCACCTAAGTGCGACACATGTTTTCGGCATGCATTTGATCATATAATTACGATTTCAATCAAATTAATTGGACTTTATGCATTGTTATTGAAAAAATTGAAATTTCATTTAATAAATAAAATAAATTTAATTTTTGCAATGATCCTAATTACTTGCGCCTAAGTGCTACACATGTTTTTGGCGTGCTTTTGATCATTTAAACTTGATTTCAATCAAATAAATATATCCGACTGTATGCATTGTTATTGAAAAAATAGAAATTTCGTTTAATAAATAAAAGAAATTTAATTTTTGCAATGATCCTAACAGCTTGCACCTAAGTGCGAAACATGTTTTCGGCATGCATTCAATCATATAAATACGATTTCAATCAAATTAATACGACTTTATGCATTGTTATTGAAAAAATTGAAATTTCATTTAATAAATTAAATAAATTTAATTTTTGCAATGATCCTTATGGCTTGCACCTAAGTGTGACACATGTTTTAGGCATGCATTTGATCATATAAACACGATTTCAATCAAATAAATTCGACTTTATGCATTGTTATTGAAAGAATTGAAATTTCATTTAATAAATAAAATAAATTTAATTTTTGCAATGATCCTTATAGCTTGCACCTGAGTGCGACACCTGTTTTCGGCATGCATTTAATCATATAAACACGATTTTAATCAAATTAATTCGAGTTTATGCATTGTTATTGAAAAAATTGAAATTTCATTTAACAAATAAAATAAATTTAATTTTTGCAATGATCCTTATAGCTTGCACCTAAGTACGACACATGTTTTCGGCATGCATTTGATCATATAATTACGATTTCAATCAAATTAATTGGACTTTATGCATTGTTATTGAAAAAATTGAAATTTCATTTAATAAATAAAATAAATTTAATTTTTGCAATGATCCTTATAGCTTGCACCCAAGTGCGACACATGTTTTCGGCATGCATTTAATCATATGAACACGATTTCAATCAAATTAATACGACTTTATGCATTGTTATTGAAAAAATTGAAATTTCAGTTAATAAATAAAATAAATTTAATTTTTGCAATGATCCTTATAGCTTGCACCTAAGTACGACACATGTTTTCGGCATGCATTTGATCATATAAACACGATTTCAATCAAATAAATTCGACTTTATGCATTGTTATTGAAAGAATTGAAATTTCATTTAATAAATAAAATAAATTTAATTTTTGCAATGATCCTAACTGCTTGCACCTAAGTGCGACACAAAATTTCGGCATGCATTTGATCATATAAACACGATTTCAATCAAATTAATTCGACTTTATGCATTGTTATTGAAAAAATTGAAATTTCATTTAATAAATGTAAATATGTTGAATTGTATATTATTTTTTATCTATACTCATTGGCTTATGTTATTCCTATCAATTTAATCAATTAGTTTGTAATTTTAGCATTAATTTTAAGATTGATTTTAATTATTTTATTTCAAATTTATATCGAATGGCGACTTGTGTAATTAATGTAATACATGTAATACACCAATAAACATCTAAATAAAATAACTTTAATTTTTGCAATGATCCTAATTGCTTGCACCTAAGTGCGACACATGTTTTAGGCATGGATTTGATCATTTAAATCTGATTTAAATCAAATAAGTTTGACTTTAAGCATTGTTATTGAAAAAATTGAAATTCCTTTTAATAAATAAAATAAATTTAATTTTTGCAATGATCCTAGTAGCTTGCACCTTAGTGGGACACATGTTTTCGGCATGCATTTGATCATTTAAACACGATTTCAATCAAATAAATTCGACTTTATGCATTGTTATTGAAAAAATTGAAATTTCATTTAATAAATAAAATAAATTTAATTTTTGCAATGATCCTAGTAGCTTGCACCTAAGTGTGTCACATGTTTTCGGCATGCATTTGATCATTTAAACACGATTTCAATCAAATTAATTCGACTTTATGCATTGTTTATGAAAAAATTGACATTTCATTTAATAAATAAAATAAATTTAATTTTTGCAATGATCCTAACAGCTTGCACCTAAGTGCGACACATGTTTTCGGCATGCATTTGATCATATAAACACGATTTCAATCAAATTAATTCGACTCTATGCATTGTTACTGAAAACATTGAAATTTCAATTAATAAATAAAATAAATTTAATTTTTGCAATGATCCTAACAGGTTGCACCTAAGTGCGACACATGTTTTCGGCATGCATTGGATCATATAAACACGACTTTAATCAAATTAATTCGACTTTATTCATTGTTATTGAAAAAATTGAAATTTCATTTAATAAATAAAATAAATTTAATTTTTGCAATGATCCTAATAGCTTGCACCTAAGTGCGACACATGTTTTTGGTATGCATTTGATCATTTAAACTTGATTTTAATCAAATAAATTCGACTTTATGCATTGTTATTGAAAGAATTTAAATTTCATTTAATAAATAAAATAAATTTAATTTTTGCAATGATCCTAATAGCTTGCACCTAAGTGCGACACATGTTTTTGGCATGCATTTGATCATTTAAACTTGACTTCAATCAAATTAATTCGACTCTATGCATTGTTACTGAAAACATTGAAATTTCAATTAATAAATAAAATAAATTTAATTTTTGCAATGATCCTAACAGCTTGCACCTAAGTGCGAGTCATGTTTTCGGCATGCATTTGATCATATAACCACGATTCTAATCAAATTAATTCGACTTTATGGATTGTTATTGAAAAAATTGAAATTTCATTTAATAAATAAAATAAATTTAATTTTTGCAATGATCCTAATAGCTTGCACCTAAGTGCGACACATGTTTTTGGCATGCATTTGATCATTTAAACTTGACTTCAATCAAATTAATTCGACTTTATGCATTGTTATTGAAAGAATTGAAATTTCATTTAATAAATAAAATAAATTAAATTTTTTTCAATGATCCTAACAGCTTGCACCTAAGTGCGACACATGTTTTCGGCATGCATTTGATCATATAAACACGATTTTAATCAAATTGATTCGACTTTATGCATTGTTATTGAAAAAATTGAAATTTGATTTAATAAATAAAATAAATTTAATTTTTGCAATGATCCTAATAGCTTGCACCTAAGTGCGACACATGTTTTCGGCATGCATTTGATCATATAAACGTGATTTCAATCAAATTAATTCGACTTTATGCATTGTTATTGAAAAAATTGAAATTTCATTTAATAAATAAAATAAATATAATTTTTGCAATGATCCTAATAGCTTGCACCTAAGTGCGACACAAGTTTCTGGCATGCATTTGATCATTTAAACTTGATTTCAATTGAATAAATTTGGCTTTATGCATTGTTATTGAAAGAATTTAAATTTCATTTAATAAATAAAATAAATTTAATTTTTGCAATGATCCTAACAGCTTGCACCTGTGTGCGACACATGTTTTCGGCATGCATTTGTATATATTAACATGATCTCAGTCAAATTAATTCGACTTTATGCATTGTTATAGAAAAAATTGAAATTTCATTTAATAAATAAAATAAATATAATTTTTGCAATGATCCTAATAGCTTGCACCTAAGTGCGACAAAAGTTTCTGGCATGCATTTGATCATTTAAACTTGATTTCAATTGAATAAATTCGGCTTTATGCCTTGTTATTGAAAAAATTTAAAATTCATTTAATAAATAAAATAAATATAATTTTTGCAATGATCCTAACAGCTTGCACCTAAGTGCGACACATGTTTTCGGCATGCATTTGATCATATAAACACGATTTCAATCAAATTAATTCGACTCTATGCATTGTTACTGAAAACATTGAAATTTCAATTAACAAATAAAATAAATTTAATTTTTGCAATGATCCTAACAGGTTGCACCTAAGTGCGACACATGTTTTCGGCATGCATTGGATCATATAAACACGACTTTAATCAAATTAATTCGACTTTATTCATTGTTATTGAAAAAATTGAAATTTCATTTAATAAATAAAATAAATTTAATTTTTGCAATGATCCTAATAGCTTGCACCTAAGTGCGACACATGTTTTTGGTATGCATTTGATCATTTAAACTTGATTTTAATTAAATAAATTCGACTTTATGCATTGTTATTGAAAGAATTTAAATTTCATTTAATAAATAAAATAAATTTAATTTTTGCAATGATCCTAACAGCTTGCACCTAAGTGCGAGTCATGTTTTCGGCATGCATTTGATCATATAAACACGATTCTAATCAAATTAATTCGACTTTGTGGATTGTTATTGAAAAAATTGAAATTTCATTTAATAAATAAAATAAATTTAATTTTTGCAATGATCCTAATAGCTTGCACCTAAGTGCGACACATGTTTTTGGCATGCATTTGATCATTTAAACTTGACTTCAATCAAATTAATTCGACTTTATGCATTGTTATTGAAAGAATTGAAATTTCATTTAATAAATAAAATAAATTAAATTTTTTTCAATGATCCTAACAGCTTGCACCTAAGTGCGACACATGTTTTCGGCATGCATTTGATCATATAAACACGATTTTAATCAAATTGATTCGACTTTATGCATTGTTATTGAAAAAATTGAAATTTGATTTAATAAATAAAATAAATTTAATTTTTGCAATTATCCTAATAGCTTGCACCTAAGTGCGACACATGTTTTCGGCATGCATTTGATCATATAAACGTGATTTCAATCAAATTAATTCGACTTTATGCATTGTTATTGAAAAAATTGAAATTTCATTTAATAAATAAAATAAATATAATTTTTGCAATGATCCTAATAGCTTGCACCTAAGTGCGACACAAGTTTCTGGCATGCATTTGATCATTTAAACTTGATTTCAATTGAATAAATTTGGCTTTATGCATTGTTATTGAAAGAATTTAAATTTCATTTAATAAATAAAATAAATTTAATTTTTGCAATGATCCTAACAGCTTGCACCTGTGTGCGACACATGTTTTCGGCATGCATTTGTATATATTAACATGATCTCAGTCAAATTAATTCGACTTTATGCATTGTTATAGAAAAAATTGAAATTTCATTTAATAAATAAAATAAATATAATTTTTGCAATGATCCTAATAGCTTGCACCTAAGTGCGACATAAGTTTCTGGCATGCATTTGATCATTTAAACTTGATTTCAATTGAATAAATTCGGCTTTATGCCTTGTTATTGAAAAAATTGAAAATTCATTTAATAAATAAAATAAATATAATTTTTGCAATGATCCTAACAGCTTGCACCTAAGTGCGACACATGTTTTAGGCATGCATTTGATCATATAAACATGATTTCAATCAAATTAATTCGACTTTATGCATTGTTATTGAAAAAATAGAAATTTCATTTAATAAATAAAATAAATTTAATTTTTGCAATGATCCTTACAGCTTGCACCTAAGTGTGACACATGTTTTCGGCATGCATTTGATTTTTTAAACTTGATTTCAAATAAATAACTTCGACCTTATGCATTGTTATTGAAAAAATAGAAATTTCATTTAATAAATAAAATAAATTTAATTTTTCCAATGATCTTGACAACTTGCACCTAAGTGCGACACATGATTTCGGCATGCATCTGATCATTTAAAGACGATTTCAATCAAATTAATTCAACTTTATGCATTGTTATTGAAAAAATTGAAATTTCATTTAATAAATAAAATAAATTTAATTTTTGCAATGATCCTAACAGCTTGCACCTAAGTGCGACAAATGTTTTCGGTATGCTTTTGATCATATAAACACGATTTCAATCAAATAAATTCGACTTTATGCATTGTAATTGAAAAAATTGAAAGTTCATTTAATAAATAAAACAAATTTAATTTTTGCAATGATCCTAATATCTTGCACCTAAGTGTGACACATGTTTTCTGCATGCATTTGATCATATAAACACGATTTTAGTCAAATATATCCGACTATATGCATTGTTGTTGAAAAAATAGAAATTTCGTTTAATAAATAAAATAAATTTAATTTTTGCAATGATCCTAATAGCTTGCACCTAAGTGTGACACATGTTTTCGGCATGGATTTTATTTTTTAAACTTGATTTTAATCAAATAAATTTGACTTTATGCATTGTTATTGAAAAAATTGAAATTTCATTTAATAAATAAAATAAATTTAATTTTTGCAATGATCCTAACAGCTCGCATCTAAGTGCAACACATGTTTTAGGCATGGATTTGATCATTTAAATACGATTTTATTCAAATAAATTCGACTTTATGCATTGTTATTGAAAAAATTTAAATTCCATGTAATAAATAAAATAAATTTAATTTTTGCAATGATCCTAATAGCTTGCACCTAAGTGTGACACATGTTTTCGGCATGCATTTGATTTTTTAAACTTGATTTCAATCAAATAAATTTGACTTTATGCATCGTTATTAAAAAAATTGAAATTTCATTTAATAAATAAAATAAATTTAATTTTTGCAATGATCCTAATATCTTGCACCTAAGTGCGACACATGTTTTTGGCATGCATTTGATCATTTAAACTTGATTTCAATCAAATAAATTCGACTTTAATCATTGTTTTTGAATAAATTGAAATTTCATTTAATAAATGAAATAAATTTAATTTTTGCAATGATCCCTATAGCTTGCACCTAAGTGCGACACATGTCTCCGGCATGCATTTGATCATATAAACACGATTTTAATCAAATTAATTCGACTTTATGCATTGTTATTGAAAAAATTGAAATTTCATTTAATAAATAAAATAAATTTAATTTTTGCAATGATCCTAACAGCTTGCACCTAAGTGCGACAAATGTTTTCGGCATGAATTTGATCATATAAACACGTTTTCAATCAAATATATCCGACTTTATGCATTGTTATTGAAAAAATTGAAATTTCATTTAATAAATAAAATAAATTTAATTTTTGCAATGATCCTAACAGCTTGCATATAAGTGCGACACATGTTTTCGGCAGGCATTTGATCAAATAAACACGTTTTCATTCAAATATATCCGACTTTATGCATTGTTATTGAAAAAATTAAAATTTCATTTAATAAATAAAATAAATTTAATTTTTGCAATGATCCTAACAACTTGCACCTAAGTGCGACACATGTTTTCGGCATGCACTTGATCATATAAACACGATTTTAATCAAATTAATTCGACTTTATGCAGTGTTATTAAAAAAATTGAAATTTCTTTTAATAAATAAATAAAATTTAATTTTTGCAATGATCCTAACAGCTTGCACCTAAGTGCGACACATGTTTTCGGCATGCATTTAATCATATAAACACATTTTTAATCAAACATATCCGACTTTATGCATTGAAATTGAAAAAAGTGAAATTTCATTTAATAAATAAAATAAATTTAATTTTTTCAATAATCCTAACAGCTTGTACCTAAGTGCGACACATGTTTTCGGCATGCATTTGATCATATAAACACGATTTCAATCAAATTAATTCGACTTTATGCATTGTTATTGAAAAAATTGAAATTTCATTTAATAAATAAAATAAATTTAATTTTTGCAATGATCCTAATAGCTTGCACCTAAGTGCGTTAAATGTTTTCGGCATGCATTTGATCATATAAACACGATTTCAATCAAATTAATTCGACTTTATGCATTGTTAATGAAAAAATTGAAATTTCATTTAATAAATAAAATAAATTTAATTTTTGCAATGATCCTAATGGCTTGCACCTAAGTGTGACACATGTTTTCGGCATGCATTTAATCATATAAACACGATTTTAATCAAATTAATTCGACTGTAAGCATTGTTTTTGAAAAAATTGAAATTTCATTTAATAAATAAAATAAATTTAATTTTTGCAATGATCCTAACAGCTTGCACCTAAGTGCGACAAATGTTTTCGGCATGCTTTTGATCATATAAACACGATTTCAATCAAATAAATTCGACTTTATGCATTGTTATTGAAAAAATCTAAATTTCATTTAATAAATAAAATAAATTTAATTTTTTGCAATGATCCTAATATCTTGCACCTAAGTGTGACACATGTTTTCGTCATGCATTTGATCATATAAACACGATTTTAATCAAATATATCCGACTGTATGCATTGTTATTGAAAAAATAGAAATTTCGGTTAATAAATAAAATAAATTTAATTTTTGCAATGATCCTAACAGCTTGTACCTAAGTGCAACACATGTTTTAGGCATGAATTTGATCATTTAAATACGATTTTAATCAAATAAATTCGACTTGAACGAATAAACATATAAACACGATTTCAATCAAATTAATTCGACTTTATGTATTGTTATTGAAATAATTGAAATTTAATTTAATAAATAAAATAAATTTAATTTTTGCAATGATCCTAATATCTTGCACCTAAGTGTGACATATGTTTTCGGCATGTATTTGATCATATAAACACGATTTCAATCAAATTAATTCGACTTTAAGCATTGTTTTTGAAAAAAAATGAAATTTCATTTAATAAATAAAATAAATTTAATTTTTGCAATGATCCTAACAGCTAGCACCTAAGTGCGACAAATGTTTTCGGCATGCTTTTGATCATATAAACACGATTTCAATCAAACAAATTCGACTTTATGCATTGTTATTGAAAAAATTGAAATTTCATTTAATAAATAAAATAAATTTAATTTTTGCAATGATCCTAATATCTTGCACCTAAGTGTGACACATGTTTTCGGCATGCATTTGATCATATAAATACGATTTCAATCAAATTAATTCGACTTTATGCATTGTTATTGAAAAAATTGAAATTTGATTTAATAAATAAAATAAATTTAATTTTTGCAATGATCCTAACAGCTTGCACCTAAGTGCGACACATGTTTTCGGCATGCATTTGATCATATAAACGTGATTTCAATCAAATTAATTCGACTTAATGCATTGTTATTGAAAAAATTGAAATTTCATTTAATAAATAAAATAAATTTAATTTCTGCAATGATCCTAATAGCTTGCACCTAAGAGCGACACATGTTTTTGGCATGCATTAGATCATTTAAACTTGATTTCAATTGAATAAATTCGACTTTATGCATTGTTATTGAAAGAATTTAAATTTCATTTAATAAATAAAATAAATTTAATTTTTGCAATGATCCTAACAGCTTGCACCTGTGTGCGACACATGTTTTCGGCATGCATTTGATTATATTAACATGATTTCCATCAAATTAATTCGACTTTATGCATTGTTATTGAAAAAATTGAAATTTCATTTAATAAATAAAATAAATATAATTTTTGCAATGATCCTAATAGCTTGCACCTAAGTGCGACACAAGTTTCTGGCATGCATTTGATCATTTAAACTTGATTTCAATTGAATAAATTCGGCTTTATGCCTTGTTATTGAAAAAATTGAAAATTCATTTAATAAATAAAATAAATATAATTTTTGCAATGATCCTAACAGCTTGCACCTAAGTGCGACACATGTTTTCGGCATGCATTTGATCATATAAACATGATTTCAATCAAATTAATTCGACTTTATGCATTGTTATTGAAAAAATATAATATTTAATAAATAAAATAAATTTAATTTTTGCAATGATCCCTATAGCTTGCACCTAAGTGCGACACATGTTTTCGGCATGCATTTGATTATATAAATACGATTTCAATCAACTTAATTCGACTTTATGCATTGTTATTGAAAAAATTGAAATTTCATTTAATAAATAAAATAAATTTAATTTTTGCTATGATCCTAACAACTTGCACCTAAGTGCGACACATGTTTTCGGCATGCACTTGATCATATAAACACGATTTCAATCAAATTAATTCGACTTTATGCAGTGTTATTAAAAAAATTGAAATTTCATTTAATAAATAAAATAAATTTAATTTTTGCAATGATCCTAACAGCTTGCACCTAAGTGCGACACATGTTTTCGGCATGCATTTAATCATATAAATACGTTTTTAATCAAATATATCCGACTTTATGCATTGTTATTGAAAAAATTGAAATTTCATTTAATAAATAAAATAAATTTAATTTTTGCAATGATCCTAACAGCTTGCACCTAAGTGCGACACATGTTTTCAGCATGCATTTGATCATATAAACACGATTTCAATCAAATAAATTCGACTTTATGCATTGTTATTGAAAAAATTGAAATTTCATTTAATAAATAAAATAAATTTAATTTTTGCAATGATCCTAATATCTTGCACCTAAGTGTGACACATGTTTTCGGCATGCATTTGATCATATAAATACGATTTCAATCAAATTAATTCGACTTTATGCATTGTTATTGAAAAAATTGAAATTTGATTTAATAAATAAAATAAATTTAATTTTTGCAATGATCCTAACAGCTTGCACCTAAGTGCGACACATGTTTTCGGCATGCATTTGATCATATAAACGTGATTTCAATCAAATTAATTCGACTTTATGCATTGTTATTGAAAAAATTGAAATTTCATTTAATAAATAAAATAAATTTAATTTCTGCAATGATCCTAATAGCTTGCACCTAAGAGCGACACATGTTTTTGGCATGCATTAGATCATTTAAACTTGATTTAAATTGAATAAATTCGACTTTATGCATTGTTATTGAAAGAATTTAAATTTCATTTAATAAATAAAATAAATTTAATTTTTGCAATGATCCTAACAGCTTGCACCTGTGTGCGACACATGTTTTCGGCATGCATTTGATTATATTAACATGATTTCCATCAAATTAATTCGACTTTATGCATTGTTATTGAAAAAATTGAAATTTCATTTAATAAATAAAATAAATATAATTTTTGCAATGATCCTAATAGCTTGCACCTAAGTGCGACACAAGTTTCTGGCATGCATTTGATCATTTAAACTTGATTTCAATTGAATAAATTCGGCTTTATGCCTTGTTATTGAAAAAATTGAAAATTCATTTAATAAATAAAATAAATATAATTTTTGCAATGATCCTAACAGCTTGCACCTAAGTGCGACACATGTTTTCGGCATGCATTTGATCATATAAACATGATTTCAATCAAATTAATTCGACTTTATGCATTGTTATTGAAAAAATATAATATTTAATAAATAAAATAAATTTAATTTTTGCAATGATCCCTATAGCTTGCACCTAAGTGCGACACATGTTTTCGGCATGCATTTGATTATATAAATACGATTTCAATCAACTTAATTCGACTTTATGCATTGTTATTGAAAAAATTGAAATTTCATTTAATAAATAAAATAAATTTAATTTTTGCTATGATCCTAACAACTTGCACCTAAGTGCGACACATGTTTTCGGCATGCACTTGATCATATAAACACGATTTCAATCAAATTAATTCGACTTTATGCAGTGTTATTAAAAAAATTGAAATTTCATTTAATAAATAAAATAAATTTAATTTTTGCAATGATCCTAACAGCTTGCACCTAAGTGCGACACATGTTTTCGGCATGCATTTAATCATATAAATACGTTTTTAATCAAATATATCCGACTTTATGCATTGTTATTGAAAAAATTGAAATTTCATTTAATAAATAAAATAAATTTAATTTTTGCAATGATCCTAACAGCTTGCACCTAAGTGCGACACATGTTTTCAGCATGCATTTGATCATATAAACACGATTTCAATCAAATTAATTCGACTTTATGCATTGTTATTGAAAAAATTGAAATTTCATTTAATAAATAAAATAAATTTAATTTTTGCAATGATCCTAATAGCTTGCACCTAAGTGCGACAAATGTTTTCGGCATGCATTTGATCATATAAAAACGATTTCAATCAAATTAATTCGACTTTATGCATTGTTAATGAAATAATTGAAATTTAATTTAATAAATAAAATAAATTTAATTTTTGCAATGATCCTAATATCTTGCACCTAAGTGTGACATATGTTTTCGGCATGTATTTAATCATATAAACACGATTTCAATCAAATTAATTCGACTTTAAGCATTGTTTTTGAAAAAAATGAAATTTCATTTAATAAATAAAATAAATTTAATTTTTGCAATGATCCTAACAGCTTGCACCTAAGTGCGACAAATGTTTTCGGCATGCTTTTAATCATATAAACACGATTTCAATCAAATAAATTCGACTTTATGCATTGTTATTGAAAAAATTGAAATTTCATTTAATAAATAAAATAAATTTAATTTTTGCAATGATCCTAATATCTTGCACCTAAGTGTGACACATGTTTTCGGCATGCATTTGATCATATAAATACGATTTCAATCAAATTAATTCGACTTTATGCATTGTTATTGAAAAAATTGAAATTTCATTTAATAAATAAAATAAATTTAATTTTTGCAATGATCCCTATATCTTGCACCTAAGTGCGACAAATGTTTTCGGCATGCTTTTAATCATATAAACACGATTTCAATCAAATAAATTCGACTTTATGCATTGTTATTGAAAAAATTGAAATTTAATTTAATAAATAAAATAAATTTAATTTTTGCAATGATCCTAACAGCTTGCACCTAAGTGCGACACATGTTTTCGGCATGCATTTGATCATATAAACGTGATTTCAATCAAATTAATTCGACTTTATGCATTGTTATTGAAAAAATTGAAATTTCATTTAATAAATAAAATAAATTTAATTTCTGCAATGATCCTAATAGCTTGCACCTAAGAGCGACACATGTTTTTGGCATGCATTAGATCATTTAAACTTGATTTCAATTGAATAAATTCGACTTTATGCATTGTAATTGAAAGAATTTAAATTTCATTTAATAAATAAAATAAATTTAATTTTTGCAATGATCCTAACAGCTCGCACCTGTGTGCAAAACATGTTTTCGGCATGCATTTGATTATATTAACATAATTTCAATCAAATTAATTCGACTTCATGCATTGTTATTGAAAAAATTGAAATTTCATTTAATAAATAAAATAAATATAATTTTTGCAATGATCATAATAGCTTGCACCTAAGTGCGACACAAGTTTCTGGCATGCATTTGATCATTTAAACTTGATTTCAATTGAATAAATTCGGCTTTATGCCTTGTTATTGAAAAAATTAAAAATTCATTTAATAAATAAAATAAATATAATTTTTGCAATGATCCTAACAGCTTGCACCTAAGTGTGACACATGTTTTCGGCATGCATTTGATTTTTTAAACTTGATTTCAATTAAATAAATTCGACTTTATGCATTGTAATTGAAAAAATAGAAATTTCATTTAATAAATAAAATAAATTTAATTTTTCCAATGATCCTGACAACTTGCACCTAAGTGCGACACATGATTTCGGCATGCATTTGATCATTTAAACACGATTTCAATCAAATTAATTCAACTTTATGCATTGTTATTGAAAAAATTGAAATTTCATTTAATAAATAAAATAAATTTAATTTTTGCAATGATCCCTATATCTTGCACCTAAGTGCGACACATGTTTTCGGCATGCATTTGATTATATAAATACGATTTCAATCATCAACTTAATTCGACTTTATGCATTGTTATTGAAAAAATTGAAATTTCATTTAATAAATAAAATAAATTTAATTTTTGCTATGATCCTAACAACTTGCACCTAAGTGCGACACATGTTTTCGGCATGCACTTGATCATATAAACACGATTTCAATCAAATTAATTCGACTTTATGCAGTGGTATTAAAAAAATTGAAATTTCATTTAATAAATAAAATAAATTTAATTTTTGCAATGATCCTAACAGCTTGCACCTAAGTGCGACACATGTTTTCGGCATGCATTTAATCATATAAACACGTTTTTAATCAAATATATCCGACTTTATGCATTGTTATTGAAAAAATTGAAATTTCATTTAATAAATAAAATAAATTTAATTTTTGCAATGATCCTAATAGCTTGCACCTAAGTGCGACAAATGTTTTCGGCATGCATTTGATCATATAAACACGATTTCAATCAAATTAATTCGACTTTATGCATTGTTAATGAAAAAATTGAAATTTCATTTAATAAATAAAATAAATTTAATTTTTGCAATGATCCTAATGGCTTGCACCTAAGTGTGACACATGTTTTCGGCATGAATTTAATCATATAAACACGATTTCAATCAAATTAATTCGACTGTAAGCATTGTTTTTGAAAAAATTGAAATTTCAATTAATAAATAAAATAAATTTAATTTTTGCAATGATCCTAACAGCTTGCACCTAAGTGCGACAAATGTTTTCGGCATGCTTTTGATCATATAAACACGATTTCAATCAAATAAATTCGACTTTATGCATTGTTATTGAAAAAATCTAAATTTCATTTAATAAATAAAATAAATTTAATTTTTTGCAATGATCCTAATATCTTGCACTCAAGTGTGACACATGTTTTCGTCATGCATTTGATCATATAAACACGATTTTAATCAAATATATCCGACTGTATGCATTGTTATTGAAAAAATAGAAATTTCGGTTAATAAATAAAATAAATTTAATTTTTGCAATGATCCTAACAGCTTGTACCAAAGTGCAACACATGTTTTAGGCATGAATTTGATCATTTAAATTCGATTTTAATCAAATTAATTCGACTTTATGTATTGTTATTGAAATAATTGAAATTTAATTTAATAAATAAAATAAATTTAATTTTTGCAATGATCCTAATTTCTTGCACCTAAGTGTGACACATGTTTTCGGCATGTATTTGATCATATAAACACGATTTCAATCAAATTAATTCGACTTTAAGCATTGTTTTTGAAAAAAATGAAATTTCATTAAATAAATAAAATAAATTTAATTTTTGCAGTGATCCTAACAGCTTGCACCTAAGTGCGACAAATGTTTTCGGCATGCTTTTGATCATATAAACACGATTTCAATCAATTAAATTCGACTTTATGCATTGTTATTTAAAAAATTGAAATTTCATATAAATAAAATAAATTTAATTTTTGCAATGATCCTAATATCTTGCACCTAAGTGTGACACATGTTTTCGGCATGCATTTGATCATATAAACACGATTTCAATCAAATATATCCGACTGTATGCATTGTTATTGAAAAAATAGAAATTTCGTTTAATAAATAAAATAAATTTAATTTTTGCAATGATCCTAACAGCTTGTACCTAAGTGCAACACATGTTTTCGGCATGCATTTGATCATATAAACACGATTTCAATAAAATATACCCGACAGTATGCATTGTTATTGAAAAAATAGAAATTTCGTTTAATAAATAAAATAAATTTAATTTTTGCAATGATCCTAACAGCTTGCACCTAAGTGTGACACATGTTTTCGGCATGCATTTGATTTTTTAAACTTGATTTCAATCAAATAAATTTGACTTTATGCATTGTTATTGAAAAAATTGAAATTTCATTTAATAAATAAAATAAATTTAATTTTTGCAATGATCCTAACAGCTTGCACCTAAGTGCGACACATGTTTTAGGCATGGATTTGATCATTTAAATACGATTTTAATCAAATAAATTCGACTTTATGCATTGTTATTGAAAAAATTGAAATTCCATTTAATAAATAAAATTAATTTAATTTTTGCAATGATCCTAATATCTTGCACCTAAGTGTGACACATGTTTTCGGCATGCATTTGATCATATAAACATGATTTCAATCAAATATACCCGACAGTATGCATTGTTATTGAAAAAATAGAAATTTCGTTTAATAAATAAAATAAATTTAATTTTTGCAATGATCCTTACAGCTTGCAGCTAAGTGCGAAACATGTTTTCGGCATGCATTTAATCATATAAACACGATTTTAATCAAATTAATACGACTTTATGCATTGTTATTAAAAAAAAAGGAAATTTCATTTAATAAATAAAATAAATTTAATTTTTGCAATGATCCTAATGGCTTGCACGTAAGTGTGACACATGTTTTTGTCATGCATTTGATCATATAAACACGATTTCAATTAAATTAATTCGACTTTATGCATTGTTATTGAAAAAATTGAAATTTCATTTAATAAATAAAATAAATTTAATTTTTGCAATGATCCTAATGGCTTGCACCTAAGTGTGACACATGTTTTTGCTATGCATTTGATCATATAAACACGATTTCAATCAAATTAATTCGACTTTAAGCATTGTTTTTGAAAAAATTGAAATTTCATTTAATAAATAAAATAAATTTAATTTTTGCAATGATCCTAACAGCTTGCACCTAAGTGCGACAAAAGTTTTTGGCATGCATTTGATCATATAAACACGATTTCAATCAAATTAATTTGACTTTATGCATTGTTATTGAAAAAATTGAAATTTCATTTAATAAATAAAATAAATTTAATTTTTGCAATGATCCTAACAGCTTGCACCTAAGTGTGACACATGTTTTCGGCATGCATTTGATTTTTTAAACTTGATTTCAATTAAATAAATTCGACTTTATGCATTGTTATTGAAAAAATAGAAATTTCATTTAATAAATAAAATAAATTTAATTTTTCCAATGATCCTAACAGCTTGCACCTAAGTGCGACACATGATTTCGGCATGAATTTGATCATTTAAACACGATTTCAATCAAATTAATTCAACTTTATGCATTGTTATTGAAAAAATTGAAATTTCATTTAATAAATAAAATAAATTTAATTTTTGCAATGATCCTAATGGCTTGCACCTAAGTGTGACACATGTTTTTGGCATGCATTTGATCATATAAACACGATTTCAATCAATTTAATTCGACTTTAGGCATTATTTTTGAAAAAATTGAAATTTCATTTAATTAATAAAATAAATTTAATTTTTGCAATGATCCTAACAGCTTGCACCTAAGCGCGACACATGATTTCGGCATGCATTTGATCATTTAAACACGATTTCAATCAAATTAATTCAACTTTATGCATTGTTATTGAAAAAATTGAAATTTCATTTAATAAATAAAATAAATTTAATTTTTGCAATGATCCTAATGGCTTGCACCTAAGTGTGACACATGTTTTTGGCATGCATTTGATCATATAAACACGATTTCAATCAATTTAATTCGACTTTAGGCATTATTTTTGAAAAAATTGAAATTTCATTTAATTAATAAAATAAATTTAATTTTTGCAATGATCCTAACAGCTTGCACCTAAGCGCGACACATGATTTCGGCATGCATTTGATCATTTAAACACGATTTCAATCAAATTAATTCAACTTTATGCATTGTTATTGAAAAAATTGAAATTTCATTTAATAAATAAAATAAATTTAATTTTTGCAATGATCCTAATGGCTTGCACCTAAGTGTGACACATGTTTTTGGTATGCATTTGATCATATAAACACGATTTCAATCAAATTAATTCGACTTTAAGCATTGTTTTTGAAAAAATTGAAATTTCATTTAATAAATAAAATAAATTTAATTTTTGCAATGATCCTAACAGCTTGTACCTAAGTGCAACACATGAGTTAGGCATTAATTTGATCACTTAAATACGATTTTAATCAAATAAATTCGACATTATGCATTGTTATTGAAAAAATTGAAATTTCATTTAATAAATAAAATAAATTTAATTTTTGCAATGATCCTAATAGCTTGCACCTAAGTGCGACAAATGTTTTCGGCATGCATTTGATCATGTAAACACGATTTCAATCAAATTAATTCGACTTTATGCATTGTTAATGAAAAAATTGAAATTTCATTTAATAAATAAAATAAATTTAATTTTTGCAATGATCCTAATGGCTTGCACCTAAATGTGACACATGTTTTCGTCATGCATTTAATCATATAAACACGATTTCAATCAAATCAATTCGACTGTAAGCATTGTTTTTGAAAAAAATGAAATTTCATTTAATAAATAAAATAAATTTAATTTTTGCAATGATCCTAACAGCTTGCACCTAAGTGCGACAAATGTTTTCGGCATGCTTTTGATCATATAAACACGATTTCAATCAAATAAATTCGACTTTATGCATTGTTATTGAAAAAATTGAAATTTCATTTAATAAATAAAATAAATTTAATTTTTTGCAATGATCCTAATATCTTGCACCTAAGTGTGACACATGTTTTCGTCATGCATTTGATCATATAAACACGATTTTAATCAAATATATCCGACTGTATGCATTGTTATTGAAAAAAAAGAAATTTTGTTTAATAAATAAAATAAATTTAATTTTTGCAATGATCCTAATATCTTGCACCTAAGTGTGACACATGTTTTCGGCATGTATTTGATCATATAAACACGATTTCAATCAAATTAATTCGACTTTAGGCATTGTTTTTGAAAAAATTGAAATTTCATTTAATAAATAAAATAAATTTAATTTTTGCAATGATCCTAACAGCTTGCACCTAAGTGCGACAAATGTTTTCGGCATGCTTTTGATCATATAAACACGATTTATTTCAATCAAATAAATTCGACTTTATGCATTGTTATTGAAAAAATTGAAATTTCATTTAATAAATAAAATAAATTTAATTTTTGCAATGATCCTAATATCTTGCACCTAAGTGTGACACATGTTTTCGGCATGCATTTGATCATATAAACACGATTTTAATCAAATATATCCGACTGTATGCATTGTTATTGAAAAAATAGAAATTTCGTTTAATAAATAAAATAAATTTAATTTTTGCAATGATCCTAACAGCTTGTACCTAAGTGCAACACATGTTTTCGGCATGCATTTGATCATATAAACACGATTTCAATCAAATATACCCGACTGTATGCATTGTTATTGAAAAAATAGAAATTTCGTTTAATAAATAAAATAAATTTAATTTTTGCAATGATCCTAACAGCTTGCACCAAAGTGCGACACATGTTTTAGGCATGGATTTGATCATTTAAATACGATTTTAATCAAATAAATTCGACTTTATGCATTGTTATTGAAAAAATTGAAATTCCATTTAATAAATAAAATAAATTTAATTTTTGCAATGATCCTAACAGCTTCCACCTAAGTGTGACACATGTTTTCGGCATGCATTTGATTTTTTAAACTTGATTTCAATCAAATAAATTTGACTTTATGCATTGTTATTGAAAAAATTGAAATTCCATTTAATAAATAAAATAAATTTAATTTTTGCAATGATCCTAACAGCTTGCACCTAAGTGCGACACATGTTTTAGGCATGGATTTAATCATTTAAATACGATTTAAAAAAAAAATTCGACTTTATGCATTGTTATTGAAAAAATTGAAATTCCATTTAATAAATAAAATAAATTTAATTTTTGCAATGATCCTAACAGCTTCCACCTAAGTGTGACACATGTTTTCGGCATGCATTTGATTTTTTAAACTTGATTTCAATCAAATAAATTTGACTTTATGCATTGTTATTGAAAAAATTGAAATTCCATTTAATAAATAAAATAAATTTAATTTTTGCAATGATCCTAACAGCTTGCACCTAAGTGCGACACATGTTTTAGGCATGGATTTGATCATTTAAATACGATTTAAAAAAAAAAATTCGACTTTATGCATTGTTATTGAAAAAATTGAAATTCCATTTAATAAATAAAATTAATTTAATTTTTGCATTGATCCTAATAGCTTGCACCTAAGTGTGACACATGTTTTCGGCATGCATTTGATTTTTTAAACTTGATTTCAATCAAATAAATTTGACTTTATGCATTGTTATTGAAGAAATTGAAATTTAATTTAATAAATAAAATAAATTTAATTTTTGCAATGATCCTAATATCTTGCACCTAAGTGTGACACATGTTTTCGGCATGTATTTGATCATATAAACACGATTTCAATCAAATTAATTCGACTTTAAGCATTGTTTTTGAAAAAATTGAAATTTCATTTAATAAATAAAATAAATTTAATTTTACAATGATCCTTATAGCTTGCACCTAAGTGCGACAAATGTTTTCGGCATGCTTTTGATCATATAAACACGATTTCAATCAAATAAATTCGACTTTATGCATTGTTATTGAAAAAATAGAAATTTCGTTTAATAAATAAAATAAATTTAATTTTTGCAATGACCCTAACAGCTTGTACCTAAGTGCAACACATGTTTTAGGCATGGATTTGATCATTTAAATACGATTTTAATCAAATAAATTCGACTTTATGCATTGTTATTGAAAAAATTGAAATTCCATTTAATAAATAAAATAAATTTAATTTTTGCAATGATCCTAACAGCTTGCACCTAGATTTAGATTAGACGGGGTCGATTGGCTGTGCAGAGCCTTACAGCACTGCGACCTGTTTAGATCTTTTGTACTAATACCCTACTGCTATTTGATTCCCAGAAATTCAACTTCCCTGACAAGGTTTAATTAATTTCCTGGGAGGTAATGACCTGATCCGTTCTGGCGTTACCGCCATACCTCCGGTTAGGGCCTGCCTTGTGGTAGCTAGAGCTACACACTCGCATAATATGTGTTCGGCCGTTTCTTCTGCCGATTCACATAATCTGCATGTGGTGTTATCCACTTCGCCCATATTGTGGAGATGGTACTTCACTGGGCAGTGTCCTGTTAGGAGACCGGTGATTAGTCTTATCTCGGTTTTGGTGAGGCGTAAGAGCTGTTTGGCTCTATTTGGCGAGAAGTCAATAAACATTTTGGATTGCCTTTGACCTGGTGCATTTTTCCAATGGTCTGTTTTGCACTTTTTTTTCCCATTCTTGGATCACGCCTTTTTTGTGTGCTTTCGATAGCCCACAGGTCGGTTTTGGTCCAATGATGGTAGTTGAGGCTCCTTCCTTAGCAAGTATATCGGCATGTTCATTGCCTTTTATGCTTGCGTGGCCGGGTACCCACATTAGGGTGAGCTTGTTGCCCTTTGCCAGTTGGTTCAGAGCCTGTTTACAGTTCCAAGTGGTCTTGGAGTTAAAGCTGTACGCTTTAAGGCTCTTTAGGGCAGCCTGGCTATCCGTGATTAGATATATGCGTGCCCCTTTGTAGCCCTTTTTTGTGCACACTTGAGCACATCTTTCTAAGGCTATTATTTCAGCCTGTAAGACAGAAGGGCCATGTCCGAGAGGAACTGATTCCTTATGCTTAGGCCCATATATGCCTATGCCGGTGCCCACCTCTGTCTTGGATGCATCTGTGTACCAGAGTGCAGAGTTGTGTTTTAGTTCTGTGTTTCGTTTCAGACTGTTTTGGCGACTATCAATAGTCACATCAAATCTTGATTCGAAGTCATAGTTGATCGGCATTATATCCGATGGTGTTTGTAGGAACTCGGTTGTGACGAGTTCTAGAATTTCTGAGTGCCCGGTTCTGTGGCCTGTACTGGTCCAGTTTAGTCTCAGTGCACTCATTAGACCTTCCTTTCTGATTTGTTCATGCAGGGGAAGTAGGTCTAGTAGAGCTTCCATTGCTGCAGAGGGAGTGCTACGTGCAGCTCCCGTGATACCAAGACAGGCCAGTCTTTGAAGAGCTTGGAGCTTCTTTTGTGCCGTTGCTTGTTTTGTTTTGGTCCACCATATTAGTGAGCCATATGTGATAATGGGTCTGACCACCATGATGTACAACCAGTGTATCATTTTAGGTTTGAGTCCCCATGATCTACCAAAGTGCCGGCGGCCTATCCAGAGTGCCGCCGTTGCTTTGCTTATCGTTTTTTCCAGATGCGCGTTCCAGTTAAGCTTCCTATCAAGCACTAAGCCTAAATATTTCACTTGGTCGGAAAGCGCAATTTCTTGTCCTTTTACTATGGGAGCTTTGATTGAAAGTTTCCTGCGATAAGTAAAAGGAACAATCACAGTTTTGTTCGGATTGACATTGAAACCCTCCCTCAGACACCATTTTGATATGGTGTTAAGGGCCTCTTGGGCAAGGGACGATACGACGCTGTCGTATTTACCCCTTATGACAACCGCAATGTCGTCGGCGTAGCCTTGCGTACTGTAGCCCTTATCTGCCAAGGTCGTGAGGAGCTCATCCACCACGATGCACCAGAGCAAGGGTGATAGAACCCCGCCTTGCGGGCACCCTTTCGCCGTGGTTATCGTTTCAGACTCACTCCCTATACCTGTCGTGATTTTGCGGTTTTCAAGTACAGCTTTAATCCATCTGATAGTGGGTATATCAATGCCCTTCCTGATGGCTCCCTTTTCCACGGTTTTGAAGGTCGTATTATCGAACGCCCCTTCAATATCCACGAAAATGCCTAGTGCAATCTCCTTGTATTGAAGCGATGCCTCTATGCCTGTTGTAAGGCTATGCAAGGCATCTACAGTAGATTTGCCAGGTTGATAGGCAAATTGTTGCCTATGTAGCGGGTTCGCTTTTAGGGCGCCGCACCTAATGTCGTTGTCCACGATTTTTTCAATGATTTTAAGGAGGAAAGAAGTGAGGCTGATTGAGCGGTAGGACTTAGCCTCATCAGGTGGCCTACGGCCCGCTTTGGGGATGAAGATCGCCCTGGCCTCCTTCCATTCCATTGGTATATAGCCCAGCGTGAAGCTGGCTTTGTATATTGCTTGCAGGTATGGAGCTAGTATGTCTAGCCCGTATTGCAGCAATGCAGGAAATATGCCATCTGGCCCTGGTGTTTTGAAGGGTTTGAAGCTTTAGACTGCCCATTCAATTTTTTCTCTAGTAATTAGTTTACCAGCCTTTCTTTTGCTCTCTCTGGTTGGTAGGAATATGCTTCCTTCCGTAGATTGAGCAGTTGTTGCGAGTGAGTCCGCAGGAGTTGAGCCCGGAAAGTGTGTCTTCAGGAGCACACTAAGACTTTCTTTGAGGCTCTCTGCGTGACTCCCATCAGGTTTTTTAATTAAACCGATGCCATTGGAGTGGTCTTTAGATAGGACCTTTTGGAGTCTTGCTGTCGGGGCTGTGTCGCTCACTCCCTCACAGAAAGCTCTCCAAGTTTTCCTTTTCGACTTCCTTAGCTCCTTGTTGTATTCTGATAGTGCCTGTCTGTAGGCATCCCAGTTGCCCGTCTTCTTTGCACTATTGAAGGTTTTTCTGGTTTGCGTCTTCAGGCGGTCTAAATCCTTATTCCACCAGGGCACATCTCTGTCAGGAGATCTCCTCTTAAGTGGACAGCTGGATTCGTATGCCTTTAAGATGCAATTCTTAAGGAGAGCCGCAGCTATTTCCAGCTCCCCTGTAGTTTGGATGTCGAGGCATAAGTCTTCGGTTCCCAGACCTAGGCACTCTCTGTAGAGGCCCCAGTCTGTGTTCCTCGGATTCCTGCACTCAACAACAGCTTCCTTAGTGACCTCAATATCAAACCCAATCTGTTGATGGTCTGATAAGGAGGGTTCTGCTAGAACTCGCCAATTTTTAATTGTACTTACTGTGAAGGCATCAGCCAGGGTGATATCTAGTACCTCCTGTCTGATTGCATTCACAAAGGTAGGCTCGCTACCTCTATTAACAATGTCTAGATTGTTAGAGATAATAAATTCAAGTAAATCCTTACCTCTAATATTGGTGTCCGTGCTGCGCCACACGGTGTTGTGTGCGTTGGCATCACAGCACAGGAGTAGATGTTTGTTTCCTTTGCTACACCATTCCACAAGTCTTCTTACCTCCTCTGGTGGCGGTGTATCCTTGTCACCCGGGAAGTAGGCCGAGGCCATGACTATGTGCCTTTTTCCTTTCTTCGTTGGGACCTCTACCAGCGCTGCCGCAAGGTCCCCTGTGGTGAATTCTGGAATGTAAATAAAGTTAATGTCCTTTCTGAGCATGAGGACTGCTCTTGATTTGGTGCAGTCTGCTTTGTATACTAACCTGCAATTTTCTTTAGGTAGACCGATTACCTGCCCGTTGTTAATCCAGGGCTCTTGTAAGAAGCCTATCCCAAATTTGGATTTCTTGAACCTCCAGTGCACGGCACTAGTTGCCGCTTTGGAGTGGTGGAGGTTCAGCTGTAGGCAGCGTATGCCCGCCATTGAGATGCCTAGACCTCAGAGGCACCAGCCTTTGGCTCTTTGGCCTTGGGCTTTTTGCCTTTCAGGGTATAGCTCCCCCTTACCTTGATTACCGCGGTGGATCCCTTATCGGCACACGTTTCCGCTTGCGGCGGAGTTGTGCCAACGGGTCCGCTGGTAGGCTCCTTTGAGCTAGAAGGGTCAGGACAAGCCTTTGTTGGCCCTTCGCCCTTTGGTGCTCTTTTGCCCTTGGGTCTTAGCTCCACCCAGCCAAACCCGTAGCAAATCTTGTTGCCCATTTTCTCCAGGCTGTCGGCGGAATTTGAGTCCACCGACAGCGTGACCTCCAGTTTGGGTCCCTTCGGATCTCTCCTGAGAACCCTCCAGCTTGAGGCCTTTAGACTGTTCTGGGCCTCAATTAGCGAGATTAGCTTCGCATTTGTGTATTCCAGGCTGTTTGGGAAGTAGCCTATCAGGATCTTAGAATGAGGCATTTCTGCCTCATCCAGCACCCTTAATTTGGCTCCCTCCCATAGCCTGAGATGGGCAGCTGCGCTTGCACCTAAGTGTGACACATGTTTTAGGCATGGATTTGATCATTTAAATACGATTTTAATCAAATAAATTCGACTTTATGCATTGTTATTGAAAAAATTGAAATTCCATTTAATAAATAAAATTAATTTAATTTTTGCAATGATCCTAATAGCTTGCACCTAAGTGTGACACATGTTTTCGGCATGCATTTGATTTTTTAAACATGATTTCAATCAAATAAATCTGACTTTATGCATTGTTATTGAAAAAATTGAAATTTCATTTAATAAATAAAATAAATTTAATTTTTGCAATGATCCTAATATCTTGCACCTAAGTGCTACACATGTTTTTGGCGTGCATTTGATCATTTAAACTTGATTTCAATCAAATAAATATGTCCGACTGTATGCATTGTTATTGAAAAAATAGAAATTTCGTTTAATAAATAAAATAAATTTAATTTTTGCAATGATCCTTACAGCTTGCAGCTAAGTGCGACACATGTTTTCGGCATGCATTTAATCATATAAACACGATTTCAATCAAATTAATACGACTTTATGCATTGTTATTGAAAAAATTGAAATTTCATTTAATAAATTAAATAAATTTAATTTTTGCAATGATCCTTATGGCTTGCACCTAAGTGTGACACATGTTTTAGGCATGCATTTGATCATTTAAACTTGATTTTAATCAAATAAATTCGACTTTAGGCGTTGTTATTGAAAAAATTGAAATTTCATTTAATAAATAAAATAAATTAAATTTTTGCAATGATCCTTATAGCTTCCACCTAAGTGCGACACATGTTTTCGGCATGCATTTGATCATATAAACACGATTTCAATCAAATTAATTCGACTTTATGCATTGTTATTGAAAAAATTGAAATTTCATATAATAAATTAAATAAATTTAATTTTTGCAATGATCCTTATGGCTTGCACCTAAGTGCGGCACATGTTTTAGGCATGCATTTGATCATATAAACACGATTTCAATCAAATAAATTCGACTTTATGCATTGTCATTGAAAAAATCTAAATTTCATTTAATAAATAAAATAAATTTAATTTTTGCAATGATCCTAATATCTTGCACCTAAGTGTGACACATGTTTTCGTCATGCATTTGATCATATAAACACGATTTCAATCAAATATATCCGACTGTATGCATTGTTATTGAAAAAATTGAAATTTCGTTTAATAAATAAAATAAATTTAATTTTTGCAATGATCCTAACAGCTTGTACCTAAGTGCAACCTATATTTTAGGCATGAATTTGATCATTTAAATACGATTTAAATCAAATAAATTCGACTTTATGCATTGTTCTTGAAAAAATTGAAATTCCATTTAATAAATAAAATAAATTTAATTTTTGCAATGATCCTAATAGCTTGCACCTAAGTGCGACAAATGTTTTCGGCATGCAATTGAACATATAAACACGATTTCAATCAAATTAATTCGACTTTATGTATTGTTATTGAAAAAATTTAAATTTAATTTTATAAATAAAATAAATTTAATTTTTGCAATGATCCTAATATCTTGCACCTAAGTGTGACACATGTTTTCGGCATGTATTTGATCATTTAAACACGATTTCAATCAAATTATTTCGACTTTAAGCATTGTTTTTGAAAAAATTGAAATTTCATTTAATAAATAAAATAAATTTAATTTTTGCAATGATCCTAACAGCTTGCACCTAAGTGCGACAAATGTTTTCGGCACGCTTTTGATCATATAAACACGATTTCAATCAAATAAATTCGACTTTATGCATTTTTATTGAAAAAATTGAAATTTCATTTAATAAATAAAATAAATTTAATTTTTGCAATGATCCTAATATCTTGCACCTAAGTGTGACACATGTTTTCGGCATGCATTTGATCATATAAACACGATTTCAATCAAATATATCCGACTGTATGCATTGTTATTGAAAAAATAGAAATTTCGTTTAATAAATAAAATAAATTTAATTTTTGCAATGATCCTAACAGCTTGTACCTAAGTGCAACACATGTTTTAGGCATGGATTTGATCATTTAAATACGATTTTAATCAAATAAATTCGACTTTATGCATTGTTATTGAAAAAATTAAAATTTCATTTAATAAATAAAATAAATTTAATTTTTGCAATGATCCTAACAGCTTGCACCTTAGTGCGACACATGTTTTCGGCATGCATTTGATCATATAAACACGATTTCAATCAAATTAATTCGACTTTAAGCATTGTTATTGAAAAAATTGAAATTTCATTTAATAAATAAAATAAATTTAATTTTTGCAATGATCCTTATAGCTTGCACCTAAGTGCGACACATGTTTTCGGCATGCATTTAATCATATAAACACGTTTTTATTCAAATATATCTGACTTTATGAATTTTTATTGAAAAAATTGAAATTTCATTTAATAAATAAAATAAATTTAATTTTTGCAATGATCCTAACAGCTTGCACCTAAGTGCAACACATGTTTTCGTCATGCATTTGATCATATAAACACGATTTCAATCAAATTAATTCGACTTTATGCATTGTTATTGAAAAAATTGAAATTTCATTTAATAAATAAAATAAATTTAATTTTTGCAATGATCCTAATAGCTTGCACCTAAGTGCGACAAATGTTTTCGGCATGCAATTGAATATATAAACACGATTTCAATCAAATTAATTCGACTTTATGCATTGTTATTGAAAAAATTGAAATTTCATTTAATAAATAAAATAAATTTAATTTTTGCAATGATCCTAATAGCTTGCACCTAAGTGCGACAAATGTTTTCGGCATGCAATTGAATATATAAATACGATTTCAATCAAATTAATTCGACTTTATGCATTGTTTTTGAAAAAATTGAAATTCCTTTTAATAAATAAAATAAATTTAATTTTTGCAATGATCCTAATAGCTTGCACCTAAGTGCGACACATGTTTTGGGCATGCATTTGATCATTTAAACTTGATTTCAAATAAATAAATTCGACTTTATGCATTGTGATTGAAAGAATTGAAATTTCATTTAATAAATAAAATAAATGTATTTTTTGCAATGATCCTAATAGCTTGCACCTAAGTGCGACACATGTTTTCGGCATGCATTTGATCATATAAACACGATTTGAATCAAATTAATTCGACTTTATGCATTGTTTACGAAAAAATTGAAATTCCTTTTAATAAATAAAATAAATTTAATTTTTGCAATGATCCTAATAGCTTGCACCTAAGTGCGACACATGTTTTCGGCATGCATTTGATCATATAAACACGATTTTAATCAAATTAATTCGACTTTATGCATTGTTATTGAAAAAATTGAAATTTCATTTAATAAATAAAAATTTTTTTTCTTTTTTAAAGGAAGGACGTGGATGGAATTGCGGGTTTTTTTAGGGAACGTGAATGATTTGGGAATTGACGTCGGCTACGAGGCCATCTGCCACAACCGTTGTTTTTAATTGTATAATTTGAAATTAAATGAATAAATGAATAACGATAGACAAACACAACGACCATGGTCCCGAGCGAATATTCCGAGGCCCCGAAATTTTTCGCCCGGGTTGGGATTCGAACCCACACAGCACGCGGTGCAACCGGCACAAGCGCTCGCCTGTACCCACTACACCAACGGGCCGCCCGAATAAATAAAATAAATTTAATTTTTGCAATGATCCTTATGGCTTGCACCTAAGTGTGACACATGTTTTTGGCATGCAATTGATCATATAAACACGATTTCAATCAAATTAATTCGACTTAAATCATTGCTTTTGAAAAAATTGAAATTTCATTTAATAAATAAAAAAAATTAATTTTTGCAATGATTTCAATCAACACATGTTTTCGGCATGCATTTGATTTTTTAAACATGATTTCAATCAAATAAATCTGACTTTATGCATTGTTATTGAAAAAATTGAAATTTCATTTAATAAATAAAATAAATTTAATTTTTGCAATGATCCTAATATCTTGCATCTAAGTGCTACACATGTTTTTGGCGTGCATTTGATCATTTAAACTTGATTTTAATCAAATAAATATGTCCGACTGTATGCATTGTTATTGAAAAAATAGAAATTTCGTTTAATAAATAAAAAGAAATCAGACAATCCCCGCCCTCTTAAGGTGATCTTTCAGGATAGTAATTTGGCTATTGAAGTAATAAAAAATTCCAAAACCTATAATAATGGTAATATCAAAGTTGCTGCCGATTTAACCTTATTACAGCGAACACATTTAAAGAACTTGCGGGAAGAATTGACTCGGCGTTCCAATGCCGGTGAGCCAAATCTTACAATTAGATACATAAGAGGTGTACCGAAAATTATTCAGGATCGTCGCCAAAAAAACTAGCATCGTCCCTTCAGTCTGTCCTGTCAATATACCACCAAAATGTCCGTGGACTCAACTCAAAAACTAACGAATTCTACTTAAATAGTTTATCATGCGAGTACGATATTATAACATTAACTGAAACCTGGCTAAAAAGTGGTGTTCTAGACAAAGAACTATGTTCTGATAGTTACAATGTATTTAGATGCGACAGATTATTGAAAAAAGGAGGCGGAGTTCTTATTGCAGTGAAGAGCATTTTTAAATGTGATGAAATCCCCTTATCGTGGAATTCAGTAATGATTGACTTGGTAGCTGTTCGTGTGTCTTTCCAGCATACATCACTCATAATTGTTTGTGTATACATTCCTCCCAATACGGACCTAAATGATTACGACATGCTTTTTGAATTTATAGAAACTAACTTAAATCAATCGAACATGATCTTGGTAGGCGATTTTAACTTACCTAACTATTATGACTGGAAGGTAAATAACAACAAATTCCAATCTCTCTCACCACTTGCAAACTTTATGACACTAAATGACTTCGAGCAATTTAATATGATAACTAATGCCAATAATCGTATACTTGACCTGGTTCTTGCATCATCTTCCTCTAACTGTAACGTTATTAGAGCAATAGATATATTAACTAAAGAGGACAGTCACCAACCCGCAATATGCTGTGACTTCTCCTTTAATCGATCTATTAATTTTAATCGGAAAGAACCAGCTGCAGAATCTTACAACTTTAAAGCTGCTAACTTAGTAACGGTATATAATGCTATAGCAGAACTTGATTGGTCTGATCTATACTCACAGTTAAATGTCGATGAAGCGTGCAATACGCTATATATTAAACTATACAGTGTCTTGGATAAACATGTACCTAAGAGGAAAAAGCATAATAGCTCCAATTCATTACCACCATGGTCAAATAATGAAATTTCAAGGATGATACGTAATAAAAAACGTCTTCGTCGTATTCTCAAGAGAAATAATAACACTACGAACCTCACTAAATTTAATGACGCCAGGAAACTACTTAAAACGAAGATGAAAGAAGCTTATTCAAATCACCTACACAAAATTGAAGAAGACATTGCCAAGGAACCCCGGGAATTTTGGTCACATGTTAACAATAAAAGAAGAAACTCACGGATACCCGGACGCATGCATCTTGGTGAAAATGTTCTGGAATCACCTTCGTCAATTGTTAACAGTTTCGCCGACTATTTTAGTAAAGTGTATGTTAATAATGCTGTAAATTCGAATCCATGTCATGTTCAAGATCACATTGGTAATTTCCACATTAGTGAAGACATGGTATCTGTCGAACTGTGTAAACTTAAACCTAAATTAACAATGGGAGCTGACCAAATTCCAGCATTCTTGGCCAAGGATTGTCGACATTACTTTATCAAACCGTTACAGTATATATTTAATTTAATTTTGAAAACAGGAATCTTCCCGAAGTGTTGGAAAGTTACCAATGTGTGTCCTATATTCAAAAAGGGAAATCGTAATAACATCGAGAACTATCGTCCTATTTCTCTAATCTCGATTTTTTCTAAGATTTTCGAAAGTATATTAGTTGATGAAATGTACTCCAAGGTGGACAAATCCCTATCAGAACATCAGCACGGGTTTATGAAGAGAAGATCGACCCAAACTAATTTAATAAATCTTACTCAGTTCATTTCTCGGAGCTTGGACACCGGTAAACAAGTGGATGTGATATATACGGATCTCACCAAAGCTTTCGACCGGATCCCTCATAATGCGCTTATTACATGTATGCAGGATTATAATATAAGTTCAAATATTATAAGCGTTATAGATTGTTATCTAAGAGACAGAAAACTCTATGTTACATACATGGGCTATATTTCAAAAGTATATACAGCTTATAGTGGGGTTCCTCAGGGCTCTAATTTAGGTCCTGTTCTCTTCCTAATATTTATTAATGGCGTATGTAAGTTTCTTGATTGTAACTACTTGATGTATGCGGACGATATTAAGCTTTTTCGTGTTATTAATAACCTTAGTGATTGCACCATTTTACAGAATAATTTAAGTCATCTTGGTAGCTGGTGTGATAACAATGGCTTAAGCATAAATGCTAGTAAATGTTCCGTAATATCTTACTACAGAATAAAAAATCCAATTTTATTTAATTACTCGGTTAATAATATAACTGTTGATAGAGCGGTTGAATTTAAAGATCTTGGAATACTCTTTGATAAAAATCTTTCATTTAGTCCCCACATTTATAATGTGACCAGTTCCGCATATAAATTATTAGGTTTTATTATTCGCAATGGACGTGAGTTTAAATCTATAGCAACATTAATCACATTGTATAATTCAATAGTACTTAGTAGTGTAGCGTAAAAATCTTATCCCAGGGCGCCGTTGGTTGTTGGAATGGGTGTGGAAATATTGGAAAAGAAATAAACCTGTGGGTTCGGGGGGACAGCTTTATTTCCGCAGCTACGTACATTAATTGACTTTCGACGTGTATATAAAAAACTACAAAGTAGAAACAAACCGTTACATATTTATATTTTAAAAGGTAGAACTTGCAACTTACCTACAGCAGGTCACGAGAAACAATAACTGTAAGACTCGACAGCCAGTAGGCATGTAGCTTTTAATTATAATTAATCTAGTCAGTAATGATTTTAGTATATTACTAATAATTCAACTTATCGTCTCGCTGCTCACGGCGATCAACCCAAAAATCCTCGTTCGGCGAGGCGGCCACAAAAACCTTGCAGATCCCTCTCCGCCGAGCCGAGTGCGCGCAAACTAAACCGCGCGAACACGATTTAAAATACGTACGTACGTATTTTATGCTACAGTAGATTGAACTATTGTGCATGCGTCTGGTCTCCCGGTTACGCAAAATATATTATTATGTTGGAACGCGTTCAGAGAAAATTTGTAAAATTTCTATACTACATGAAATATCACATTTATCCAGATGAAACAGTTAACTACTTTGATCTGCTACTTGAATTCGGACTTCTTTCTATTTCTAATCGTCACAAACTAATCTGCGTAAATGAGTCATTTAAAATAGTGAATGGTTATATCGATAATAGTACCATTTTAGATAATATTAATTTCACTGTACCCAGATTGTCGGCTCGCCATAAGCATACATTTTCTTATCTAACTCCGCGTACTAATAATCATGTCAACTCTCCTCTCAATAAAATGTTTAGGCATTACCATGATGTTCAATACAACGTTGACATTTTTTGCAATAACTTAAAGCAATTTAATATTGACTTAAGGAATAGTCTAATGTAAATTTGAATATCATATCACTCATTAATTGTTTCGTTTAAATCGCTTCATTTGTAACAGTGTCATCGCTACTATGTTGTAAACTGTATTAGATTATTAACAATAACAAATTAGTTTAGTTTTAATGTATAGGCTAACTATAAATTTTTCTAATTATATATGTATAAATATACTCTGTACACCTTACATTTTCTCTGTAATTGGACAATTGTCTGTTGGGAAAATAAATATTATTATTATTATTATTATTATTATTATAAAATAAATTTAATTTTTGCAATGATCCTTACACCTTGCAGCTAAGTGCGACACATGTTTTCGGCATGCATTTAATCATATAAACACGATTTCAATCAAATTAATACGACTTTATGCATTGTTATTGAAAAAATTGAAATTTCATTTAATAAATTAAATAAATTTAATTTTTGAAATGATCCTTATGGCTTGCACCTAAGTGTGACACATGTTTTAGGCATGCATTTGATCATTTAAACTTGATTTAAATCAAATAAATTCGACTTTAGGCATTGTTTTTGAAAAAATTGAAATTTCATTTAATAAATAAAATAAATTTAATTTTTGCAATGATCCTTATAGCTTGCACCTAAGTGCGACACATGTTTTCGGCATGAATTTGATCATATAAATACGATTTCAATCAAATTAATTCGACTTTATGAATTGTTATTGAAAAAATTGAAATTTCATTTAATAAATAAAATAAATTTAATTTTTGCAATGATCCTTATAGCTTCCACCTAAGTGCGACACATGTTTTCGGCATGCATTTGATCATATAAACACGATTTCAATCAAATTAATTCGACTTTATGCATTGTTATTGAAAAAATTGAAATTTTATTTAATAAATTAAATAAATTTAATTTTTGCAATGATCCTTATGGCTTGCACCTAAGTGTGGCACATGTTTTTGGCATGCATTTGAACATATAAACACGATTTCAATCAAATTAATTCGACTTAAAGCATTGTTTTTGAAAAAATTGAAAATTCATTTAATAAATAAAAAAATTTAATTTTTGCAATGATCCTAATATCTTACACCTAAGTGCGAAACATGTTTTCGGCATGCATTTGATCATATAAACACGATTTCAATCAAATATATCCGACTGTATGCATTGTTATAGAAAAAATAGAATTTTCATTTAATAAATAAAATAAATTTAATTTTTGCAATGATTCTAACAGCTTGCACCTTAGTGCGACACATGTTTTCGGCATGCATTTAAACATATAAACACGATTTTAATCAATATAATTCGACTTTATGCATTGTGATTGAAAGAATTGAAATTTCATTTAATAAATAAAATAAATTTAATTTTTGCAATGATCCTTATAGCTTGCACCTAAGTGCGACCCATGTTTTCGGCATGCATTTGATCATATAAACACGATTTCAATCAAATTAATTCGACTTTATGCATTGTTATTGAAAAAATTCAAATTTCATTTAATAAATAAAATAAATTTAATTTTTGCAATGATCCTCATAGCTTGCACCTAAGTGCGACACATGTTTTCGGCATGCATTTAATCATATAAACACGTTTTTAATCAAATATATCTGACTTTATGCATTGTTATTGAAAAAATTGAAATTTCATTTAATAAATAAAATAAATTTAATTTTTGCAATGATCCTAACAGCTTGCACCTAAGTGCGACACATGTTTTCGGCATGCATTTGATCATATAAACACGATTTCAATCAAAATAATTCGACTTTATGCATTGTTATTGAAAAAATTGAAATTTCATTTAATAAATAAAATAAATTTAATTTTTGCAATGATCCTAATAGCTTGCACCTAAGTGCGACAAATGTTTTCAGCATGCAATTGAATATATAAATACGATTTCAATCAAATTAATTCGACTTTATGCATTGTTATTGAAAAAATTGAAATTTCATTTTATAAATAAAATAAATTTAATTTTTGCAATGATCCTAATAGCTTGCACCTAAGTGCGACAAATGTTTTCGGCATGCAATTGAATATATAAACACGATTTAAATCAAATTAATTCGACTTTATGCATTGTTATTGAAAAAATTGAAATTTCATTTAATAAATAAAATAAATTTAATTTTTGCAATGATCCTAATGGCTTGCACCTAAGTGTGACACATGTTTTCGGCATGCATTTAATCATATAAACACGATTTTAATCAAATTAATTCGACTGTAAGCATTGTTTTTGAAAAAATTGAAATTTCATTTAATAAATAAAATAAATTTAATTTTTGCAATGATCCTAACAGCTTGCACCAAAGTGCGACAAATGTTTTCGGCATGCTTTTGATCATATAAACACGATTTCAATCAAATAAATTCGACTTATGCATACAGTCGGATATATTTGATTGAAATCGTGTTTATATGATCAAATGTATGCCGAAAACATGTGTCACACTTAGGTGCAAGATATAAGGATCATTGCAAAAATTAATTTTTTTTATTTATTAAATGAAATTTCAATTTTTTCAAAAACAATGATTTAAGTCGAATTAATTTGATTGAAATCGTGTTTATATGATTAATGGCATGCCAAAAACATGTGTCACACTTAGGTGCAAGCCATAAGGATCATTGCAAAAATTAAATTTATTTTATTTATTAAATGAAATTTCAATTTTTTCAATAACAATGCATAAAGTCGAATTATAATCGGCATGCATTTGATCATATAAACACGATTTCAATCAAACTAATTCGACTTTATGCATTGTTTTTGAAAAAATTGAAATTCCTTTTAATAAATAAAATAAATTTAATTTTTGCAATGATCCTAATAGCTTGCACCTAAGTGCGACATATGTTTTCGGCATACATTTGATCATATAAACACGATTTCAATCAAATTAGGTCGACTTTATGCATTGTTATTAAAAAAATTGAAATTTCATTTAATAAATAAAATAAATTTAATTTTTGCAATGATCCTTATGGCTTGCACCTAAGTGTGACACATGTTTTTGGCATGCAATTGATCATATAGACACGATTTCAATCAAATTAATTCGACTTAAATCATTGTTTTTGAAAAAATTGAAATTTCATTTAATAAAAAAAAAAAATTAATTTTTGCAAAGATCCTTATATCTTGCACCTAAGTGTGACACATGTTTTCGGCATGAATTTAATCATATAAACACGATTTCAATCAAATATATCCGACTGTATGCATTGTTATTGAAAAAATAGAAATTTCATTTAATAAATAAAATAAATTTAATTTTTGCAATGATCCTAACAGCTTGCACCCAGGTGCGACACATGTTTTCGGCATGCATTTGATCATATAAACGCGATTTGAATCAAACTAATTCGACTTTATGCATTGTTTTTGAAAAAATTGAAATTCCTTTTAATAAATAAAATAAATTTAATTTTTGCAATGATCCTAATAGCTTGCACCTAAGTGCGACACATGTTTCCGGCATGCATTTGATCATATAAACACGATTTCAATCAAATTAATTCGACTTTATGCATTGTTTTTAAAAAAATTGAAATTCCTTTTAATAAATAAAATAAATTTAATTTTTGCAATGATCCTAATAGCTTGCACCTAAGTGCTACACATGTTTTGGGCATGCATTTGATCATTTAAACTTGATTTCAAATAAATAAATTAAACTTTATGCATTGTGATTGAAAGAATTGAAATTTCATTTAATAAATAAAATAAATGTAATTTTTGCAATGATCCTAACAGCTTGCACCCAGGTGTGACACATGTTTTCGGCATGCATTTGATCATATAAACGCGATTTGAATCAAACTAATTCGACTTTATGCATTGTTTTTGAAAAAATTGAAATTCCTTTTAATAAATAAAATAAATTTAATTTTTGCAATGATCCTAATAGCTTGCACCTAAGTGCGACACATGTTTTCGGCATGCATTTGATCATATAAACACGATTTCAATCAAATTAATTCGAATTTATGCATTGTTATTGAAAAAATTGAAATTGCATTTAATAAATAAAATAAATTTAAACTTTGCAATGATCCTTATAGCTTGCACCTAAGTGCGACACATGTTTTCTGCATGCATTTGATCATATAAACACGATTTCAATCAAATTAATTCGACTTTATTCATTGTTATTGAAAAAATTGAAATTTCATTTAATATATAAAATAAATTTAATTTTTGCAATGATCCTTATGGCTTGCACCTAAGTGTGACACATGTTTTCGGTATGCATTTGATCATATAAACACGATTTCAATAAAAGTAATTCGACTTTAAGCATTGTTTTTGAAAAAATTGAAATTTCATTTAATAAATAAAATAAATTTAATTTTTGCAATGATCCTAACAGCTTGCACCTAAGTGCGACACATGTTTTCGGCATGCATTTGATCATATAAACACGATTTCAATCAAATTAATTCGACTTTATGCATTGTTATTGAAAAAATTGAAATTTCATTTAATAAATAAAATAAATTTAATTTTTGCAATGATCCTAATAGCTTGCACCTAAGTGCGACAAATGTTTTCGGCATGCAATTGAATATATAAACACGATTTCAATCAAATTAATTCGACTTTATGCATTGTTATTGCAAAAATTGAAATTTCATTTAATAAATAAAATAAATTTAATTTTTGCAATGATCCTAATGGCTTGCATCTAAGTGTCACACATGTTTTCGGCATGCATTTAATTATATAAACACGATTTCAATCAAATTAATTCGACTGTAAGCATTGTTTTTGAAAAAATTGAAATTTCATTTAATAAATAAAATAAATTTAATTTTTGCAGCTTGCTCCTAAGTGCGACAAATGTTTTCGGCATGCTTTTGATCATATAAACACGATTTCAATCAAATAAATTCGACTTTATGCATTGTGATTGAAAGAATTGAAATTTCATTTAATAAATAAAATAAATTTAATTTTTGCAATGATCCTAATAGCTTGCACCAAAGTGTGACACATGTATTCGGCATGCATTTGATTATATAAACACGATTTCAATTAAATATATCCGACTTTATGCATTGTTATTGAAAAAAATAGAAATTTCATTTAAAAAATAAAATAAATTTAATTTTTGCAATGATCCTAACAGCTTGCACCTTAGTGCGACACATGTTTTCGGCATGCATTTGATCATATAAACACGATTTCAATCAAATTAATTCGACTTTATGCATTGTTATTGAAAGAATTTAAATTTCATTTAATAAATAAAATAAATTTAATTTTTGCAATGATCCTAATAGCTTGCACCTTAGTGCGACACATGTTTTCGGCATGCATTTGATTATATAAACATGATTTCAGTCAATATAATTCGACTTTATGCATTGTTATTGAAAAAATTGAAATTTCATTTAATAAATAAAATAAATTTAATTTTTGCAATGATCCTAACAGCTTGCACCTTAGTGCGACACATGTTTTCGGCATGCATTTGATCATATAAACACGATTTAATTCAAATTAATACGACTTTATGCATTGTTATCGAAAAAATTGAAATTTCATTTAATAAATAAAATATATTTAATTTTTGCAATGATCCTTATAGCTTGCACCTAAGTGCGACACATGTTTTCGGCATGCATTTGATCATATAAACACGATTTCTATCAAATAAATTCGACTTTATGCATTGTTTTTGAAAAAATTGAAATTTTATTCAATAAATAAATTAAATTTAATTTTTGCAAAGATCCTAATAGCTTGCACCTAAGTGCGACACATGTTTTTGACATGCATTTGATCATATAAACACGATTTTAATCAAATTAATTCGTGTTTATGCATTGTTATTGAAAAAATTGAAATTTCATTTAATAAATAAAATAAATTTAATCTTTGCAATGATCCTAATATCTTGCACCTAAGTGCGACACACGTTTTTGGCATGCATTTGATCATTTAAACTTGATTTCAATCAAATAAATTCGACTTTAGGCATTGTTTTTGAATAAATTGAAATTTCATTTAATAAATAAAATAAATGTAATTTTTGCAATGATCCTTATAGCTTGCACCTAAGTGCGACACATGTTTTCGGTATGCATTTGATCATATAAACATGTTTTCAATTAAATATATCCGACTTTATGCATTGTTATTTAAAAAATTAAAATTTCATTTAATAAATAAAATAAATTTAATTTTTGCAATGATCCTAACAGCTTGCACCTAAGTGCAACACACGTTTTCGGCATGCTTTTGATCATATAAACACGATTTCAATTAAATTAATTCGACTTTATGCATTGTGATTGAAAAAATTGAAATTTCATTTAATAAATAAAATAAATTTAATTTTTGCAATGATCCTAACAGCTTGCACCTAAGTGCGACACATGTTTTCGGCATACATTTGATCATATAAACACGATTTCAATCAAATTAATTCGACTTTATGCATTGGTATTGAAAAAATTGAAACTTTATTCAATAAATAAAATAAATTTAATTTTTGCAATGATCCTAATAGCTTGCACCTAAGTGCGACACATGTTTTTGGCATGCATTTAATCATTTAAACTTGATTTCAATCAAATAAATTCGACTTTATGCATTGTTATTGAAAGAATTGAAATTTCATTTAATAAATAAAATAAATTTAATTTTTTTCAATGATCCTATCAGCTTGCACCTAAGTGCGACACATGTTTTCGGTATGCATTTGATCATATAAACACGTTTTCAATCAAATATATCCGACTTTATGCATTGTTATTTAAAAAATTAAAATTTCATTTAATAAATAAAATAAATTTAATTTTTGCAATGATCCTAACAGCTTGCACCTAAGTGCAACACACGTTTTCGGCATGCATTTGATCATATAAACACGATTTCAATTAAATTAGTTCGACTTTATGCATTGTTATTGAAAAAATTGAAATTCCATGTAATAAATAAAATAAATTTAATTTTTGCAATGATCCTAACAGCTTGCACCTAAGTGCGACACTAGTTTTCGGCATGCACTTGATAATATAAACACGATTTCAATCAAATTAATTCGACTTTATGCATTGTTATTGAAAAAATTGAAATTTCATTTAATAAATAAAATAAATTTAATTTTTGCAATGATCCTAATTACTTGCACCTAAGTGCTACACATGTTTTTGGCGTGCTTTTGATCATTTAAACTTGATTTCAATCAAATAAATATATCCGACTGTATGCATTGTTATTGAAAAAATAGAAATTTCGTTTAATAAATAAAAGAAATTTAATTTTTGCAATGATCCTAACAGCTTGCACCCAAGTGCGACACATGTTTTCGGCATGCATTTAATCATATAAACACGATTTCAATCAAATTAATACGACTTTATGCATTGTTATTGAAAAAATTGAAATTTCATTTATTAAATTAAATAAATTTAATTTTTGCAATGATCCTTATGGCTTGCACCTAAGTGTGACACATGTTTTAGGCATGCATTTGATCATTTAAACTTGATTTTAATCAAATAAATTCGACTTTAGGCATTGTTTTTGAAAAAATTGAAATTTCATTTAATAAATAAACTAAATTTAATTTTTGCAATGATCCTTATAGCTTGCACCTGAGTGCGACACCTGTTTTCGGCATGCATTTGATCATATTTCAGAATGTGGGCGGAATTCGTTCTAAGATTAGTAATCTGAAGTTAAATGCAAAACTAACTGATTATGATGTATTAGTAATTATTGAAACTTGGCTTGATTCATCTGTAACTGATAGTGAACTAGGTCTTCGTGATTTTACATTATTTAGATGCGACCGATCTAGTAGTACTAGCTGTAAATCACGTGGGGGTGGTGTAATGATTGCGGTTCGATCTCACCTTCATAGCAATATCGTAAACGTTGTGTCGAATATCGAGGAATTATATGTTAAAGTGTGTGATAATTTTATTATTTCATCGGTTTATATTCCACCTGCTTCAAATATTTCATCATATGTAGATTATTGCTCTTCCTTCGATCAAGTGTGTAATTTATATCCTAATTTTAAGTTTGTATTTTGCGGTGACTTTAATTTGCCTTACGCATCCTGGAACATTAACGGGAACACTATTTTGACCACTGACAACGTTTGTACTTATGCTCAAATTTTAGCAGAGTCGTTAGAGTTTAATCATTTACGTCAGTTGAATGCTTTACCTAACAGTCGCGGTGTATATTTAGATTTAATTTTTTCAAATGTAGCCAACATTAATATTTCAACGTCGGATGATCCTCTTTTTAATGCTAGCATTCATCATATACCCTACACAATAACCGTAGTTGCTAGCGATATTACTGAATCTCTTCCCTACACTGATTTATTGTACAACTTTAAAGCAGCCAACTACCATGAAATCAACATGTTTTTATCTAGTATTTTTTGGCAAGATTATCTTGATAGCGGTGATGTTAATGTTGTTGTTGATAAATTCTATTGTGTTTGTAGGTATGCTATTCAAAAATTTGTTCCCGTTAAGCTTGTTAAATCATCTTCATTCCCAAAATGGTTCAATGCTACTTTAATTCACCTTATTAAAAATAATAAGAAAGCACATATGAAATATAAATCAAGCGGTAACTATAATGATTATCAACAGTTTAAATGTCTTCGTTCCGAGTGCAAAGCACTAGGTGATGAACTCTATGCAAACCATATATATAAAATGGAATCAAATATACAGCATAATGCTAGATCATTCTGGAATTTTGTTAATGAATCTAGGAAAACTGATGGTTTTCCTAAGCATATGTATTTGGATGAGATATCTTGTAGTTCTGGCGATAAGTGTGTAAACCTATTTGCCGATTTTTTTTCTGATGTTTATGTAAATGATCACCCGGCAATGCCTGATGTTACTCCTATTAATTGTATAAACTTAAGCCACTTTAATATTAATAAGTCTGATGTCTTCAATGTTATAAATACATTACCGGACTCGTGTAATCCTGGGCCAGATGGAATACCAGCTTTTTTCATAAAAAGATGTATTTACTCATTGTGTATACCATTGAACATTATATTTAATGTATCTATCAATACATGTGTATTTCCTTCAGTCTGGAAAGAAAGTTTTATTAATCCAGTTTTTAAAAATGGAAGCAGAGAAGACATCAAGAACTATAGAGGAATTGCAATCCAATCGGTCATCCCTAAACTTCTGGATAAATTAATTTCTATTCAGTTAATGTTTCATTGCAAAAATATTATTTGCAACGAACAACATGGTTTTTGTTACGGTAAGTCAGCTGTATCTAATTTACTAATTTACCAATCTTATATCTTAAAAGCCTTCGAAAGTAATTCCCAGGTGGATGCAGTGTATACAGACTTTTCCAAGGCCTTTGACCGTGTCTCTCTGTCTATCTTGGTAAATAAATTACAGCGGATGGGTTTTGGGGATAATATAACTAAATGGATTTATAGTTTTCTGACCGATAGACTGCAATTCGTGAAAATTAATCACTTCGTATCCAAGGCAATTAATGTAACCTCAGGTGTCCCTCAAGGTTCTCATTGTGGGCCAATTTTATTTTCGTTATTTATAAACGATCTGAAACTATACATTAAACATTCGAAGTTCCTACTTTTTGCTGATGATCTCAAGGTATTTCGTACAATTACAGACTTAAATGACGCCGTGTACTTACAAGACGACTTAAATAACATCTATAGATGGTGCTGTGATAATAAATTGTATTTTAACCAGAGAAAATGTTTGTCCATATCTTTCGGTAGAGGGCAAATTATCAACAACGACTACAACATCAATGGAATAAGACTCTCTTCAGTTGATTACATTAAAGATCTTGGTGTTATAATGGATAGTAGACTCACATTTTCTAAGCATATAGATAGTATATGTTGTAAATCATTACACACGCTGGGATTTATTAATCGTTTCGCGAAGAATTTTTCTATTGAGGCTCAGAAACTTTTATTCATTTCTCTGGTGCGATCGCAATTGGAATACGCCTGCTGTATTTGGTCACCAATATATTCTAAACATATTTTACAGCTTGAACGAGTACAAAACAAATTCCTGTTGTCTATGTCTTATAGAAATGGTATCAACAGGATTGATTATAGTCGTAGCAACATGCTGTTGTCACTGAAATTAACCTCTCTTCGCGAGAGACGTAACTTTTCTGATCTATGCGTACTGTTCAAAATCGTAAACGGATTAATAAATTCCAGTGAACTACTTGCTAGTATAAATTTCAACATACCATCTACAACGAGATCAAACTTACTTTTCCGAGAAACGTTTCATCGCACTAATTATGCCCGTAACAATGCGGTCTGTCGGATGATGAGAATAGGCAACTTGGTCTGTTCTTCGCCTAATTTTATTTTATTCGGAACATCGTACAATAGTTTTAAGCGCCCTTTAAAATACATTGACTTATCACAATGTGTCTCATAATATCCTTGCAATCTTATTTATTTCTTTTGTATTTATTTTTATTTTTGTATTTTATGTAATATGTATGTTATTTTTTTTTTTATAATAATTTTGTGTTTTACTGTTAATTTAATTATCATCATAATTGATTAATTGTAATTTATTTTTGTAAAATGGTTATTCCGTAAATAAATAAATAAATAAAATATAAACACGATTTTAATCAAATTAATTCGAGTTTATGCATTGTTATTGAAAAAATTGAATTTTCATTTAATAAATAAAATAAATTTAATTTTTGCAATGATCCTTATTGCTTGCACCTAAGTACGATACATGTTTTCGGCATGCTTTTGATCATATAAACACGATTTCAATCAAATTAATTCGACTTTATGCATTGTTATTGAAAAAATTGAAATTTCATTTAATAAATAAAATAAAGTTAATTTTTGCAATGATCCTTATAGCTTCCACCTAAGTGTGACACATGTTTTCGGCATGCATTTAATCATATAAACACGATTTCAATCAAATTAATACGACTTTATGCATTGTTATTGAAAAAATTGAAATTTCATTTAATAAATAAAATAAATTTAATTTTTGCAATGATCCTTATAGCTTGCACCTAAGTACGACACATGTTTTCAGCATGCATTTGATCATATAAACACGATTTCAATCAAATAAATTTGACTTTATGCATTGTTATTGAAAGAATTGAAATTTCATTTAATAAATAAAATAAATTTAATTTTTGCAATGATCCTAACTGCTTGCACCTAAGTGCGACACAAGTTTTCGGCATGCATTTGATCATATAAACACGATTTCAATCAAATTAATTCGACTTTATGCATTGTTATTGAAAAAATTGAAATTTCATTTAATAAATAAAATTACTTTAATTTTTGCAATGATCCTAATTGCTTGCACCTAAGTGCGACACATGTTTTAGGCATGGATTTGATCATTTAAATCTGATTTTAATCAAATAAATTTGACTTTAAGCATTGTTATTGAAAAAATTGAAATTCCTTTTAAGAAATAAAATAAATTTAATTTTTGCAATGATCCTAGTAGCTTGCACCTTAGTGGGACACATGTTTTCGGCATGCATTTGATTTTCCAAACTTGATTTCAATCAAATAAATTCGACTTTATGCATTGTTATTGAAAAAATTGAAATTTCATTTAATAAATAAAATAAATTTAATTTTTGCAATGATCCTAGTAGCTTGCACCTAAGTGTGTCACATGTTTTCGGCATGCATTTGATCATTTAAACACGATTTCAATCAAATTAATTCGACTTTATGCATTGTTTATGAAAAAATTGACATTTCATTTAATAAATAAAATAAATTTAATTTTTGCAATGATCCTAACAGCTTGCACCTAAGTGCGACACATGTTTTCGGCATGCATTTGATCACATAAACACGATTTCAATCAAATTAATTCGACTCTATGCATTGTTACTGAAAAAATTGAAATTTCAATTAATAAATAAAATAAATTTAATTTTTGCAATAATCCTAACAGGTTGCACCTAAGTGCGACATATGTTTTCGGCATGCATTGGATCATATAAACACGACTTCAATCAAATTAATTCGACTTTATTCATTGTTATTGAAAAAATTGAAATTTCATTTAATAAATAAAATAAATTTAATTTTTGCAATGATCCTAATAGCTTGCACCTAAGTGCGAGACATGTTTTTGGTATGCATTTGATCATTTAAACTTGATTTTAATCAAATAAATTCGACTTTATGCATTGTTATTGAAAGAATTTAAATTACATTTAATAAATAAAATAAATTTAATTTTTGCAATGATCCTAACAGCTTGCACCTAAGTGCGACACATGTTTTCGGCATGCATTTGATCATATAAACACGATTCTAATCAAATTAATTCGACTTTATGGATTGTTATTGAAAAAATTGAAATTTCATTTAATAAATAAAATAAATTTAATTTTTGCAATGATCCTAATAGCTTGCACCTAAGTGCGACACATGTTTTTGGCATGCATTTGATCATTTAAACTTGACTTCAATCAAATTAATTCGACTTTATGCATTGTTATTGAAAGAATTGAAATTTCATTTAATAAATAAAATAAATTAAATTTTTTTCAATGATCCTAACAGCTTGCACCTAAGTGCGACACATGTTTTCGGCATGCATTTGATCATATAAACACGATTTCAATCAAATTTATTCGACTTTATGCATTGTTATTGAAAAAATTGAAATTTGATTTAATAAATAAAATAAATTTAATTTTTGCAATGATCCTAACAGCTTGCACCTAAGTGCGACACATGTTTTCGGCATGCATTTGATCATATAAACGTGATTTCAATCAAATTAATTCGACTTTATGCATTGTTATTGAAAAAATTGAAATTTCATTTAATAAATAAAATAAATTTAATTTCTGCAATGATCCTAATAGCTTGCACCTAAGAGCGACACATGTTTTTGGCATGCATTTGATCATTTAAACTTGATTTCAATTGAATAAATTCGACTTTATGCATTGTTATTGAAAGAATTTTAATTTCATTTAATAAATAAAATAAATTTAATTTTTGCAATGATCCTAACAGCTTGCACCTGTGTGCGACACATGTTTTCGGCATGCATTTGATTATATTAACATGATTTCAATCAAATTATTTCGACTTTATGCATTGTTATTGAAAAAATTGAAATTTCATTTAATAAATAAAATAAATATAATTTTTGCAATGATCCCAATAGCTTGCACCTAAGTGCGACACAAGTTTCTGGCATGCATTTGATCATTTAAACTTGATTTCAATTGAATAAATTCGGCTTTATGCCTTGTTATTGAAAAAATTGAAAATTCATTTAATAAATAAAATAAATATAATTTTTGCAATGATCCTAACAGCTTGCACCTAAGTGCGACACATGTTTTCGGCATGCATTTGATCATATAAACATGATTTCAATCAAATTAATTCGACTTTATGCATTGTTATTGAAAAAATAGAAATTTCATTTAATAAATAAAATAAATTTAATTTTTGCAATGATCCTAACAGCTTGCACCTAAGTGTGACACATGTTTTCGGCATGCATTTGATTTTTTAAACTTGATTTCAATTAAATAAATTCGACTTTATGCATTGGTATTGAAAAAATAGAAATTTCATTTAATAAATAAAATAAATTTAATTTTTCCAATGATCCTGACAACTTGCACCTAAGTGCGACACATGATTTCGGCATGCATTTGATCATTTAAACACGATTTCAATTAAATTAATTCAACTTTATGCATTGTTATTGAAAAAATTGAAATTTCATTTAATAAATAAAATAAATTTAATTTTTGCAATGATCCCTATAGCTTGCACCTAAGTGCGACATATGTTTTCGGCATGCATTTGATTATATAAATACGATTTCAATCAACTTAATTCGACTTTATGCATTGTTATTGAAAAAATTGAAATTTCATTTAATAAATAAAATAAATTTAATTTTTGCTATGATCCTTATTACTTGCACCTAAGTGTGACAATGTTTTCGGCATGCATTTGATCATATAAACACGATTTCAATCAAGTTAATTCGACTTTAAGCATTGTTTTTGAAAAAATTGAAATTTCATTTAATAAATAAAATAAATTTAATTTTTGCAATGATCCTAACAGCTTGCACCTAAGTGCGACAAATGTTTTCGGCATGCTTTTGATCATATAAACACGATTTCAATCAAATAAATTCGACTTTATGCATTGTAATTGAAAAAATTGAAAGTTCATTTAATAAATAAAACAAATTTAATTTTTGCAATGATCCTAATATCTTGCACCTAAGTGTGACACATGTTTTCGGCATGCATTTGATCATATAAACACGATTTTAGTCAAATATATCCGACAATATGCATTGTTATTGAAAAAATAGAAATTTCGTTTAATAAATAAAATAAATTTAATATTTGCAATAATTCTAACAGCTTGCACCTAAGTGCAACACATGTTTTAGGCATGCATTTGATTATAAAAATACGATTTTAATCAAATAAATTCGACTTTATGCATTGTTATTGAAAAAATTGAAATTCCATTTAATAAATAAAATAAATTTAATTTTTGCAATGATCCTAATACCTTGCACCTAAGTGTGACACATGTTTTCGGCATGCATTTGATTTTTTAAACTTGATTTCAATCAAATAAATTTGACTTTATGCATTGTTATTGAAAAAATTGAAATTTCATTTAATAAATAAAATAAATTTAATTTTTGCAATGATCCTAACAGCTCGCACCTAAGTGCAACACATGTTTTAAGCATGGATTTGATCATTTAAATACGATTTTATTCAAATAAATTCGACTTTATGCATTGTTATTGAAAAAATTGAAATTCCATGTAATAAATAAAATAAATTTAATTTTTGCAATGATCCTAATAGCTTGCACCTAAGTGTGACACATGTTTTCGGCATGCATTTGATCATATAAACACGATTTTAGTCAAATATATCCGACAATATGCATTGTTATTGAAAAAATAGAAATTTCGTTTAATAAATAAAATAAATTTAATATTTGCAATAATTCTAACAGCTTGCACCTAAGTGCAACACATGTTTTAGGCATGCATTTGATTATAAAAATACGATTTTAATCAAATAAATTCGACTTTATGCATTGTTATTGAAAAAATTGAAATTCCATTTAATAAATAAAATAAATTTAATTTTTGCAATGATCCTAATACCTTGCACCTAAGTGTGACACATGTTTTCGGCATGCATTTGATTTTTTAAACTTGATTTCAATCAAATAAATTTGACTTTATGCATTGTTATTGAAAAAATTGAAATTTCATTTAATAAATAAAATAAATTTAATTTTTGCAATGATCCTAACAGCTCGCACCTAAGTGCAACACATGTTTTAAGCATGGATTTGATCATTTAAATACGATTTTATTCAAATAAATTCGACTTTATGCATTGTTATTGAAAAAATTGAAATTCCATGTAATAAATAAAATAAATTTAATTTTTGCAATGATCCTAATAGCTTGCACCTAAGTGTGACACATGTTTTCGGCATGCATTTGATCATATAAACACGATTTTAGTCAAATATATCCGACTATATGCATTGTTATTGAAAAAATAGAAATTTCGTTTAATAAATAAGATAAATTTAATATTTGCAATAATTCTAACAGCTTGCACCTAAGTGCAACACATGTTTTAGGCATGCATTTGATTATAAAAATACGATTTTAATCAAATAAATTCGACTTTATGCATTGTTATTGAAAAAATTGAAATTCCATTTAATAAATAAAATAAATTTAATTTTTGCAATGATCCTAATAGCTTGCACCTAAGTGTGACACATGTTTTCGGCATGCATTTGATTTTTTAAACTTGATTTCAATCAAATAAATTTGACTTTATGCATTGTTATTAAAAAAATTGAAATTTAATTTAATAAATAAAATAAATTTAATTTTTGCAATGATCCTAATATCTTGCACCTAAGTGCGACACATGTTTTTAACATGCATTTGATCATTTAAACTTGATTTCAATCAAATAAATTCGACTTTAATCATTGTTTTTGAATAAATTGAAATTTCATTTAATAAATGAAATAAATTTAATTTTTGCAATGATCCCTATAGCTTGCACCTAAGTGCGACACATGTCTTCGGCATGCATTTGATCATATAAACACGATTTCAATCAAATTAATTCGACTTTATGCATTGTTATTGAAAAAATTTAAATTTCATTTAATAAATAAAATAAATTTAATTTTTGCAATGATCCTAACAGCTTGCACCTAAGTGCGACAAATGTTTTCGGCATGAATTTAATCATATAAACTTGTTTTCAATCAAATATATCCGACTTTATGCATTGTTATTGAAAAAATTGAAATTTCATTTAATAAATAAAATAAATTTAATTTTTGCAATGATCCTTATAGCTTGCACCTAAGTACGACACATGTTTTCGGCATGCATTTGATCATATAAACACGATTTCAATCAAATAAATTCTACTTTATGCATTGTTATTGAAAGAATTGAAATTTCATTTAATAAATAAAATAAATTTAATTTTTGCAATGATCCTAACTGCTTGCACCTAAGTGCGACACAAGTTTTCGGCATGCATTTGATCATATAAACACGATTTTAATCAAATTAATTCGACTTTATGCATTGTTATTGAAAAAATTGAAATTTCATTTAATAAATAAAATAACTTTAATTTTTGCAATGATCCTAATTGCTTGCACCTAAGTGCGACACATGTTTTAGGCATGGATTTGATCATTTAAATCTGATTTTAATCAAATAAATTTGACTTTAAGCATTGTTATTGAAAAAATTGAAATTCCTTTTAATAAATAAAATAAATTTAATTTTTGCAATGATCCTAGTAGCTTGCACCTTAGTGGGACACATGTTTTCGGCATGCATTTGATTTTCCAAACTTGATTTCAATCAAATAAATTCGACTTAATGCATTGTTATTGAAAAAATTGAAATTTCATTTAATAAATAAAATAAATTTAATTTTTCCAATGATCCTAGTAGCTTGCACCTAAGTGTGTCACATGTTTTCGGCATGTATTTGATCATTTAAACACGATTTCAATCAAATTAATTCGACTTTATGCATTGTTTATGAAAAAATTGACATTTCATTTAATAAATAAAATAAATTTAATTTTTGCAATGATCCTAACAGCTTGCACCTAAGTGCGACACATGTTTTCGGCATGCATTTGATCATATAAACACGATTTCAATCAAATTAATTCGACTCTATGCATTGTTACTGAAAAAATTGAAATTTCAATTAATAAATAAAATAAATTTAATTTTTGCAATGATCCTAACAGGTTGCACCTAAGTGCGACACATGTTTTCGGCATGCATTGGATCATATAAACACGACTTCAATCAAATTAATTCGACTTTATTCATTGTTATTGAAAAAATTGAAATTTCATTTAATAAATAAAATAAATTTAATTTTTGCAATGATCCTAATAGCTTGCACCTAAGAGCGACACATGTTTTTGGCATGCATTTGATCATTTAAACTTGATTTCAATTGAATAAATTCGACTTTATGCATTGTTATTGAAAGAATTTAAATTTCATTTAATAAATAAAATAAATTAAATTTTTTTCAATGATCCTAACAGCTTGCACCTAAGTGCTACACATGTTTTTGGCATGCATTTGATCATTTAAACTTGACTTCAATCAAATTAATTCGACTTTATGCATTGTTATTGAAAGAATTGAAATTTCATTTAATAAATAAAATAAATTAAATTTTTTTCAATGATCCTAACAGCTTGCACCTAAGTGCGACACATGTTTTCGGCATGCATTTGATCATATAAACACGATTTCAATCAAATTAATTCGACTTTATGCATTGTTATTGAAAAAATTGAAATTTGATTTAATAAATAAAATAAATTTAATTTTTGCAATGATCCTAACAGCTTGCACCTAAGTGCGATACATGTTTTCGGCATGCATTTGATCATATAAACGTGATTTCAATCAAATTAATTCGACTTTATGCATTGTTATTGAAAAAATTGAAATTTCATTTAATAAATAAAATAAATTTAATTTCTGCAATGATCCTAATAGCTTGCACCTAAGAGCGACACATGTTTTTGGCATGCATTTGATCATTTAAACTTGATTTCAATTGAATAAATTCGACTTTATGCATTGTTATAATTTTTTAATTTTTTCAATAACAAGGCATAAAGCCTATTTTATTCAATTGAAATCAAGTTTAAATGATCAAATGCATGCCAGAAACTTGTGTCGCACTTAGGTGCAAGCTATTGGGATCATTGCAAAAATTATATTTATTTTATTTATTAAATAAAATTTCAATTTTTTCAATAACAATGCATAAAGTCGAAATAATTTGATTGAAATCGTGTTAATATGATCAAATGCATGCCGAAAACATGTGTCACACTTAGGTGCAAGCCATTAGGATCATTGCAAAAATTAAATTTATTTTATTTATTAAATGAAATATCAATTTTTTCAATAACAATGCATAAAGTCGAATTAATTTGATTTAAATCGTGTTTATATGATCAAATGCATGCCGAAAACATGTGTCGCACTTAGGTGCAAGCTATAGGGATCATTGCAAAAATTAAATTTATTTTTTTTTTTTTTTTTTTTTTTTTTTTTTTTGTTGAATTTGGTTCTCGTTTATCACGTGGTGAAACATTTTTAATATTCAACAACCAGTAATAATAAATTTATTTTATTTATTAAATGAAATTTCAATTTTTTCAATAACAATGAATTAAGTCGAATTACTTTGATTGAAATCGTGTTTATATGATTAAATGCATGCCATAAACATGTGTTACACTGAGGTGCAAGCCATAAGGATCATTGCAAAAATTAAATTTATTTTATTTATTAAATGAAATTTCATTTTTTTCAATAACAATGAATAAAGTCGAATTAATTTGATTGAAATCGTGTTTATATGATCAAGTGCATGCCATAAACATGTGTCGCACTTAGGTGCAAGCTATAAGGATCATTGAAAAAATTAAATTTATTTTATTTATTAAATGAAATTTCAATTTTTTCAATAACAATGCATCAAGCTGAATTAATTTGATTGAAATCGTGTTTATATGATCAAATGCATGCCGAAAACATGTGTCACACTTAGGTGCGAGATATTAGGATCATTGCAAAAATTAAATTTATTTAATTTATTAAATGAAATTTCAATTTTTTCAATAACAATGATCAAATGCATGCCGAAAACATGTGTCACACTTAGGTGCAAGCCATAAGGATCATTGCAAAAATTAAATTTATTTTATTTATTAAATGAAATTTCAATTTTTTCAATAACAATGCATAAAGTCGAAATAATTTGATTGAAATCGTGTTTATATGATCAAATGCATGCCGAAAACATGTGTCACACTTAGGTGCAAGCCATTAGGATCATTGCAAAAATTAAATTTATTTTATTTATTAAATGAAATTTCAATTTTTTCAATAACAATGCATAAAGTCGAATTAATTTGATTGAAATCGTGTTTATATGATCAAATGCATGCCGAAAACATGTGTCACACTTAGGTGCAAGCCATAAGGATCATTGCAAAAATTAAATTTATTTTATTTATTAAATGAAATTTTAATTTTTTCAATAACAATGCATAAAGTCGAATTAAAGTCGAATTAATTTAATTGAAATCGTGTTTATATGATCAAATGCATGCCGAAAACATGTGTCGCACTTAGGTGCAAGATATAAGGATCATTGCAAAAATTATTTTTTTTTATTTATTAAATGAAATTTCAATTTTTTCAAAAACAATGATTTAAGTCGAATTAAATTGATTGAAATCGTGTTTATATTATCAATTGCATGCCGAAAACATGTGTCACACTTAGGTGCAAGCCATAAGGATCATTGCAAAAATTAAATTTATTTTATTTATTAAATGAAATTTTAATTTTTTCAATAACAATGCATAAAGTCGAATTAATTTGATTGAAATCGTGTTTATATGATCAAATGCATGCCGAAAACATGTGTCACACTTAGGTGCAAGATATAAGGATCATTGCAAAAATTATTTTTTTTTATTTATTAAATGAAATTTCAATTTTTTCAAAAACAATGATTTAAGTCGAATTAATTTGATTGAAATCGTGTTTATATTATCAATTGCATGCCGAAAACATGTGTCACACTTAGGTGCAAGCCATAAGGATCATTGCAAAAATTAAATTTATTTTATTTATTAAATGAAATTTTAATTTTTTCAATAACAATGCATAAAGTCGAATTAATTTGATTGAAATCGTGTTTATATGATCAAATGCATGCCGAAAACATGTGTCACACTTAGGTGCAAGATATAAGGATCATTGCAAAAATTATTTTTTTTTATTTATTAAATGAAATTTCAATTTTTTCAAAAACAATGATTTAAGTCGAATTAATTTGATTGAAATCGTGTTTATATGATCAATTGCATGCCGAAAACATGTGTCACACTTAGGTGCAAGCCATAAGGATCATTGCAAAAATTAAATTTATTTTATTTATTAAATGAAATTTTAATTTTTTCAATAACAATGCATAAAGTCGAATTAATTTGATTGAAATCGTGTTTATATGATCAAATGCATGCCGAAAACATGTGTCGCACTTGGGTGCAAGCTATTAGGATCATTGCAAAAATTAAATTTATTTTATTTATTAAAAGGAATTTAAATTTTTTCAAAAACAATGCATAAAGTCGAATTAATTTGATTAAAATCGTGTTTATATGATCAAATGCATGCCTAAAACATGTGTCGCACCTAGGTGCAAGCTGTTAGGATAATTGCAAAAATTACATTTATTTTATTTATTAAATGAAATTTCAATTGTTTCAATCACAATGCATAAAGTCGAATTAATTTGATTGAAATCAAGTTTAAATGACCAAATGGATGCCAAAAACATGTGTCGCACTTAGGTGCAAGATATTAGGATCATTGCAAAAATTAAATTTATTTTATTTATTAAATGAAATTTCAATTTTTTCAATATCAACGCATAAAGTCAAATTTATTTGATTAAAATCAATTTTAAAAAATTAAATGCATGCCGAAAACATGTGTCGCACTTAGGTGCAAGCTATTAGGATCATTGCAAAAATTTAATTTATTTTATTTATTAAATGGAATTTCAATTTTTTCAATAACAATGCATAAAGTCGATTTTATTTGATTAAAATCGTATTTAAATGATCAAATCCATGCCTAGAACATGTGTTGCACTTAGGTGCAAGCTGTTAGGATCATTGCAAAAATTAAATTTATTTTATTTATTAAACGAAATTTCTATTTTTTCAATAACTATGCACACAGTCGGATATATTTGATTGAAATCGTGTTTATATGACAAATGCATGCCGAAAACATGTGTCACACTTAGGTGCAAGCCATGAGGATCATTGCAAAAATTAAATTTATTTTATTTATTAAATGGAATTTCAATTTTTTCAATAACAATGCATAAAGTCGAATTTATTTGATTAAAATCAAGTTTAAAAAATCAAATGTATGCGGAAAACATGTGTCACACTTAGGTGCAAGCTATTAGGATCATTGCAAAAATTAAATTTATTTTATTTATTAAATATAATTTCAATTTTTTCCAAAAAATTCATAAAGTCGAATTTATTTTATTAAAATCGTATTTAAATGATCAAATCCATGCCTAAAACATGTATTGCACTTAGGTGCAATCTGTTAGGATCATTGCAAAAATTAAATTTATTTTATTTATTAAATGTAATTTCAATTTTTTCAATAACAATGCATAAAGTCGAATTTATTTGATTGAAATCAAGTTTAAAAAATCAAATGTATGCCGAAAACATGTGTCACACTTAGGTGCAAGCTATTAGGATCATTGCAAAAATTAAATTTATTTTATTTATTAAATGGAATTTCAATTTTTCCAATAACAATGCATAAAGTCGAATTTATTTGATTAAAATCGTATTTAAATGATCAAATCCATACCTAAAACATGTTTTGCACTTAGGTGAAAGCTGTTAGGATCATTGCAAAAATTAAATTTATTTTATATATTAAATGGAATTTCAATTTTTTCAATACCAATGCATAAAGTCAAATTTATTTGATTAAAATCAATTTAAAAAAATCAAATGCATGCCGAAAACATGTGTCGCACTTAGGTGCAAGCTATTAGGATCATTGCAAAAATTAAATTTATTTTATTTATTAAATGGAATTTCAATTTTTCCAATAACAATGCATAAAGTGGAATTTATTTGAATAAAATCGCATTTAAATTATCAAATCCATACCTAAAACATGTGTTGCACTTAGGTGCAAGCTGTTAGGATCATTGCAAAAATTAAATTTATTTTATTTATTAAACGAAATTTCTATTTTTTCAATAACAATGCACACAGTCGAATAAATTTGATTAAACTCATGTTTATATTATCAAATGCATGCCGAAAACATGTGTCACACTTAGGTGCAAGATATTAGGATCATTGCAAAAATTAAATTTATTTTATTTATTAAATGAAATTTCAATTCTTTCAATAACAATGCATAAAGTCGAATTTATTTGATTGAAATCAAGTTTAAATAATCAAATGCATGCCTAACACATGTGTCGCGCTTAGGTGCAAGCTATTAGGATCATTGCAAAAATTAAATTTATTTTATTTATTAAAAGGAATTTCACTTTTTTCAATAACAATGCATAAAGTCGAATTTATTTGATTAAAATCGTATTTAAATGATCAAATCCATGCCTAAAACATGTATCGCACTTAGGTGCAAGCTATTAGGATCATTGCAAAAATGAAATTTATTTTATTTATTAAATGAAATTTCAATTTTTTCAGTAACAATGCATAAAGTCAAATTTATTTGTTTGAAATCAAGTTTTAAAAATCAAATGCATGCCGAAAACATGTGTCACACTTAGGTGCAAGCTGTTAGGATCATTGCAAACATTAAATTTATTTTATTTATTAAATGAAATTTCAATTTTTTCAATACCAATGTATAAAGTCGAATTAATTTGATTGAAATCGTGTTTATATGATCAAATGCATTCCAAAAACATGTGTCGCACTTAGGTGCAAGCTATGAGGATCATTGCAAAAATTAAATTTATTTTATTTATTAAATGAAATTTCAATTTTTTCAATAACAATGCATAAAGTCGAATTATTTTGATTTAAATCGTGTTTATATGATCAAATGCATGCCGAAAACATGTGTCGCACTTAGGTGCAAGCTCATTGCAAAAATTAAATTTATTTTATTTATTAAATGAAATTTCAATTTTTTCAATAACAATGCATAAAGTCGGATATATTTGATTGAAAACGTGTTTATATGATCAAATGCATGCCGAAAGCATGTGTCGCACTTAGGTGCAAGCTATTAGGATCATTGCAAAAATGAAATTTATTTTATTTATTAAATGAAATTTCAATTTTTTCAATAACAATGCATAAAGTCAAATTTATTTGTTTGAAATCAAGTTTTAAAAATCAAATGCATGCCGAAAACATGTGTCACACTTAGGTGCAAGCTGTTAGAATCATTGCAAAAATTAAATTTATTTTATTTATTAAATGAAATTTCAATTTTTTCAATAACAATGCATAAAGTCGAATTAATTTGATTGCAATCGTGTTTATATGATCAAATGCATGCCGAAAACATGTGTCGCACTTAGGTGCAAGCTGTTAGGATCATTGCAAAAATTAAATTTATTTTATTTTTTAAATGAAATTTAAATTTTTTCAATAACAATGCATAAAGTCGAATTAATTTGATTGAAATCGTGTTTTTCTGATCAAATGCATGCCGAAAACATGTGTCGCACTTAGGTGCAAGCTGTTAGGATCATTGCAAAAATTAAATTTATTTTATTTATTAAATGAAATTTTAATTTTTACAATAACAATGCATAAAGTCGGATATATTTGAACGAAAACGTGTTTATATGATCAAATGCATGCCGAAAACATGTGTCGCACTTAGGTGCAAGCTGTTAGGATCATTGCAAAAATTAAATTTATTTTATTTATTAAATGAAATTTCAATTTTTTCAATAACAATGCATAAAGTCGAATTAATTTGATTGAAATCGTGTTTATATGATCAAGTGCATGCCGAAAACATGTGTCGCACTTTGGTGCAAGTTGTTAGGATCATTGCAAAAATTAAATTTATTTTATTTATTAAAAGAAATTTTAATTTTTTCAATAACAATGCATAAAGTCAGATATATTTGATTGAAAACGTGTTTATTTGATCAAATGCATGCCGAAAATATGTGTCGCACTTAGGTGCAAGCTGTTAGGATCATTGCAAAAATTTAATTTATTTTATTCATTAAATGAAATTTCAATTTTTTCAATAACAATGCATTAAGTCGGATATATTTGATTAAAAACGTGTTTATATAATTAAATGCATGCCGAAACATGTGTCGCACTTAGGTGCAAGCTGTTAGGATCATTGCAAATTTAAATTTATTTTATTTATTAAATGAAATTTCAATATTTTCAATACCAATGCATAAAGTCGAATTAATTTGATTGAAATCGTGTTTATATGATCAAATGCATGCCGAAAACATGTGTCGCACTTAGGTGCAAGCTGTTAGGATCATTGCAAAAATTAAATTTATTTTATTTATTAAATGAAATTTCAATTTTTTCAATAACAATGCATAAAGTCGAATTAATTTGATTGAAATCGTGTTTATATGATCAAGTGCATGCCGAAAACATGTGTCGCACTTAGGTGCAAGTTGTTAGGATCATTGCAAAAATTAAATTTATTTTATTTATTAAAAGAAATTTTAATTTTTTCAATAACAATGCATAAAGTCGAATCATTTTGATTGCAATCGTGTTTATATGATCAAATGCATGCCGAAAACATGTGTCGCACTTAGGTGCAAGCTGTTAGGATCATTGCAAAAATTAAATTTATTTTATTTATTAAATGAAATTTTAATTTTTACAATAACAATGCATAAAGTCGGATATATTTGATCGAAAACGTGTTTATATGATCAAATGCATGCCGAAAACATGTGTCGCACTTAGGTGCAAGCTGTTAGGATCATTGCAAAAATTAAATTTATTTTATTTATTAAATGAAATTTCAATTTTTTCAATAACAATGCATAAAGTCGAATTAATTTGATTGAAATCGTGTTTATATGATCAAGTGCATGCCGAAAACATGTGTCGCACTTTGGTGCAAGTTGTTAGGATCATTGCAAAAATTAAATTTATTTTATTTATTAAAAGAAATTTTAATTTTTTCAATAACAATGCATAAAGTCAGATATATTTGATTGAAAACGTGTTTATTTGATCAAATGCATGCCGAAAATATGTGTCGCACTTAGGTGCAAGCTGTTAGGATCATTGCAAAAATTTAATTTATTTTATTCATTAAATAAAATTTCAATTTTTTCAATAACAATGCATTAAGTCGGATATATTTGATTAAAAACGTGTTTATATAATTAAATGCATGCCGAAACATGTGTCGCACTTAGGTGCAAGCTGTTAGGATCATTGCAAAAATTAAATTTATTTTATTTATTAAATGAAATTTCAATTTTTTCAATACCAATGCATAAAGTCGAATTAATTTGATTGAAATCGTGTTTATATGATCAAATGCATGCCGAAAACATGTGTCGCACTTAGGTGCAAGCTGTTAGGATCATTGCAAAAATTAAATTTATTTTATTTATTAAAAGAAATTTTAATTTTTTCAATAACAATGCATAAAGTCAGATATATTTGATTGAAAACGTGTTTATTTGATCAAATGCATGCCGAAAATATGTGTCGCACTTAGGTGCAAGCTGTTAGGATCATTGCAAAAATTTAATTTATTTTATTCATTAAATGAAATTTCAATTTTTTCAATAACAATGCATAAAGTCGGATATATTTGATTAAAAACGTGTTTATATGATCAAATGCATGCCGAAAACATGTGTCACAGTTAGGTGCAAGATATTAGGATCATTGCAAAAATTAATTTTATTTTATTTATTAAATTAAATTTCAATTTTTTCAATAACAATGCATAAAGTCGAATTAATTTGTTTAAAATCGTGTTTATATGTTCAATTGCATGCCGAAAACATTTGTCGCACTTAGGTGCAAGCTATTAGGATCATTGCAAAAATTAAATTTATTTTATTTACTAAATGGAATTTCAATTTTTTCAATAACAATGCATAAAGTCGAATTTATTTGATTAAAATCGTATTTAAATGATCAAATACATGCCTAAAACATGTGTTGCACTTAGGTACAAGCTGTTAGGATCATTGCAGAAATTAAATTTATTTTATTTATTAAACGAAATTTATATTTTCTCAATAACAATGCATACAGTCGGATATATTTGATTGAAATCGTGTTTATATGATCAAATGCATGCCAAAAACATGTGTCACACTTAGGTGCAAGATATTAGGATCATTATGAAAATTAAATTTATTTTATTTATTAAATGAAATTTAGATTTTTTCAAAAATAATGCATAAAGTCGAATTTATTTCATTAAAATCATGTTTATATGATCAAAAGCATGCCGAAAACATTTGTCGCACTTAGGTGCAAGCTGTTAGGATCATTGCAAAAATTAAATTTATTTTATTTATTAATTGAAATTTCAATTTTTTCAATACCAATGAATAAAGTCGAATTATTTTGATTGATATTGTGTTTATATGATCAAATGCATTCCAAAAACATGTGTCGCACTTAGGTGCAAGCCATTAGGATCATTGCAAAAATTAAATTTATTTTATTTATTAAATGAAAGTTCAATTTTTTCAATATCAATGCATAAAGTCGAATTAATTTGATTGAAATCGTGTTTATATGATCAAGTGCATGCCGAAAACATGTGTCGCACTTAGGTGCAAGATGTTAGGATCATTGCAAAAATTAAATTTATTTTATTTATTAAAAGAAATTTTAATTTTTTCAATAACAATGCATAAAGTCAGATATATTTGATTGAAAACATGTTTATTTGATCAAATGCATGCCGAAAATATGTGTCGCACTTAGGTGCAAGCTGTTAGGATCATTGCAAAAATTAAATTTATTTTATTTATTAAATGAAATTTTAATTTTTCAAATAACAATGCATAAAGTCGAATTAATTTGATTGAGATCGTGTTTATATGATCAAGTGCATGCCGAAAACATGTGTCGCACTTAGGTGCAAGTTGTTAGGATCATTGCAAAAATTAAATTTATTTTATTTATAAAAAGAAATTTTAATTTTTTCAATACCAATGCATAAAGTCGAATTAATTTATTGAAATCGTGTTTATATGATAAAATGCATGCCGAAAACATGTGTCGCACTTAGGTGCAAGCTGTTAGGATCATTGCAAAAATTAAATTTATTTTATTTATTAAAAGAAATTTTAATTTTTTCAATAACGATGCATAAAGTCAGATATATTTGATTGAAAACGTGTTTATTTGATCAAATTCATGCCGAAAATATGTGTCGCACTTAGGTGCAAGCTGTTAGGATCATTGCAAAAATTTAATTTATTTTATTCATTAAATGAAATTTCAATTTTTTCAATAACAATGCATTAAGTCGGATATATTTGATTAAAAACGTGTTTTTATAATTAAATGCATGCCGAAACATGTGTCGCACTTAGGTGCAAGCTGTTAGGATCATTGCAAAAATTAAATTTATTTTATTTATTAAATGAAATTTCAATTTTTACAATAACAATGCATAAAGTCGGATATATTTGATCAAAAACGTGTTTATATAATAAAATGCATGCCGAAAACATGTGTCGCACTTAGGTGCAAGCTGTTAGGATCATTGTAAAAATTAAATTTATTTTATTTATTAAATGAAATTTCAATTTTTTCAATAACAATGCATAAAGTCGAATTAATTTGATTGAAATCGTGTTTATATGATCAAGTGCATGCCGAAAACATGTGTCGCACTTAGGTGCAAGTTGTTAGGATCATTGCAAAAATTAAATTTATTTTATTTATTAAATGAAATTTCAATTTTTTCAATAACAATGCATAAAGTCGAATTAGATTGATTGCAATCGTGTTTATATGATCAAATGCATGCCGAAAACATGTGTCGCACTTAGGTGCAAGCTATTAGGATCATTGCAAAAATTAAATTTATTTTATTTTTTAAATGAAATTTAAATTTTTTCAATAACAATGCATAAAGTCGAATTAATTTGATTGAAATCGTGTTTTTCTGATCAAATGCATGCCGAAAACATGTGTCGCACTTAGGTGCAAGCTGTTAGGATCATTGCAAAAATTAAATTTATTTTATTTATTAAATGAAATTTTAATTTTTACAATAACAATGCATAAAGTCGGATATATTTGATCGAAAACGTGTTTATATGATCAAATGCATGCCGAAAACATGTGTCGCACTTAGGTGCAAGCTGTTAGGATCATTGCAAAAATTAAATTTATTTTATTTATTAAATGAAATTTCAATTTTTTCAATAACAATGCATAAAGTCGAATTAATTTGATTGAAATCGTGTTTATATGATCAAGTGCATGCCGAAAACATGGGTCGCACTTTGGTGCAAGTTGTTAGGATCATTGCAAAAATTAAATTTATTTTATTTATTAAAAGAAATTTTAATTTTTTCAATAACAATGCATAAAGTCAGATATATTTGATTGAAAACGTGTTTATTTGATCAAATGCATGCCGAAAATATGTGTCGCACTTAGGTGCAAGCTGTTAGGATCATTGCAAAAATTTAATTTATTTTATTCATTAAATGAAATTTCAATTTTTTCAATAACAATGCATTAAGTCGGATATATTTGATTAAAAACGTGTTTATATAATTAAATGCATGCCGAAACATGTGTCGCACTTAGGTGCAAGCTGTTAGGATCATTGCAAAAATTAAATTTATTTTATTTATTAAATGAAATTTCAATTTTTTCAATAACAATGCATAAAGTCGGATATATTTGATTGAAAACGTGTTTATATGATCAAATGCATGCCGAAAGCATGTGTCGCACTTAGGTGCAAGCTATTAGGATCATTGCAAAAATGAAATTTATTTTATTTATTAAATGAAATTTCAATTTTTTCAATAACAATGCATAAAGTCAAATTTATTTGTTTGAAATCAAGTTTTAAAAATCAAATGCATGCCGAAAACATGTGTCACACTTAGGTGCAAGCTGTTAGAATCATTGCAAAAATTAAATTTATTTTATTTATTAAATGAAATTTCAATTCTTTCAATAACAATGCATAAAGTCGAATTAATTTGATTGAAATCAAGTTTAAATGATCAAATGCATTCCAAAAACATGTGTCGCACTTAGGTGGAAGCTATTAGGATCATTGCAAAAATTAAATTTATTTTATTTATTAAATAAAATTTCAATTTTTTCAATAACAATGCATAAAGTCAAATCTATTTAATTTAAATCGCGTTTATATGATCAAATGGATGCCGAAAACATGTGTCGCACTAATGTGCAAGCTGTTAGGATCATTGCAAAAATTAAATTTATTTTATTTATTAAATGAAATTTCTATTTTTTCAATAACAATGCATAAAGTCGAATCATTTTGATTGCAATCGTGTTTATATGATCAAATGCATGCCGAAAACATGTGTCGCACTTAGGTGCAAGCTGTTAGGATCATTGCAAAAATTAAATTTATTTTATTTATTAAATGAAATTTCAATTTTTTCAATAACAATGCATAAAGTCGAATTAATTTGATTGAGATCGTGTTTATATGATCAAGTGCATGCCGAAAACATGTGTCGCACTTTGGTGCAAGTTGTTAGGATCATTGCAAAAATTAAATTTATTTTATTTATTAAAAGAAATTTTAATTTTTTCAATAACAATGCATAAAGTCAGATATATTTGATTGAAAACGTGTTTATTTGATCAAATGCATGCCGAAAATATGTGTCGCACTTAGGTGCAAGCTGTTAGGATCATTGCAAAAATTTAATTTATTTTATTCATTAAATGAAATTTCAATTTTTTCAATAACAATGCATTAAGTCGGATATATTTGATTAAAAACGTGTTTATATAATTAAATGCATGCCGAAACATGTGTCGCACTTAGGTGCAAGCTGTTAGGATCATTGCAAAAATTAAATTTATTTTATTTATTAAATGAAATTTCAATTTTTTCAATACCAATGCATAAAGTCGAATTAATTTGATTGAAATCGTGTTTATATGATCAAATGCATGCCGAAAACATGTGTCGCACTTAGGTGCAAGCTGTTAGGATCATTGCAAAAATTAAATTTATTTTATTTATTAAATGAAATTTCAATTTTTTCAATAACAATGCATAAAGTCGAATTAATTTGATTGAAATCGTGTTTATATGATCAAGTGCATGCCGAAAACATGTGTCGCACTTAGGTGCAAGTTGTTAGGATCATTGCAAAAATTAAATTTATTTTATTTATTAAAAGAAATTTTATTTTTTTTAATAACAATGCATAAAGTCGAATCATTTTGATTGCAATCGTGTTTATATGATCAAATGCATGCCGAAAACATGTGTCGCACTTAGGTGCAAGCTGTTAGGATCATTGCAAAAATTAAATTTATTTTATTTATTAAATGAAATTTCAATTTTTTCAATAACAATGCATAAAGTCGAATTAATTTGATTGAAATCGTGTTTATATGATCAAGTGCATGCCGAAAACATGGGTCGCACTTAGGTGCAAGTTGTTAGGATCATTGCAAAAATTAAATTTATTTTATTTATTAAAAGAAATTTTAATTTTTTCAATAACAATGCATAAAGTCAGATATATTTGATTGAAAACGTGTTTATTTGATCAAATGCATGCCGAAAATATGTGTCGCACTTAGGTGCAAGCTGTTAGGATCATTGCAAAAATTTAATTTATTTTATTCATTAAATGAAATTTCATTTTTTTCAATAACAATGCATTAAGTCGGATATATTTGATTAAAAACGTGTTTATATAATTAAATGCATGCCGAAACATGTGTCGCACTTAGGTGCAAGCTGTTAGGATCATTGCAAAAATTAAATTTATTTTATTTATTAAATGAAATTTCAATTTTTTCAATACCAATGCATAAAGTCGAATTAATTTGATTGAAATCGTTTTTATATGATCAAATGCATGCCGAAAACATGTGTCGCACTTAGGTGCAAGCTGTTAGGATCATTGCAAAAATTAAATTTATTTTATTTATTAAATGAAATTTCAATTTTTTCAATAAAAATGCATAAAGTCGAATTAGTTTGATTGCAATCGTGTTTATATGATCAAATGCATGTTGAAAACATGTGTCGCACTTAGGTGCAAGCTGTTAGGATCATTGCAAAAATTAAATTTATTTTATTTTTTAAATGAAATTTAAATTTTTTCAATAACAATGCATAAAGTCGAATTAATTTAATTGAAATCGTGTTTTTCTGATCAAATGCATGCCGAAAACATGTGTCGCACTTAGGTGCAAGCTGTTAGGATCATTGCAAAAATTAAATTTATTTTATTTATTAAATGAAATTTTAATTTTTACAATAACAATGCATAAAGTCGGATATATTTGATCGAAAACGAGTTTATATGATCAAATGCATGGCGAAAACATGTGTCGCACTTAGGTGCAAGCTGTTAGGATCATTGCAAAAATTAAATTTATTTTATTTTTTAAATGAAATTTAAATTTTTTCAATAACAATGCATAAAGTCGAATTAATTTGATTGAAATCGTGTTTTTCTGATCAAATGCATGCCGAAAACATGTGTCGCACTTAGGTGCAAGCTGTTAGGATCATTGCAAAAATTAAATTTATTTTATTTATTAAATGAAATTTTAATTTTTACAATAACAATGCATAAAGTCGGATATATTTGATCGAAAACGTGTTTAAATGATCAAATGCATGCCGAAAACATGTGTCGCACTTAGGTGCAAGCTGTTAGGATCATTGCAAAAATTAAATTTATTTTATTTATTAAATGAAATTTCAATTTTTTCAATAACAATGCATAAAGTCGAATTAATTTGATTGAAATCGTGTTTATATGATCAAGTGCATGCCGAAAACATGTGTCGCACTTAGGTGCAAGTTGTTAGGATCATTGCAAAAATTAAATTTATTTTATTTATTAAAAGAAATTTTAATTTTTTCAATAACAATGCATAAAGTCAGATATATTTGATTGAAAACGTGTTTATTTGATCAAATGCATGCCGAAAATATGTGTCGCACTTAGGTGCAAGCTGTTAGGATCATTGCAAAAATTTAATTTATTTTATTCTTTAAATGAAATTTCAATTTTTTCAATAAGAATGCATTAAGTCGGATATATTTGATTAAAAACGTGTTTATATAATTAAATGCATGCCGAAACATGTGTCGCACTTAGGTGCAAGCGGTTAGGATCATTGCAAAAATTAAATTTATTTTATTTATTAAATGAAATTTTAATTTTTTCAATAACAATGCATAAAGTCGGATATATTTGATTAATATCGTGTATATATGATCAAATGCATGCCGAAAACATGTGTCACAGTTAGGTGCAAGATATTAGGATCATTGCAAAAATTAATTTTATTTTATTTATTAAATTAAATTTCAATTTTTTCAATAACAATGCATAAAGTCGAATTAATTTGTTTAAAATCGTGTTTATATGTTCAATTGCATGCCGAAAACATTTGTCGCACTTAGGTGCAAGCTATTAGGATCATTGCAAAAATTAAATTTATTTTATTTACTAAATGGAATTTCAATTTTTTCAATAACAATGCATAAAGTCGAATTTATTTGATTAAAATCGTATTTAAATGATCAAATACATGCCTAAAACATGTGTTGCACTTAGGTACAAGCTGTTAGGATCATTGCAAAAATTAAATTTATTTTATTTATTAAATGAAATTTCAATTTTTTCAATAACAATGCATAAAGTCGAATTAATTTGATTGAGATCGTGTTTATATGATCAAGTGCATGCCGAAAACATGTGTCGCACTTTGGTGCAAGTTGTTAGGATCATTGCAAAAATTAAATTTATTTTATTTATTAAAAGAAATTTTAATTTTTTCAATAACAATGCATAAAGTCAGATATATTTGATTGAAAACGTGTTTATTTGATCAAATGCATGCCGAAAATATGTGTCGCACTTAGGTGCAAGCTGTTAGGATCATTGCAAAAATTTAATTTATTTTATTCATTAAATGAAATTTCAATTTTTTCAATAACAATGCATTAAGTCGGATATATTTGATTAAAAACGTGTTTTTATAATTAAATGCATGCCGAAACATGTGTCGCACTTAGGTGCAAGCTGTTAGGATCATTGCAAAAATTAAATTTATTTTATTTATTAAATGAAATTTCAATTTTTACAATAACAATGCATAAAGTCGGATATATTTGATCAAAAACGTGTTTATATAATAAAATGCATGCCGAAAACATGTGTCGCACTTAGGTGCAAGCTGTTAGGATCATTGCAAAAATTAAATTTATTTTATTTATTAAATGAAATTTCAATTTTTTCAATAACAATGCATAAAGTCGAATTAATTTGATTGAAATCGTGTTTATATGATCAAGTGCATGCCGAAAACATGTGTCGCACTTAGGTGCAAGTTGTTAGGATCATTGCAAAAATTAAATTTATTTTATTTATTAAATGAAATTTCAATTTTTTCAATAACAATGCATAAAGTCGAATTAGATTGATTGCAATCGTGTTTATATGATCAAATGCATGCCGAAAACATGTGTCGCACTTAGGTGCAAGCTATTAGGATCATTGCAAAAATTAAATTTATTTTATTTATTAAATGAAATTTTAATTTTTACAATAACAATGCATAAAGTCGGATATATTTGATCGAAAACGTGTTTAAATGATCAAATGCATGCCGAAAACATGTGTCGCACTTAGGTGCAAGCTGTTAGGATCATTGCAAAAATTAAATTTATTTTATTTATTAAATGAAATTTCAATTTTTTCAATAACAATGCATAAAGTCGAATTAATTTGATTGAAATCGTGTTTATATGATCAAGTGCATGCCGAAAACATGTGTCGCACTTAGGTGCAAGTTGTTAGGATCATTGCAAAAATTAAATTTATTTTATTTATTAAAAGAAATTTTAATTTTTTCAATAACAATGCATAAAGTCAGATATATTTGATTGAAAACGTGTTTATTTGATCAAATGCATGCCGAAAATATGTGTCGCACTTAGGTGCAAGCTGTTAGGATCATTGCAAAAATTTAATTTATTTTATTCTTTAAATGAAATTTCAATTTTTTCAATAACAATGCATTAAGTCGGATATATTTGATTAAAAACGTGTTTATATAATTAAATGCATGCCGAAACATGTGTCGCACTTAGGTGCAAGCGGTTAGGATCATTGCAAAAATTAAATTTATTTTATTTATTAAATGAAATTTTAATTTTTTCAATAACAATGCATAAAGTCGGATATATTTGATTAAAAACGTGTTTATATGATCAAATGCATGCCGAAAACATGTGTCACAGTTAGGTGCAAGATATTAGGATCATTGCAAAAATTAATTTTATTTTATTTATTAAATTAAATTTCAATTTTTTCAATAACAATGCATAAAGTCGAATTAATTTGTTTAAAATCGTGTTTATATGTTCAATTGCATGCCGAAAACATTTGTCGCACTTAGGTGCAAGCTATTAGGATCATTGCAAAAATTAAATTTATTTTATTTACTAAATGGAATTTCAATTTTTTCAATAACAATGCATAAAGTCGAATTTATTTGATTAAAATCGTATTTAAATGATCAAATACATGCCTAAAACATGTGTTGCACTTAGGTACAAGCTGTTAGGATCATTGCAAAAATTAAATTTATTTTATTTATTAAATGAAATTTCAATTTTTTCAATAACAATGCATAAAGTCGAATTAATTTGATTGAGATCGTGTTTATATGATCAAGTGCATGCCGAAAACATGTGTCGCACTTTGGTGCAAGTTGTTAGGATCATTGCAAAAATTAAATTTATTTTATTTATTAAAAGAAATTTTAATTTTTTCAATAACAATGCATAAAGTCAGATATATTTGATTGAAAACGTGTTTATTTGATCAAATGCATGCCGAAAATATGTGTCGCACTTAGGTGCAAGCTGTTAGGATCATTGCAAAAATTTAATTTATTTTATTCATTAAATGAAATTTCAATTTTTTCAATAACAATGCATTAAGTCGGATATATTTGATTAAAAACGTGTTTTTATAATTAAATGCATGCCGAAACATGTGTCGCACTTAGGTGCAAGCTGTTAGGATCATTGCAAAAATTAAATTTATTTTATTTATTAAATGAAATTTCAATTTTTACAATAACAATGCATAAAGTCGGATATATTTGATCAAAAACGTGTTTATATAATAAAATGCATGCCGAAAACATGTGTCGCACTTAGGTGCAAGCTGTTAGGATCATTGCAAAAATTAAATTTATTTTATTTATTAAATGAAATTTCAATTTTTTCAATAACAATGCATAAAGTCGAATTAATTTGATTGAAATCGTGTTTATATGATCAAGTGCATGCCGAAAACATGTGTCGCACTTAGGTGCAAGTTGTTAGGATCATTGCAAAAATTAAATTTATTTTATTTATTAAATGAAATTTCAATTTTTTCAATAACAATGCATAAAGTCGAATTAGATTGATTGCAATCGTGTTTATATGATCAAATGCATGCCGAAAACATGTGTCGCACTTAGGTGCAAGCTATTAGGATCATTGCAAAAATTAAATTTATTTTATTTTTTAAATGAAATTTAAATTTTTTCAATAACAATGCATAAAGTCGAATTAATTTGATTGAAATCGTGTTTTTCTGATCAAATGCATGCCGAAAACATGTGTCGCACTTAGGTGCAAGCTGTTAGGATCATTGCAAAAATTAAATTTATTTTATTTATTAAATGAAATTTTAATTTTTACAATAACAATGCATAAAGTCGGATATATTTGATCGAAAACGTGTTTATATGATCAAATGCATGCCGAAAACATGTGTCGCACTTAGGTGCAAGCTGTTAGGATCATTGCAAAAATTAAATTTATTTTATTTATTAAATGAAATTTCAATTTTTTCAATAACAATGCATAAAGTCGAATTAATTTGATTGAAATCGTGTTTATATGATCAAGTGCATGCCGAAAACATGTGTCGCACTTTGGTGCAAGTTGTTAGGATCATTGCAAAAATTAAATTTATTTTATTTATTAAAAGAAATTTTAATTTTTTCAATAACAATGCATAAAGTCAGATATATTTGATTGAAAACGTGTTTATTTGATCAAATGCATGCCGAAAATATGTGTCGCACTTAGGTGCAAGCTGTTAGGATCATTGCAAAAATTTAATTTATTTTATTCATTAAATGAAATTTCAATTTTTTCAATAACAATGCATTAAGTCGGATATATTTGATTAAAAACGTGTTTATATAATTAAATGCATGCCGAAACATGTGTCGCACTTAGGTGCAAGCTGTTAGGATCATTGCAAAAATTAAATTTATTTTATTTATTAAATGAAATTTCAATTTTTTCAATAACAATGCATAAAGTCGGATATATTTGATTGAAAACGTGTTTATATGATCAAATGCATGCCGAAAGCATGTGTCGCACTTAGGTGCAAGCTATTAGGATCATTGCAAAAATTAAATTTATTTTATTTATTAAATGAAATTTCAATTTTTTCAATAACAATGCATAAAGTCAAATTTATTTGTTTGAAATCAAGTTTTAAAAATCAAATGCATGCCGAAAACATGTGTCACACTTAGGTGCAAGCTGTTAGAATCATTGCAAAAATTAAATTTATTTTATTTATTAAATGAAATTTCAATTCTTTCAATAACAATGCATAAAGTCGAATTAATTTGATTGAAATCAAGTTTAAATGATCAAATGCATTCCAAAAACATGTGTCGCACTTAGGTGGAAGCTATTAGGATCATTGCAAAAATTAAATTTATTTTATTTATTAAATAAAATTTCAATTTTTTCAATAACAATGCATAAAGTCAAATCTATTTAATTTAAATCGCGTTTATATGATCAAATGGATGCCGAAAACATGTGTCGCACTAATGTGCAAGCTGTTAGGATCATTGCAAAAATTAAATTTATTTTATTTATTAAATGAAATTTCTATTTTTTCAATAACAATGCATAAAGTCGAATCATTTTGATTGCTAACGTGTTTATATGATCAAATGCATGCCGAAAACATGTGTCGCACTTAGGTGCAAGCTGTTAGGATCATTGCAAAAATTAAATTTATTTTATTTATTAAATGAAATTTCAATTTTTTCAATAACAATGCATAAAGTCGAATTAATTTGATTGAGATCGTGTTTATATGATCAAGTGCATGCCGAAAACATGTGTCGCACTTTGGTGCAAGTTGTTAGGATCATTGCAAAAATTAAATTTATTTTATTTATTAAAAGAAATTTTAATTTTTTCAATAACAATGCATAAAGTCAGATATATTTGATTGAAAACGTGTTTATTTGATCAAATGCATGCCGAAAATATGTGTCGCACTTAGGTGCAAGCTGTTAGGATCATTGCAAAAATTTAATTTATTTTATTCATTAAATGAAATTTCAATTTTTTCAATAACAATGCATTAAGTCGGATATATTTGATTAAAAACGTGTTTATATAATTAAATGCATGCCGAAACATGTGTCGCACTTAGGTGCAAGCTGTTAGGATCATTGCAAAAATTAAATTTATTTTATTTATTAAATGAAATTTCAATTTTTTCAATACCAATGCATAAAGTCGAATTAATTTGATTGAAATCGTGTTTATATGATCAAATGCATGCCGAAAACATGTGTCGCACTTAGGTGCAAGCTGTTAGGATCATTGCAAAAATTAAATTTATTTTATTTATTAAATGAAATTTCAATTTTTTCAATAACAATGCATAAAGTCGAATTAATTTGATTGAAATCGTGTTTATATGATCAAGTGCATGCCGAAAACATGTGTCGCACTTAGGTGCAAGTTGTTAGGATCATTGCAAAAATTAAATTTATTTTATTTATTAAAAGAAATTTTATTTTTTTTAATAACAATGCATAAAGTCGAATCATTTTGATTGCAATCGTGTTTATATGATCAAATGCATGCCGAAAACATGTGTCGCACTTAGGTGCAAGCTGTTAGGATCATTGCAAAAATTAAATTTATTTTATTTATTAAATGAAATTTCAATTTTTTCAATAACAATGCATAAAGTCGAATTAATTTGATTGAAATCGTGTTTATATGATCAAGTGCATGCCGAAAACATGTGTCGCACTTAGGTGCAAGTTGTTAGGATCATTGCAAAAATTAAATTTATTTTATTTATTAAAAGAAATTTTAATTTTTTCAATAACAATGCATAAAGTCAGATATATTTGATTGAAAACGTGTTTATTTGATCAAATGCATGCCGAAAATATGTGTCGCACTTAGGTGCAAGCTGTTAGGATCATTGCAAAAATTTAATTTATTTTATTCATTAAATGAAATTTCAATTTTTTCAATAACAATGCATTAAGTCGGATATATTTGATTAAAAACGTGTTTATATAATTAAATGCATGCCGAAACATGTGTCGCACTTAGGTGCAAGCTGTTAGGATCATTGCAAAAATTAAATTTATTTTATTTATTAAATGAAATTTCAATTTTTTCAATACCAATGCATAAAGTCGAATTAATTTGATTGAAATCGTTTTTATATGATCAAATGCATGCCGAAAACATGTGTCGCACTTAGGTGCAAGCTGTTAGGATCATTGCAAAAATTAAATTTATTTTATTTATTAAATGAAATTTCAATTTTTTCAATAAAAATGCATAAAGTCGAATTAGTTTGATTGCAATCGTGTTTATATGATCAAATGCATGTTGAAAACATGTGTCGCACTTAGGTGCAAGCTGTTAGGATCATTGCAAAAATTAAATTTATTTTATTTTTTAAATGAAATTTAAATTTTTTCAATAACAATGCATAAAGTCGAATTAATTTAATTGAAATCGTGTTTTTCTGATCAAATGCATGCCGAAAACATGTGTCGCACTTAGGTGCAAGCTGTTAGGATCATTGCAAAAATTAAATTTATTTTATTTATTAAATGAAATTTTAATTTTTACAATAACAATGCATAAAGTCGGATATATTTGATCGAAAACGAGTTTATATGATCAAATGCATGGCGAAAACATGTGTCGCACTTAGGTGCAAGCTGTTAGGATCATTGCAAAAATTAAATTTATTTTATTTTTTAAATGAAATTTAAATTTTTTCAATAACAATGCATAAAGTCGAATTAATTTGATTGAAATCGTGTTTTTCTGATCAAATGCATGCCGAAAACATGTGTCGCACTTAGGTGCAAGCTGTTAGGATCATTGCAAAAATTAAATTTATTTTATTTATTAAATGAAATTTTAATTTTTACAATAACAATGCATAAAGTCGGATATATTTGATCGAAAACGTGTTTAAATGATCAAATGCATGCCGAAAACATGTGTCGCACTTAGGTGCAAGCTGTTAGGATCATTGCAAAAATTAAATTTATTTTATTTATTAAATGAAATTTCAATTTTTTCAATAACAATGCATAAAGTCGAATTAATTTGATTGAAATCGTGTTTATATGATCAAGTGCATGCCGAAAACATGTGTCGCACTTAGGTGCAAGTTGTTAGGATCATTGCAAAAATTAAATTTATTTTATTTATTAAAAGAAATTTTAATTTTTTCAATAACAATGCATAAAGTCAGATATATTTGATTGAAAACGTGTTTATTTGATCAAATGCATGCCGAAAATATGTGTCGCACTTAGGTGCAAGCTGTTAGGATCATTGCAAAAATTTAATTTATTTTATTCTTTAAATGAAATTTCAATTTTTTCAATAACAATGCATTAAGTCGGATATATTTGATTAAAAACGTGTTTATATAATTAAATGCATGCCGAAACATGTGTCGCACTTAGGTGCAAGCGGTTAGGATCATTGCAAAAATTAAATTTATTTTATTTATTAAATGAAATTTTAATTTTTTCAATAACAATGCATAAAGTCGGATATATTTGATTAAAAACGTGTTTATATGATCAAATGCATGCCGAAAACATGTGTCACAGTTAGGTGCAAGATATTAGGATCATTGCAAAAATTAATTTTATTTTATTTATTAAATTAAATTTCAATTTTTTCAATAACAATGCATAAAGTCGAATTAATTTGTTTAAAATCGTGTTTATATGTTCAATTGCATGCCGAAAACATTTGTCGCACTTAGGTGCAAGCTATTAGGATCATTGCAAAAATTAAATTTATTTTATTTACTAAATGGAATTTCAATTTTTTCAATAACAATGCATAAAGTCGAATTTATTTGATTAAAATCGTATTTAAATGATCAAATACATGCCTAAAACATGTGTTGCACTTAGGTACAAGCTGTTAGGATCATTGCAGAAATTAAATTTATTTTATTTATTAAACGAAATTTATATTTTTTCAATAACAATGCATACAGTCGGATATATTTGATTGAAATCGTGTTTATATGATCAAATGCATGCCAAAAACATGTGTCACACTTAGGTGCAAGATATTAGGATCATTGCGAAAATTAAATTTATTTTATTTATTAAATGAAATTTAGATTTTTTCAAAAATAATGCATAAAGTCGAATTTATTTCATTGAAATCATGTTTATATGATCAAAAGCATGCCGAAAACATTTGTCGCACTTAGGTGCAAGCTGTTAGGATCATTGCAAAAATTAAATTTATTTTATTTATTAATTGAAATTTCAATTTTTTCAATACCAATGAATGAAATTTCATTTAATAAATAAAATAAATTTAATTTTTGCAATGATCCTTATGGCTTGCACCTAAGTGCGACACATGTTTTCGGCATGCATTTGATCATATAAACACGATTTCAATCAAATTAATTCGACTTTATGCATTGTTATTCAAAAAATTGAAATTTCATTTAATAAATAAAATAAATTTAATTTTTGCAATGATCCTAACAGCTTGCACCTAAGCGCGACACATGTTTTCGGCATGCATTTAATCATATAAACACGATTTTAATCAAATTAATTCGACTTTATGCATTGTTATTCAAAAAATTGAAATTTCATTTAATAAATAAAATAAATTTAATTTTTGCAATGATCCTAACAGCTTGCACCTAAGTGCGACACATGTTTTCGGCATGCATTTGATCATATAAACACGATTTTAATCAAATTAATTGGACTTTATGCATTGGTTTTGAAAAAATTGAAATTTCATTTAATAAATAAAATAAATTTACTTTTTGCAATGATCCTAACAGCTTGCACCTAAGTGCGACACATGTTTTTGGCATGCATTTGATCATTTAAACTTGATTTTAATTAAATAAATTCGACTTTATGCATTGTTATTGAAAGAATTAAAATTTCATTTAATAAATAAAATAAATTTAATTTTTCCATTGATCCTAACAGCTTGCACCTAAATGCGACCCATGTTGTCGGCATGCATTTGACTTTTTAAACTTGATTTCAATCAAATAAATTCGACTTTATGCATTGTTATTGAAAAAATTGAAATTTCATTTAATAAATAAAATATATTTAATTTTTGCAATGATCCTAACAGCTTGCACCCAAGTGCGACAAATGTTTCCGGCATGCATTTGATCATATAAACACGATTTCAATCAAATTAATTTGACTTTATGCATTGGTATTGAAAAAATTGAAATTTCATTTAATAAATAAAATAAATTTAATTTTTGCAATGATCCTAACAGCTTGCACCTAAGTGCGACACATGTTTTAGGCATGAATTTGATCATTTAAACTTGATTTCAATCAAATATATTCGACTATATGCATTGTTATTGAAAAAATTGAAATTTCATTTAATAAATAAAATAAATTTAATTTTTGCAATGATCCTAGTAGCTTGCACCTAAGTGTGACACATGTTTTCGGCATGCATTTGATCTTATAAACACGATTTTAATCAAATTAATTCGACTTTATGCATTGTTTAAGAAAAAATTGACATTTCATTTAATAAATAATTTAAATTTAATTTTTGCAATAATCCAAATAGCTTGCATCTAAGTGCCACACATGTTTTCGGCATGCATTTGATCATTTAAACTTGATTTCAATCAAATAAATTCGACTTTATGCATTGTTATTAAAAGAATTGAAATTTCATTTAATAAGTAAAAAAAAAATAATTTTTGCAATGATCCTTATGGCTTGCACCTAAGTGCGACACATGTTTTCGGCATGCATTTGATCATATAAACACGATTTCAATCAAATTAATTCGACTTTATTCATTGTTATTGAAAAAATTGAAATTTAATTTAATAAATAAAATAAATTTAATTTTTGCAATGATCCTGATAGCTTGCACCTAAGTGCGACACATGTTTTTGGCATGTATTTGATCATTTAAACTTGATTTTAATCAAATAAATTCGACTTTATGCATTGTTATTGAAAGAATTGAAATTTCATTTAATAAATAAAATAAATTTAATATTTCCATTGATCCTAACAGCTTGCACCTAAGTGCGACAAATGTTTCCGGCATGCATTTGATCATATAAACACGATTTCAATCAAATTAATTTGACTTTATGCATTGGTATTGAAAAAATTGAAATTTCATTTAATAAATAAAATAAATTTAATTTTTGCAATGATCCTAACAGCTTGCACCTAAGTGCGACACATGTTTTAGGAATGCATTTGATCATTTAAACTAGATTTTAATCAAATATATTTGACTTTATGCATTGTTATTGAAAAAATTGAAATTTCATTTAATAAATAAAATAAATTTAATTTTTGCAATGATCCTAATGGCTTGTACCTAAGTGCGACACATGTTTTAGGCATGGATTTGATCATTTAAATATGATTTTAATCAAATAAATTCGACTTTATGCATTGTTATTGAAAAAATTGAAATTCCTTTTAATAAATAAAATAAATTTAATTTTTGCAATGATCCTAATAGCTTGCACCTAAGTGTGACACATGTTTTCGGCATGCATCTGATTTTTAAAACTTGATTTCAATCAAATAAATTCGACTTTATGCATTGTTATTGAAGAAATTGAAATTTCATTTAATAAATTATATAAATTTAATTTTTGCAATGATCTTAGTAGCTTGCACCTAAGTGTGACACATGTTTTCGGCATGCATTTGATCAAATAAACACGACTTTAATCAAATTAATTCGACTTTATGCATAGTTATTGAAACAATTGATATTCCATTTAATAAATAAAATAAATTTAACTTTTGCAATGATCCTAATAGCTTGCACCTAAGTGCGACACATGTTTTCGGCATGCATTTGATTTTTTTAAATTGATTTTAATCAAATAAATTTGACTTTATGCATTGGTATTGAAAAAATTGAAATTTCATTCAATAAATAAAATAAATTTAATTTTTGCAATGATCCTAATATCTTGCACCTAAGTGTGACACATGTTTTCGGCATGCATTTGAACATATAAACATGATTTCAATCAAATTTATCCGACTGTATGCATTGTTATTGAAAAAATAGAAATTTCGTTTAATAAATAAAATAAATTTAATTTTTGCAATGATCCTAACAGCTTGCACCTAACTGCGACACACGTTTTCGACAAGCATTTGATCATATAAATACGATTTCAATCAAAATAATTCGACTTTATGCATTGTTATTGAAAAAATTGACATTTCATTTAAAAAGTAAATTAAATTTAATTTTTGCAATGATCCCAATGGCTTGCACCTAAGTGCGACATATGTTTTCGGCAAGCATTTGATCATATAAACACGATTTAAATCAAATTAATTCGACTTTATTCATTGTTATTGAAAAAATTGAAATTTCATTTAATTAATAAAATAAATTTAATTTTTGCAATGATCCTTATAGCTTGCACCTAAGTGCGACACATGTTTTCGGTATGCATTTGATCATATAAACACGATTTCAATCAAATTAATTCGACTTTATGCATTGTTATTGAAAAAATTGAAATTTCATTTAATAAATTAAATAAATTTAATTTTTGCAATGATCCTTATAGCTTGCACCTAAGTGCAACGTATGTTTTCGGCATGCATTTGATCATATAAACACGATTTTAATCAAGATAATTCGACTTTATGCATTGGTATTAAAAAAATTGAAATTTCATTTAATAAATAAAATAAATTTAATTTTTGCAATGATCCTTATAGCTTGCACCTAAGTGCCACACAAGTTTTCGGCATGCATTTGATCATATAAATACGATTTCAATCAAATTAATTCGACTTTAAGCATTGTTTTTGAAAAAATTGAAATTTCATTTAATAAATAAAATAAATTTAATTTTTGCAATGATCCTAACATCTTGCACCTAAGTGCGACAAATGTTTCCGGCATGCATTTGATCATATAAACACGATTTTAATCAAATTATTTTGACTTTATGCATTGGTATTGAATAAATTGAAATTTCATTTAATAAATAAAATAAATTTAATTTTTGCAATGATCCTAACAGCTTGCACCCAAGTGCGACACATGTTTTCGGCATGCATTTGATCATATAACCACGATTTCAATCAAATTAATTCGATTTTATGCATTGTTATTGAAAAAATTGATATTTCATTTAATAAATAAAATAAATTTAATTTTTGCAATGATCCTAACAGCTTGCACCTAAGTGCAACGTATGTTTTCGGCATGCATTTGATCATATAAACACGATTTCAATCAAATTAATTTGACTTTATGCATTAGTATTGAATAAATTGAAATTTCATTTAATAAATAAAATAAATTTAATTTTTGCAATGATCCTAACAGCTTGCACCTAAGTGCGACACATGTTTTAGGCATTCATTTGATCATTTAAACTTGATTTTAATCAAATAAATTCGACTTTATGCATTGTTATTGAAAGAATTGAAATTTCATTTAATATATAAAATAAATATAAATTTTGCAATGATCCTGACAGCTTGCACCTAAGTGCGACACATGTTTTCAGCATGCATTTGATTATATAAACACGATTTTAATCAAATTAATTCGACTTCATGCATTGTTATTGAAAAAAATGAAATTTCATTTAATAAATAAAATAAATTTAATTTTTGCAATGATCCTAACAGCTTGCACCTAAGTGCGACACATGTTTTCAGCATGAATTTGATCATATAACCACGATTTCAATCAAATTAACTCGACTTTATGCATATTTATTGAAAAAATTGAAATTTCATTTAATAAATAAAATAAATTTAATTTTTGCAATGATCCTTATAGCTTGCACCTAAGTGCGACACATGTTTTCGGCATGCATTTGTTCATATAAACACGATTTCAATTAAATTAATTTGACTTTAAGCATTGTTATTGAAAAAATTGAAATTTCATTTAATAAATAAAATAAATTTAATTTTTGCAATGATCTTTATAGCTTGCACGTAAGTGCGACACATGTTTTTGGCATGCATTTTATCATATAAACACGATTTCAATCAAATTAATTCGACTTTATGCATTGTTATTGAAAAAATTGAAATTTCATTTAATAAATAAAATAAATTTAATTTTTGCAATGATCCTTATAGCTTGCACCTAAGTGCGACACATGTTTTCAGCATGCATTTGATCATATAAACACGATTTTAATCAAATTAATTCGACTTCATGCATTGTTATTGAAAAAATTGAAATTTCATTTAATAAATAAAATAAATTTAAAGGTAGAAACGCCAAAGTGGCGGAATCTATTGCCTGAATGCTGTACTTGATCCAAATCCGGGTGGCTTTAACACCGACAAGATATGGACATTGCCAGCGGCGGCAAATATAACAATATAAATGTGAACATTAAATATTGTTCCCCCATCAGAACACCTACAGACCGGTTTCGACCTTTCAGGTCTCATCAGTGTAGTTAGTTGCTGATGGGGAAACGGAGATTACTATTGGAATATAAATAGATTCCGCCACTTTGGCGTTTCTACCTTTAACGGTGTTTGGAATATTTATATTCCAATAGTAATCTCTAATTAAATTTATTTTATTTATTAAATGAAATTTCAATTTTTTCAATAACAATGCATAAAGTCGAATTAATTTGATTGAAATCGTGTTTATATGATCAAATGCATGCCGAAAACATGTGTCGCACTTAGGTGCAAGTCATAAGGATCATTGCAAAAATGAAATTTATTTTTTTTATTAAATGAAATTCGACTTTATGCATTGTTATTAAAAGAATTGAAATTTCATTTAATAAATAAAATAAATTTAATTTTTGCAATGATCCTAACAGCTTGCACCTAAGTGCGACACATGTTTTCGGCATGCATTTGATCATATAAACACGATTTTAATCAAATTAATTCGATTATGCTTTGTTATTGAAAAAATTGAAATTTCATTTAATAAATAAAATAAATTGAATTTTTGCAATGATCCTAACAGCTTGCACCTAAGTGCGACACATGTTTTCGGAGCACATTTGATCATATAAACACGATTTCAATCAAATTAATTCAACTTTATGCATTGTTATTGAAAAAATTGAAATTTCATTTAATAAATAAAATAAATTTATTTTTTGCAATGATGCTTATGGCTTGCACCTAAGTGTGACACATGTTTTCGGCATGCATTTGATCATATAAACACAATTTCAATCAAATTAATTCGACTTAAAGCATTGTTTTTGAAAAAATTGAAATTTCATTTAATAAATAAAAAAAATTAATTTTTGCAATGATCCTAATATCTTGCACCTAAGTGTGACACATGTTTTCGGCATGCATTTGATCATATAAACTCGATTTCAATCAAATATATCCGACTGAATGCATTGTTATTGAAAAAATTGAAATTTCATTTAATAAATATAATAAATTTAATTTTTGCAATGATCCTAACGGCTTGCACCTAAGTGCGACAAATGTTTTAGGCATGAATTTGATCATATAAACACGATTTCAATTAAATTAATTCGACTTAATGCATTGTTATTGAAAAAATTGAAATTTCATTTAATAAATAAAATAAATTTAATTTTTGCAATGATCCTTATAGCTTGCACCTAAGTGCGACACATGTTTTCGGCATGCATTTGTTCATATAAACACGATTTCAATTAAATTAATTTGACTTTAAGCATTGTTATTGAAAAAATTGAAATTTCATTTAATAAATAAAATAAATTTAATTTTTGCAATGATCCTTATAGCTTGCACGTAAGTGCGACACATGTTTTCGGCATGCATTTTATCATATAAACACGATTTCAATCAAATTAATTCGACTTTATGCATTGTCATTGAAAAAATTGAAATTTCATTTAATAATTAAAATAAATTTAATTTTTGCAATGATCCTTATAGCTTGCACCTAAGTGCGACACATGTTTTCAGCATGCATTTTATCATATAAACACGATTTTAATCAAATTAATTCGACTTCATGCATTGTTATTGAAAAAATTGAAATTTCATTTAATAAATAAAATAAATTTAAAGGTAGAAACGCCAAAGTGGCGGAATCCATTGCCTGAATGCTGTACTTGATCCAAATCCGGGTGGCTTTAACACCGACAAGATATGGACATTGCCAGCAAAATATAACAATATAAATGTGAACATTAAATATTGTTCCCCCATCAGAACACCTACAGACCGGTTTCGACCTTTCAGGTCTCATCAGTGTAGTTAGTTGCTGATGGGGAAACGGAGATTACTATTGGAATATAAATAGATTCCGCCACTTTGGCGTTTCTACCTTTAACGGTGTTTGGAATATTTATATTCCAATAGTAATCTCCTTTTCCCCATCAGCAACTAACTACACTGATGAGACCTGAAAGGTCGAAACAGGTCTGTAGGTGTTCTGATGGGGGAACAATATTTAATGTTCAAAATAAATTTAATTTTTCCAATGATCCTCATAGCTTGCACGTAAGTGCGACACATGTTTTCGGCATGCATTTGATCACATAAACACGATTTCAATCAAATTAATTCGATTTAAAGCATTGTTTTTGAAAAAATTGAAATTTCATTTAATAAATAAAAAAATGTAATTTTTGCAATGATCCTTATAGCTTGCACCTAAGTGCGACTAATGTTTTCGGCATGCATTTGATTATATAAACACAATTTTAATCAAATTAATTCGACTTTATGCATTGTAATTGAAAGAATTGAAATTTCATTTAATAAATAAAATAAATGTAATTTTTGAAATAATCCTAATAGCTTGCACCTAAGTGCGACACATGTTTTCAGCATGCATTTGATCATATAAACACGAATTGAAATTTCATTTAAAAATAAAATAAATTTAATTTTTGCAATGATCCTAATCTCTTGCACCTAAATTTGACACATGTTTTCTGAATGCATTTGATCATATAAACATGATTTCAATCAAATTTATCCGACCGTATGCATTGTTATTGAAAAAATAGAAATTTCGTTTAATAAATAAAACAAATTTAATTTTTGCAATGATCCTAACAGCTTGCACCTAAGTGCGACACATGTTTTCGAAATGCATTTGATCATATAAACACGATTTCAATCAAATTAATTCGACTTTATGCATTGTTATTGAAAAAATTGAAATTTCATTGAATAAATAAAATTAATTTAATTTTTGCAATGATCCTAATAGCTTGCACCTAAGTGCGATACATGTTTTAGGCATGGATTTGATCATTTAAACATGATTTTAATCAAATAAATTTGACTTCAAGCATTGTTATTGAAAAAATTGAAATTACTTTTAATAAATAAAATAAATTAAATTTTTGCAATGATCCTAGTAGCTTGCACCTTAGTGGGACAAATGTTTTCGGCATGCATTTGATTTTCTTAACTTGATTTCAATTAAATAAATTCGACTTTATGCATTGTTATTGAAAAAATTGGAATTTCATTTAATAAATAAAATAAATTTAATTTTTGCAATGATCCTAGTAGCTTGCACCTAAGTTTGACACATGTTTTCGGCATGCATTTGATCATATGAACACGATTTCTATCAAATTAATTCGACTTTATGAATTGTCTATGAAAAAATTGACATTTCATTTAATAAATAAAATAAATTTAATTTTTGCAATGATCCTAACAGCTTGCACCTAAGTGCGATACATGTTTTCGGTATGCATTTGATCATATAAACACGATTTTAATCAAATTAATTCGACTTTATGCATTGTTATTGAAAAAATTGAAATTTCATTTAATAAATAAAATAAATTTAATTTTTGCAATGATCCTAACAGGTTGCACCTAAGTGCGACACATGTTTTCGGCATGCATTGGATCATATAAACACGATTTCAATCAAATTAATTCAACTTTATTCATTGTTATTGAAAAAATTGAAATTTCATTTAATAAATAAAATAAATTTAATTTTTGCAATGATCCTAACAGGTTGCACCTAAGTGCGACACATGTTTTCGGCATGCATTGGATCATATAAACACGCTTTCAATCAAATTATTTCAACTTTATTCATTGTTATTGAAAAAATTGAAATTTCATTTAATAAATAAAATAAATTTAATTTTTGCAATGATCCTAACAGCTTGCACCTAAGTGCGACACATGTTTTTGGCATGCATTTAATCATATAAACACCATTTTAATTAAATTAATTCGACTTTATGCATTGTTATTGAAAAAATTGAAATTTCATTCACTAAATAAAATAAATTTAATTTTTGCAATGATCCTAATAGCTTGCACCTAAGTGCGACACATGTTTTTGGCATGCATTTGATCATTTAAACTTGATTTCAATCAAATGAATTCGACTTTATGCATTGTTATTGAAAGAATTTAAATTTCATTTAATAAATAAAATAAATTTAATTTTTGCAATGATCCTAACAGCTTGCACCTAAGTGTGACAAATGTTTTCGGCATGCATTTGATCATATAAACACGATTTTAATCAAATATATCCGACTGTGTGCATTGTTATTGAAAAAATAGGAATTTCGTTTAATACATAAAATAAATTTAATTTTTGCAATGATCCCAACAGCTTGCACCTAAGTGCAACACATGTTTTGGGCATAGATTTGATCATTTAAATACGATTTTAATCAAATAAATTCGACTTTATGCATTGTTATTGAAAAAATTGAAATTCCATTTAATAAATAAAATAAATTTAATTTTTGCAATGATCCTAATAGCTTGCACCTAAGTGTGACACATGTTTTTGGCATGGATTTGATATTTTAAACTTGATTTCAATCAAATAAATTTGACTTTATGCATTGTTATTGAAAAAATTGAAATTTCATTTAATAAATAAAATAAATTTAATTTTTGCAATGATTCTAACAGCTTGTACCTAAGTGCGACACATGTTTTCGGCATGAATTTGATCATTTAAATACGATTTTAATCAAATAAATTCGACTTTATGCATTGTTATTGAAAAAATTGAAATTCCATTTAATAAATAAAATAAATTTAATTTTTGCAATGATCCTAATAGCTTGCACCTAAGTGCGACACATGTTTTCGGCATGCATTTGATTTTTTAAAATTGATTTCAATCAAATAAATTTGACTTTATGCATTGGTATTGAAAAAATTGAAATTTCATTTAATAAATAAAATAAATTTAATTTTTACAATGATCCTTATGGCTTGCACCTAAGTGCGACACATGTTTTCGGCATGAATTTGATCATATAAACACGATTTTAATCAAATTAATTCGACTTTATGCATTGTTATTGAAAAAATAGAAATTTCGTTTAATAAATAAAATAAATTTAATATTTGCAATGATCCTGACAGCTTGCACCTAAGTGCGACACATGTTTTAGGCATGCATTTGATCATTTAAACTTGATTTCAATCAAATTAATTCGACTTTATGCATTGTAATTGAAAGAATTGATATTTCATTTAATAAATAAAGAAAATGTAATTTTTGCAATGATCCTATTAGCTTGCACCAAAGTGTGACACATGTATTCGGCATGCATTTGATCATTTAAACACGATTTCAATCAAATATATCCGACTTTATGCATTGTTATTGAAAAAATAGAATTTTCATTTAATAAATAAAATAAATTTAATTTTTGCAATGATCCTAACAGCTTGCACCTAAGTGCAACACATGTTTTGGGCATGGATTTGATCATTTAAATACGATTTTAATCAAATAAATTCGACTTTATGCATTGTTATTGAAAAAATTGAAATTCCATTTAATAAATAAAATAAATTTAATTTTTGCAATGATCCTAATAGCTTGCACCTAAGTGTGACACATGTTTTTGGCATGGATTTGATATTTTAAACTTGATTTCAATCAAATAAATTTGACTTTATGCATTGTTATTGAAAAAATTGAAATTTCATTTAATAAATAAAATAAATTTAATTTTTGCAATGATTCTAACAGCTTGTACCTAAGTGCGACACATGTTTTCGGCATGAATTTGATCATATAAACACGATTTTAATCAAATTAATTCGACTTTATGCATTGTTATTGAAAAAATAGAAATTTCGTTTAATAAATAAAATAAATTTAATATTTGCAATGATCCTAACAGCTTGCACCTAAGTGCAACACATGTTTTGGGCATGGATTTGATCATTTAAATACGATTTTAATCAAATAAATTCGACTTTATGCATTGTTATTGAAAAAATTGAAATTCCATTTAATAAATAAAATAAATTTAATTTTTGCAATGATCCTAATAGCTTGCACCTAAGTGTGACACATGTTTTTGGCATGGATTTGATATTTTAAACTTGATTTCAATCAAATAAATTTGACTTTATGCATTGTTATTGAAAAAATTGAAATTTCATTTAATAAATAAAATAAATTTAATTTTTGCAATGATCCTAACAGCTTGCACCTAAGTGCGACACATGTTTTAGGCATGCATTTGATCATTTAAATACGATTCTAATCAAATAAATTCGACTTTATGCATTGTTATTGAAAAAATTGAAATTCCATTTAATAAATAAAATAAATTTAATTTTTGCAATGATCCTAATCGCTTCCACCTAGGTGTGACACATGTTTTCGGCATGCATTTGAAGTTTTAAACTAGGTTTCAATCAAATAAATTTGACTTTATGCATTGTTATTGAAAAAATTGAAATTTCATTTAATAAATAAAATAAATTTAATTTTTGCAATGATCCTAATATCTTGCACCTAAGTGCGACACATGTTTTTGCCATGCATTTGATCATTTAAACTTGATTTCAATCAAATAAATTCTACTTTAAGCATTGTTTTTGAATAAATTGAAATTTCATTTAATAAATAAAATAAATTTAATTTTTGCAATGATCCTTATAGCTTGCACCTAAGTGCGACACATGTTTTCGGCATGCATTTGATTATATAAACACGTTTTCGATCAAATATATCCGACTTTATGCATTGTTATTGTAAAAATTGAAATTTCATTTAATAAATAAAATAAATTTAATTTTTGCAATGATCCTAACAGCTTGTACCTAAGTGCCACACATGTTTCGGCATGCATTTGATCATTTTAACACGTTTTTAGTCAAATATATCCGACTTTATGCATTGTTATTGAAAAAATTGAAATTTCATTTAATGAATAAAATAAATTTAATTTTTGCAATGATCCTAACAGCTTGCACCTAAAAGCGACACATGTTTTCGGCATGCATTTGATCAAATAAACACGTTTTCAATCAAATATATCCGACTTTATGCATTGTTATTAAAAAAATTTAAATTTCATTTAATAAATAAAATAAATTTAATTTTTGCAATGATCCTAACAACTTGCACCTGGGTGCAACACATGTTTTCGGCATGCACTTGATCATATAAACACGATTTCAATCAAATTAATTCGACTTTATGCATTGTTATTGAAAAAATTGAAATTTCATTTGATAAATAAAATAAATTTAATTTTTGCAATGATGCTTATAGCTTGCACCTAAGTGCGACACATGTTTTCGGCATGCATTTGATCATATAAACACGATTTCAATCAAATTGATTCGACTTTATTCATTGTTATTGAAAAAATTGAAATTTCATTTAATAAATAAAATAAATTTAATTTTTGCAATGATCCTAATAGCTTCCACCTAAGTGCGACACATGTTTTTGGTATGCACTTGATCATTTAAACTTGATTTCAATCAAATAAATTCGACTTTATGCATTGTTATTGAAAGAATTTAAATTTCATTTAATAAATAAAATAAATTTAATTTTTGCAATGATCCTAACAGCTTGCACCTAAGTGCGACACATGTTTTCGGCATGCATTTAATCATATAAACACCATTTTAATCAAATTAATTCGACTTTATGCATTGTTATTGAAAAAATTGAAATTTCTTTCACTAAATAAAATAAATTTAATTTTTGCAATGATCCTAATAGCTTGCACCTAAGTGCGACACATGTTTTTGGCATGCACTTGATCATTTAAACTTGATTTTAATCAAATTAATTCGACTTTATGCATTGTTATTGAAAGAATTGAAATTTCATTTAATAAATAAAATAAATTTAATTTTTGCAATGATCCTAACAGCTTGCACCTAAGTGTGACACATGTTTTCGGCATGCATTTGATCTTATAAACACGATTTCAATCAAATATATCCGACTGTGTGCATTGTTATTGAAAAAATAGAAATTTCGTTTAATAAATAAAATAAATTTAATTTTTGCAATGATCCTAACAGCTTGCACCTAAGTGCAACACATGTTTTAGGTATGAATTTGATCATTTAAATACGATTTTAATCAAATAAATTCGACTTTATGCATTGTTATTGAAAAAATTGAAATTCCATTTAATAAATAAAATGAATTTAATTTTTGCAATGATCCTAATAGCTTGCACCTAAGTGTGACACATGTTTTCGGCATACATTTGATTTTTTAAACTTGATTTCAATCAAATAAATTCGACTTTATGCATTGTTATTGAAAAAATTGAAATTACATTTAATAAATAAAATAAATTTAATTTTTGCAATGATCCTAACAGCTTGCACCTAAGTGCAACACATGTTTTAGGCATGGATTTGATCATTTAAATACGATTTTAATCAAATAAATTCGACTTTATGCATTGTTATTGAAAAAATTGAAATTCCATTTAATAAATAAAATAAATTTAATTTTTGCAATGATCCTAATAGCTTGCACCCAAGTGCGACACATGTTTTCGGCATGCATTTGATTTTTTAAAATTGATTTCAATCAAATAAATTTGACTTTATGCATTGGTATTGAAAAAATTGAAATTTCATTTAATAAATAAAATAAATTTAATTTTTGCAATGATCCTAATATCTTGCACCTAAGTGCGACACATGTTTTTGGCAAGCATTTGATCATTTAAACTTGATTTCAATCAAATAACGTCGACTTTATGCATTGTTATTGAAAAAATAGAAATTTCGTTTAATAAATAAAATAAATTTAATTTTTGCAATGATCCTAACAGCTTGCACCTAAGTGCGACACATGTTTTCGACATGCATTTAATCATATAAACACGATTTCAATCAAAATAATTCGACTTTATGCATTGTTATTGAAAAAATTGACATTTCATTTAAAAAGTAAATTAAATTTAATTTTTGCAATGATCCCAATGGCTTGCACCTAAGTGCGACATATGTTTTCGGCAAGCATTTGATCATATAAACACGATTTAAATCAAATTAATTCGACTTTATGCATTGTTATTGAAAAAATTGAAATTTCATTTAATTAATAAAATAAATTTAATTTTTGCAATGATCCTTATAGCTTGCACCTAAGTGCGACACATGTTTTCGGCATGCATTTGATCATATAAACACGATTTCAATCAAATTAATTCGACTTTAAGCATTGTTATTGAAAAAATTTAAATTTCATTTAATAAATAAAATAAATTTAATTTTTGCAATGATCCTTATAGCTTGCACCTAAGTGCGACACATGTTTTCGGCATGCATTTGATCATATAAACACGATTTCAATCAAATTAGTTCGACTTTATGCAATGTTATTGAAAAAATTGAAATTTCATTTAATAAATTAAATAAATTTAATTTTTGCAATGATCCTTATAGCTTGCACCTAAGTGCGACACATGTTTTCGGCATGCATTTGATCATATAAACACGATTTCAATCAAATTAATTCGACTTTATGCATTGTTATTGAAAAAATTGAAATTTCATTTAATAAATTGAATAAATTTAATTTTTGCAATGATCCTTATAGCTTGCACCTAAGTGCAACACATGTTTTCGGCATGCATTTGATCATATAAACACGATTTCAATCAAATTAACTTGACTTTATGCCTTGGTATTGAATAAATTGAAATTTCATCTAATAAATAAAATAAATTTAATTTTTGCAATGATCCTAACAGCTTGCACCTAAGTGCGACACATGTTTTCGGCATGCATTTGATCATATAAACACGATTTCAATCAATTTAATTCGACTTTATGCATTGTTATTGAAAAAATTGAAATTTCATTTAATAAATTGAATAAATTTAATTTTTGCAATGATCCTTATAGCTTGCACCTAAGTGCAACACATGTTTTAGGCATGCATTTGATCATATAAACACGATTTCAATCAAATTAACTTGACTTTATGCCTTGGTATTGAATAAATTGAAATTTCATCTAATAAATAAAATAAATTTAATTTTTGCAATGATCCTAACAGCTTGCACCTAAGTGCGACACATGTTTTCGACATGCATTTAATCATATAAACACGATTTCAATCAAAATAATTCGACTTTATGCATTGTTATTGAAAAAATTGACATTTCATTTAAAAAGTAAATTAAATTTAATTTTTGCAATGATCCCAATGGCTTGCACCTAAGTGCGACATATGTTTTCGGCAAGCATTTGATCATATAAACACGATTTAAATCAAATTAATTCGACTTTATGCATTGTTATTGAAAAAATTGAAATTTCATTTAATTAATAAAATAAATTTAATTTTTGCAATGATCCTTATAGCTTGCACCTAAGTGCGACACATGTTTTCGGCATGCATTTGATCATATAAACACGATTTCAATCAAATTAATTCGACTTTAAGCATTGTTTTTGAAAAAATTTAAATTTCATTTAATAAATAAAATAAATTTAATTTTTGCAATGATCCTATAGCTTGCACCTAAGTGCGACACATGTTTTCGGCATGCATTTGATCATATAAACACGATTTCAATCAAATTAGTTCGACTTTATGCAATGTTATTGAAAAAATTGAAATTTCATTTAATAAATTAAATAAATTTAATTTTTGCAATGATCCTTATAGCTTGCACCTAAGTGCGACACATGTTTTCGGCATGCATTTGATCATATAAACACGATTTCAATCAAATTAATTCGACTTTATGCATTGTTATTGAAAAAATTGAAATTTCATTTAATAAATTGAATAAATTTAATTTTTGCAATGATCCTTATAGCTTGCACCTAAGTGCAACACATGTTTTCGGCATGCATTTGATCATATAAACACGATTTCAATCAAATTAACTTGATTTTATGCCTTGGTATTGAATAAATTGAAATTTCATCTAATAAATAAAATAAATTTAATTTTTGCAATGATCCTAACAGCTTGCACCTAAGTGCGACACATGTTTTCGGCATGCATTTGATTATATAAACACGATTTCAATCAATTTAATTCGACTTTATGCATTGTTATTGAAAACATTGACATTTCATTTAATAAATAAAATTAATTTAATTTTTGCAATGATGCTTATAGCTTGCACCTAAGTGCGACTAATGTTTTCGGCATGCATTTGATCATATAAACACAATTTCAATCAAATTGATTCGACTTTATGCATTGTTATTGAAAAAATTGAAATTTCATTTAATAAATAAAATAAATTTAATTTTTGCAATGATCGTTATGGCTTGCACCTAAGTGTGACACATGTTTTTGGCATACATTTGATCATATAAACACGATTTTAATCAAATATATCCGACTGTATGCATTGTTATTGAAAAAATAGAAATTTCATTTAATAAATAAAATAAATTTAATTTTTCAATGATCCTAACAGCTTGCACCTAAGTGCCACAGATGTTTTCAGCATGCATTTGATCATATAAACACGATTTAAATCAAATTAACTCGACTTTATGCATTGTTATTGAAAAAATTGAAATTTCATTTAATAAATAAAATAAATTTAATTTTTGCAATGATCCTGACAGCTTGCACCTAAGTGCGACACATGTTTTAGGCATGCATTTGATCATTTAAACTTGATTTCAATCAAATTAATTCGACTGTATGCATTGTAATTGAAAGAATTGATATTTCATTTAATAAATAAAGAAAATGTAATTTTTGCAATGATCCTAATAGCTTGCACCAAAGTGTGACACATGTATTCGGCATGCATTTGATCATATAAACACGATTTCAATCAAATATATCCGACTTTATGCATTGTTATTGAAAAAATAGAATTTTCATTTAATAAATAAAATAAATTTAATTTTTGCAATGATCCTAACAGCTTGCACCTAAGTGCGACACATGTTTTCGGCATGCATTTGATCATATAAACACGATTTTAATCAAATTAATTCGACTTTATGCATTGGTATTGAAAAAATAGAAATTTCGTTTAATAAATAAAATAAATTTAATTTTTGCAATGATCCTAATAGCTTGCACCTAAGTGCGACACATGTTTTAGGCATGCATTTGATCATTTAAACTTGATTTCAATCAAATAAATTCGACATTATGCATTGTTATTGAAAACATTGAAATTACATTTAATAAATGAAATAAATTTAATTTTTGCAATGATCCTAACAGCTCGCACCTAAGTGCAACACATGTTTTAGGCATGGATTTGATCATTTAAATACGATTCTAATCAAATAAATTCGACTTTATGCATTGTTACTGAAAAAATTAAAATTCCATTTAATAAATAAAATAAATTTAATTTTTGCAATGATCCTAATAGCTTGCACCTAGGTGTGACACATGTTTTCGGCATGCATTTGATGTTTTAAACTTGGTTTCAATCAAATAAATTTGACTTTATGCATTGTTATTGAAAAAATTGAAATTTCATTTAATAAATAAAATAAATTTAATTTTTGCAATGATCCTAATATCTTGCACCTAAGTGCGACACATGTTTTTGGCATGCATTTGATCATTTAAACTTGATTTCAATCAAATAAATTCGACTTTAAGCATTGTTTTTGAATAAATTGAAATTTCATTTAATAAATAAAATAAATTTAATTTTTGCTATGATCCTTATAGCTTGCACCTAAGTGCGACACATGTTTTCGGCATGCATTTGATCTAATAAACACGTTTTCAATCAAATATATCCGACTTTATGCATTGTTATTGAAAAAATTAAAATTTCATTTAATAAATAAAATAAATTTAATTTTTGCAATGATCCTAACAGCTTGCACCTAAGTGCGACACATGTTTTATGCATGCATTTGATCATTTAAACTTGATTTCAATCAAATAAATTCGACATTATGCATTGTTATTGAAAACATTGAAATTACATTTAATAAATAAAATAAATTTAATTTTTGCAATGATCCTAACAGCTCGCACCTAAGTGCAACACATGTTTTAGGCATGGATTTGATCATTTAAATACGATTCTAATCAAATAAATTCGACTTTATGCATTGTTACTGAAAAATTGAAATTCCATTTAATAAATAAAATAAATTTAATTTTTGCAATGATCCTAATAGCTTGCACCTAGGTGTGACACATGTTTTCGGCATGAATTTGATGTTTTAAACTTGGTTTCAATCAAATAAATTTGACTTTATGCATTGTTATTGAAAAAATTGAAATTTCATTTAATAAATAAAATAAATTTAATTTTTGCAATGATCCTAATATCTTGCACCTAAGTGCGACACATGTTTTTGGCATGCATTTGATCATTTAAACTTGATTTCAATCAAATAAATTCGACTTTAAGCATTGTTTTTGAATAAATTGAAATTTCATTTGATAAATAAAATAAATTTAATTTTTGCAATGATCCTTATAGCTTGCACCTAAGTGCGACACATGTTTTCGGCATGCATTTGATCATATAAACACGATTTCAATCAAATTAGTTCGACTTTATGCAATGTTATTGAAAAAATTGAAATTTCATTTAATAAATTAAATAAATTTAATTTTTGCAATGATCCTTATAGCTTGCACCTAAGTGCGACACATGTTTTCGGCATGCATTTGATCATATAAACACGATTTCAATCAAATTAGTTCGACTTTATGCAATGTTATTGAAAAAATTGAAATTTCATTTAATAAATTAAATAAATTTAATTTTTGCAATGATCCTTATAGCTTGCACCTAAGTGCGACACATGTTTTCGGCATGCATTTGATCATATAAACACGATTTCAATCAAATTAATTCGACTTTATGCATTGTTATTGAAAAAATTGAAATTTCATTTAATAAATAAAATAAATTTAATTTTTGCAATGATCCTAACAGCTTGCACCTAAGTGCGACACATGTTTTCGGCATGCATTTGATCATATAATCGTGATTTCAATCAAATTAATTCGACTTTATGCATTGTTATTGAAAGAATTTAAATTTCATTTAATAAATAAAATAAATTTAATTTTTGCAATGATCCTAACAGCTTGCACCTGTGTGCGACACATGTTTTCGGCATGCATTTGATTATATTAACATGATTTCAATCAAATTAATTCGACTTTATGCATTGTTATTGAAAAAATTGAAATTTCATTTAATAAATAAAATAAATATAATTTTTGCAATGATCCCAATAGCTTGCACCTAAGTGCGACACAAGTTTCTGGCATGCATTTGATCATTTAAACTTGATTTTAATTGAATAAATTCGGCTTTATGCCTTGTTATTGAAAAAATTGAAAATTCATTTAATAAATAAAATAAATATAATTTTTGCAATGATCCTAACAGCTTGCACCTAAGTGCGACACATGTTTTCGGCATGAATTTGATCATATAAACATGATTTCAATCAAATTAATTCGACTTTATGCATTGTTATTGAAAAAATAGAAATTTCATTTAATAAATAAAATAAATTTAATTTTTGCAATGATCCTAACAGCTTGCACCTAAGTGTGACACATGTTTTTGGCATGCATTTGATTTTTTAAACTTGATTTCAATTAAATAAATTCGACTTTATGCATTGTTATTGAAAAAATATAAATTTCATTTAATAAATAAAATAAATTTAATTTTTCCAATGTTCCTGACAACTTGCACCTAAGTGCGACACATGATTTCGGCATGCATTTGATCATTTAAACACGATTTCAATCAAATTAATTCAACTTTATGCATTGTTATTGAAAAAATTGAAATTTCATTTAATAAATAAAATAAATTTAATTTTTGCAATGATCCCTATAGCTTGCACCTAAGTGCGACACATGTTTTCGGCATGCATTTGATTATATAAATACGATTTCAATCAACTTAATTCGACTTTATGCATTGTTATTGAAAAAATTAAAATTTCATTTAATAAATAAAATAAATTTAATTTTTGCTATGATCCTTATTACTTGCACCTAAGTGTGACAATGTTTTCGGCATGCATTTGATCATATAAACACGATTTCAATCAAGTTAATTTGACTTTAAGCATTGTTTTTGAAAAAATTGAAATTTCATTTAATAAATAAAATAAATTTAATTTTTGCAATGATCCTAACAGCTTGCACCTAAGTGCGACAAATGTTTTCGGCATGCTTTTGATCATATAAACATGATTTCAATCAAATAAATTCGACTTTATGCATTGTAATTGAAAAAATTGAAAGTTCATTTAATAAATAAAACAAATTTAATTTTTGCAATGATCCGAATATCTTGCACCTAAGTGTGACACATGTTTTCGGCATGCATTTGATCATATAAACACGATTTTAGTCAAATATATCCGACTATATGCATTGTTATTGAAAAAATAGAAATTTCGTTTAATAAATAAAATAAATTTACTATTTGCAATAATTCTAACAGCTTGCACCTAAGTGCAACACATGTTTTAGGCATGCATTTGATTATAAAAATACGATTTTAATCAAATAAATTCGACTTTATGCATTGTTATTGAAAAAATTGAAATTCCATTTAATAAATAAAATAAATTTAATTTTTGCAATGATCCTAATAGCTTGCACCTAAGTGTGACACATGTTTTCGGCATGGATTTGATATTTTAAACTTGATTTCAATCAAATAAATTTGACTTTATGCATTGTTATTGAATAAATTGAAATTTCATTTAATAAATAAAATAAATTTAATTTTTGCAATGATCCTAACAGCTCGCACCTAAGTGTGACACATGCTTTCGGCATGCATTTAATTTTTTAAACTAGATTTCAATCAAATAAATTTGACTTTATGCTCTGTTATTAAAAAAATTGAAATTTAATTTAATAAATAAAATAAATTTAATTTTTGCAATGATCCTAATATCTTGCACCTAAGTGCGACACATGTTTTTGGCATGCATTTGATCATATAAACACGTTTTCAATCAAATAAATCCGACTTTATGCATTGTTATTGAAAAAATTGAAATTTCATTTAATAAATAAAACAAATTTAATTTTTGCAATGATCCTAATATCTTGCACCTAAGTGTGACACATGTTTTCGGCATGCATTTGATCACATAAACACGATTTTAGTCAAATATATCCGACTATATGCATTGTTATTGAAAAAATAGAAATTTCGTTTAATAAATAAAATAAATTTATTATTTGCAATAATTCTAACAGCTTGCACCTAAGTGCAACACATGTTTTAGGCATGCATTTGATTATAAAAATACGATTTTAATCAAATAAATTCGACTTTATGCATTGTTATTGAAAAAATTGAAATTCCATTAAATAAATAAAATAAATTTAATTTTTGCAATGATCCTAATAGCTTGCAGCTAAGTGTGACACATGTTTTCGGCATGGATTTGATTTTTTAAACTTGATTTCAATCAAATAAATTTGACTTTATGCATTGTTATTGAAAAAATTGAAATTTCATTTAATAAATAAAATAAATTTAATTTTTGCAATGATCCTAACAGCTCGCACCTAAGTGCACCACATGTTTTAGGCATGGATTTGATCATTTAAATACGATTTTATTCAAATAAATTCGACTTTATGCATTGTTATTGAAAAAATTGAAATTCCATGTAATAAATAAAATAAATTTAATTTTTGCAATGATCCTAATAGCTTGCACCTAAGTGTGACACATGTTTTCGGCATGCATTTGATTTTTTAAACTTGATTTCAATCAAATAAATTTGACTTTATGCATTGTTATTAAAAAAATTTAAATTTCATTTAATAAATAAAATAAATTTAATTTTTGCAATGATCCTAATATCTTGCACCTAAGTGCGACACATGTTTTTGGCATGCATTTGATCATTTAAACTTGATTTCAATCAAATAAATTCGACTTTAATCATTGTTTTTGAATAAATTGAAATTTCATTTAATAAATAAAATAAATTTAATTTTTGCAATGATCCTAACAGCTTGCAAGTAAGTGCGACACATGTTTTCGGCAGGCATTTGATCAAATAAACACGTTTTCAATCAAATATATCCGACTTTATGCATTGGTATTGAAAAAATTAAAATTTCATTTAATAAATAAAATAAATTTAATTTTTGCACTGATCCTAACTACTTGCACCTAAGTGCGACACATGTTTTCGGAATGCAGTTGATCATATAAACACGATTTCAATCAAATTAATTCGACTTTATGCAGTGTTATTAAAAAAATTGAAATTTCATTTAATAAATAAAATAAATTTAATTTTTGCAATGATCCTAACTGCTTGCACCTAAGTGCGACACATGTTTTCGGCATGCACTTGATCATATAAACACGATTTCAATCAAATTAATTCGACTTTATGCATTCTTATTGAAAAAATTGAAATTTCATTTAATAAATAAAATAAATTTAATTTTTGCAATGATCCTAATAGCTTGCACCTAAGTGCGACAAATGTTTTCGGCATGCATTTGATCATATAAACAAGATTTCAATCAAATTAATTCGACTTTATGCATTGTTAATGAAAAAATTGAAATTTCATTTAATAAATAAAATAAATTTAATTTTTGCAATGATCCTAATGGCTTGCACCTAAGTGTGACACATGTTTTCGGCATGAATTTAATCATATAAACACGATTTCAATCAAATTAATTCGACTGTAAGCATTGTTTTTGAAAAAATTGAAATTTCATTTAATAAATAAAATAAATTTAATTTTTGCAATGATCCTAACAGCTTGCACCTAAGTGCGACAAATGTTTTCGGCATGCTTTTGATCATATAAACACGATTTCAATCAAATAAATTCGACTTTATGCATTGTTATTGAAAAAATCTAAATTTCATTTAATAAATAAAATAAATTTAATTTTTTGCAATGATCCCAATATCTTGCACCTAAGTGTGACACATGTTTTCGTCATGCATTTGATCATATAAACACGATTTTAATCAAATATATCCGACTGTATGCATTGTTATTGAAAAAATAGAAATTTCGGTTAATAAATAAAATAAATTTAATTTTTGCAATGATCCTAACAGCTTGTACCTAAGTGCAACACATGTTTTAGGCATGAATTTGATCATTTAAATACGATTTTAATCAAATAAATTCGACTTGAACGAATAAACATATAAACACGATTTCAATCAAATTAATTCGACTATATGTATTGTTATTGAAATAATTGAAATTTAATTTAATAAATAAAATAAATTTAATTTTTGCAATGATCCTAATATCTTGCACCTAAGTGTGACACATGTTTTCGGCATGTATTTGATCATATTAACACGATTTCAATCAAATTAATTCGACTTTAAGCATTGTTTTTGAAAAAAATGAAATTTCATTTAATAAATAAAATAAATTTAATTTTTGCAATGATCCTAACAGCTTGCACCTAAGTGCGACAAATTTTTTCGGCATGCTTTTGATCATATAAACACGATTTTAATCAAATAAATTCGACTTTACGCATTGTTATTGAAAAAATTGAAATTTCATATAAATAAAATAAATTTAATTTTTGCAATGATCCTAATATCTTGCACCTAAGTGTGACACATGTTTTCGGCATGCATTTGATCATATAAACACGATTTCAATCAAATATATCCGACTGTATGCATTGTTATTGAAAAAATAGAAATTTCGTTTAATAAATAAAATAAATTTATTTTTTGCAATGATCCTAACAGCTTGTACCTAAGTGCAACACATGTTTTCGGCATGCATTTGATCATATAAACACGATTTCAATCAAATATACCCGACAGTATGCATTGTTATTGAAAAAATAAAAATTTCGTTTAATAAATAAAATAAATTTAATTTTTGCAATGATCCTAACAGCTTGCACCTAAGTGTGACACATGTTTTCGGCATGCATTTGATTTTTTAAACTTGATTTCAATCAAATAAATTTGACTTTATGCATTGTTATTGAAAAAATTGAAATTTCATTTAATAAATAAAATAAATTTAATTTTTGCAATGATCCTAACAGCTTGCACCTAAGTGCGACACATGTTTTAGGCATGGATTTGATCATTTAAATACGATTTTAATCAAATAAATTCGACTTTATGCATTGTTATTGAAAAAATTGAAATTCCATTTAATAAATAAAATTAATTTAATTTTTGCAATGATCCTAATATCTTGCACCTAAGTGTGACACATGTTTTCGGCATGCATTTGATCATATAAACACGATTTCAATCAAATATACCCGACAGTATGCATTGTTATTGAAAAAATAGAAATTTCGTTTAATAAATAAAATAAATTTAATTTTTGCAATGATCCCAACAGCTTGCACCTAAGTGTGACACATGTTTTCGGCATGCATTTGATTTTTTAAACTTGATTTCAATCAAATAAATCTGACTTTATGCATTGTTGTTGAAGAAATTGAAATTTCATTTAATAAATAAAATAAATTTAATGTTTGCAATGATCCTAATATCTTGCACCTAAGTGCTACACATGTTTTTTGCGTGCATTTGATCCTTTAAACTTGATTTCAATCAAATAAATATGTCCGACTGTATGCATTGTTATTGAAAAAATAGAAATTTCGTTTAATAAATAAAATAAATTTAATTTTTGCAATGATCCTTACAGCTTGCAGCTAAGTGCGACACATGTTTTCGGCATGCATTTAATCATATAAACACGATTTTAATCAAATTAATACGACTTTATGCATTGTTATTAAAAAAATTGAAATTTCATTTAATAAATAAAATAAATTTAATTTTTGCAATGATCCTAATGGCTTGCACCTAAGTGTGACACATGTTTTTGGCATGCATTTGATCATATAAACACGATTTTAATCAAATTAATTCGACTTTAAGCATTGTTTTTGAAAAAATTGAAATTTCATTTAATAAATAAAATAAATTTAATTTTTGCAATGATCCTAACAGCTTGCACCTAAGTGCGACAAATGTTTTTGACATGCATTTGATCATATAAATACGATTTCAATCAAATTAATTTGACTTTATGCATTGTTATTGAAAAAATTGAAATTTCATTTAATAAATAAAATAAATTTAATTTTTGCAATGATCCTAACAGCTTGCACCTAAGTGTGACACATGTTTTCGGCATGCATTTGATTTTTTAAACTTGATTTCAATTAAATAAATTCGACTTTATGCATTGTTATTGAAAAAATAGAAATTTCATTTAATAAATAATATAAATTTAATTTTTCCAATGATCCTAACAGCTTGCACCTAAGTGCGACACATGATTTCGGCATGAATTTGATCATTTAAACACGATTTCAATCAAATTAATTCAACTTTATGCATTGTTATTGAAAAAATTGAAATTTCATTTAATAAATAAAATAAATTTAATTTTTGCAATGATCCTAATGGCTTGCACCTAAGTGTGACACATGTTTTTGGCATGCATTTGTTCATATAAACACGATTTCAATGAATTTAATTCGACTTTAGGCATTATTTTTGAAAAAATTTAAATTTCATTTAATTAATAAAATTAATTTAATTTTTGCAATTATCCTAACAGCTTGCACCTAAGCGCGACACATGATTTCGGCATGCATTTGATCATTTAAACACGATTTCAATCAAATTAATTCAACTTTATGCATTGTTATTGAAAAAATTGAAATTTCATTTAATAAATAAAATAAATTTAATTTTTGCAATGATCCTAATGGCTTGCACCAAAGTGTGACACATGTTTTTGGCATGCATTTGATCATATAAACACGATTTCAATCAAATTAATTCGACTTTAAGCATTGTTTTTGAAAAAATTGAAATTTCATTTAATAAATAAAATAAATTTAATTTTTGCAATGATCCTAACAGCTTGCACCTAAGTGCGACAAATGTTTTCGGCATGCTTTTGATCATATAAACACGATTACAATCAAATAAATTCGACTTTATGCATTGTTAATGAAAAAATCTAAATTTCATTTAATAAATAAAATAAATTTAATTTTTGCAATGATCCTAATATCTTGCACCTAAGTGTGACACATGTTTTCGTCATGCATTTGATCATATAAACACGATTTCAATCAAATATATCCGACTGTATGCATTGTTATTGAAAAAATAGAAATTTCGTTTAATAAATAAAATAAATTTATTTTTTTTTTTTTTTTTGTTGAATTTGGTTCTCGTTTATCACGTGGTGAAACATTTTTAATATTACTGGTTGTTTAAATTAGGCACTTGGTAGGTTTCACAAATTTTATACTTAAAAATAAAATTAAATTTAATTTTTGCAATGATCCTAATAGCTTGCACCTAAGTGCGCCAAATGTTTTCGGCATGCATTTGATCATATAAACACGATTTCAATCAAATTAATTCGACTTTATGCATTGTTAATGAAAAAATTGAAATTTCATTTAATAAATAAAATAAATTTAATTTTTGCAATGATCCTAACAGCTTGCAAGTAAGTGCGACACATGTTTTCGGCAGGCATTTCATCAAATAAACAAGTTTTCAATCAAATATATCCGACTTTATGCATTGTTATTGAAAAAATTAAAATTTCATTTAATAAATAAAATAAATTTAATTTTTGCAATGATCCTAACAACTTGCACCTAAGTTCGACACATGTTTTCAGCATGCACTTGATCATATAAACACGATTTCAATCAAATTAATTCGACTTTATGCAGTGTTATTAAAAAAATTGAAATTTCATTTAATAAATAAAATAAATTTAATTTTTGCAATGATCCTAACAGCTTGCACCTAAGTGCGACAAATGTTTTCGGCATGCTTTTGATCATATAAACACGATTTCAATCAAATAAATTCGACTTTATGCTTTGTTATTGAAAAAATCTAAATTTCATTTAATAAATAAAATAAATTTAATTTTTTGCAATGATCCTAATATCTTGCACCTAAGTGTGACACATGTTTTCGTCATTCATTTGATCATATAAACACATTTTAATCAAATATATTTGACTGTATGCATTGTTATTAAAAAAATAGAAATTTCGGTTAATAAATAAAATAAATTTAATTTTTGCAATGATCCTAACAGCTTGTACCTAAGTGCAACACATGTTTTAGGCATGAATTTGATCATTTAAATACGATTTTAATCAAATAAATTCGACTTGAACGAATAAACATATAAACACGATTTCAATCAAATTAATTCGACTTTATGTATTGTTATTGAAATAATTGAAATTTAATTTAATAAATAAAATAAATTTAATTTTTGCAATGATCCTAATATCTTGCACCTAAGTGTGACACATGTTTTCGGCATGTATTTGATCATATAAACACGATTTCAATCAATTTAATTCGACTTTAAGCATTGTTTTTGAAAAAAATGAAATTTCATTTAATAAATAAAATAAATTTAATTTTTGCAATGATCCTAACAGCTTGTACCTAAGTGCAACACATGTTTTAGGCATGAATTTGATCATTTAAATACGATTTTAATCAAATAAATTCGACTTGAACGAATAAACATATAAACACGATTTTAATCAAATTAATTCGACTTTATGTATTGTTATTGAAATAATTGAAATTTAATTTAATAAATAAAATAAATTTAATTTTTGCAATGATCCTAATATCTTGCACCTAAGTGTGACACATGTTTTCGGCATGTATTTGATCATATAAACACGATTTCAATCAATTTAATTCGACTTTAAGCATTGTTTTTGAAAAAAATGAAATTTCATTTAATAAATAAAATAAATTTAATTTTTGCAATGATCCTAACAGCTTGCACCTAAGTGCGACAAATGTTTTCGGCATGCTTCTGATCATATAAACACGATTTCAATCAAATAAATTTGACTTTATGCATTGTTATTGAAAAAATTGAAATTTCATTTAATAAATAAAATAAATTTAATTTTTGCAATGATCCTAATATCTTGCACCTAAGTGTGACACATGTTTTTGGCATGCATTTAATCATATAAACACGATTTCAATCAAATATATCCGACTGTATGCATTGTTATTGAAAAAATAGAAATTTCGTTTAATAAATAAAATAAATTTAATTTTTGCAATGATCCTAACAGCTTGCACCTAAGTGCGACAAATGTTTTCGGCATGCTTTTGATCATATAAACACGATTTCAATCAAATAAATTTGACTTTATGCATTGTTATTGAAAAAATTGAAATTTCATTTAATAAATAAAATAAATTTAATTTTTGCAATGATCCTAATATCTTGCACCTAAGTGCAACACATGTTTTCGGCATGCATTTGATCATATAAACACGATTTCAATCAAATATACCCGACTGTATGCATTGTTACTGAAAAAATAGAAATTTCGTTTAATAAATAAAATAAATTTAATTTTTGCAATGATCCTAACAGCTTGCACCTAAGTGTGACACATGTTTTCGGCATGCATTTGATTTTTTAAACTTGATTTCAATCAAATAAATTTGACTTTATGCATTGTTATTGAAAAAATTGAAATTTCATTTAATAAATAAAATAAATTTAATTTTTGCAATGATCATAACAGCTTGCACCTAAGTGCGACACATGTTTTAGGCATGGATTTGATCATTTAAATACGATTTTAATCAAATAAATTCGACTTTATGAATTGTTATTGAAAAAATTGAAATTCCATTTAATAAATAAAATTAATTTAATTTTTGCAATGATCCTAATAGCTTGCACCTAAGTGTGACACATGTTTTCGGCATGCATTTGATTTTTTAAACTTGATTTCAATCAAATAAATCTGACTTTATGCATTATTGTTGAAGAAATTGAAATTTCATTTAATAAATAAAATAAATTTATTTTTTGCAATGATCCTAATATCTTGCACCTAAGTGCTACACATGTTTTTGGCGTGCATTTGATCCTTTAAACTTGATTTCAATCAAATAAATATGTCCGACTGTATGCATTGTTATTGAAAAAATGGAAATTTCGTTTAATAAATAAAATAAATTTAATTTTTGCAATGATCCTTACAGCTTGCAGCTAAGTGCGACACATGTTTTCGGCATGCATTTAATCATATAAACACGATTTCAATCAAATTAATTCGACTTTATGCATTGTTTTTGAAAAAATTGAAATTTCATTTAATAAATAAAATAAATTTAATTTTTGCAATGATCCTAACAGCTTGCACCTAAGCGCGACACATGATTTCGGCATGCATTTGATCATTTAAACACGATTTCAATTAAATTAATTCAACTTTATGCATTGTTATTGAAAAAATTGAAATTTCATTTAATAAATAAAATAAATTTAATTTTTGCAATGATCCTAATGGCTTGCACCAAAGTGTGACACATGTTTTTGGCATGCGTTTGATCATATAAACACGATTTCAATCAAATTAATTCGACTTTAAGCATTGTTTTTGAAAAAATTGAAATTTCATTTAATAAATAAAATAAATTTAATTTTTGCAATGATCCTAACAGCTTGCACCTAAGTGCGACAAATGTTTTCGGCATGCTTTTGATCATATAAACACGGTTTCAATCAAATTATTTCGACTTTATGCATTGTTAATGAAAAAATTGAAATTTCATTTAATAAATAAAATAAAATTAATTTTTGCAATGATCCTAATATCTTGCACCTAAGTGTGACACATGTTTTCGTCATGCATTTGATCATATAAACACGATTTTAATCAAATATATCCGACTGTATGCATTGTTATTGAAAAAATAGAAATTTCGTTTAATAAATAAAATAAATTTAATTTTTGCAATGATCCTAACAGCTTGTACCTAAGTGCAACACATGAGCTAAGCATTAATTTGATCACTTAAATACGATTTTAATCAAATAAATTCGACTTTATGCATTGTTATTGAAAAAATCTAAATTTCATTTAATAAATAAAATAAATTTAATTTTTTGCAATGATCCTAATATCTTGCACCTAAGTGTGACACATGTTTTCGTCATGCATTTGATCATATAAACACATTTTAATCAAATATATCCGACTGTATGCATTGTTATTGAAAAAATAGAAATTTCGGTTAACAAATAAAATAAATTTAATTTTTGCAATGATCCTAACAGCTTGTACCTAAGTGCAACACATGTTTTAGGCATGAATTTGATCATTTAAATACGATTTAAATCAAATAAATTCGACTTGAACGAATAAACATATAAACACGATTTCAATCAAATTAATTCGACTTTAAGTATTGTTATTGAAATAATTGAAATTTAATTTAATAAATAAAATAAATTTAATTTTTGCAATGATCCTAATATCTTGCACCTAAGTGTGACACATGTTTTCGGCATGTATTTGATCATATAAACACGATTTTAATCAAATTAATTCGACTTTAAGCATTGTTTTTGAAAAAAATGAAATTTCATTTAATAAATAAAATAAATTTAATTTTTGCAATGATCCCTATAGCTTGCACCTAAGTGCGACACATGTTTTCGGCATGCATTTGATTATATAAATACGATTTCAGTCAACTTAATTCGACTTTATGCATTGTTATTGAAAAAATTGAAATTTCATTTAAGAAATAAAATAAATTTAATTTTTGCTATGATCCTTATTACTTGCACCTAAGTGTGACAATGTTTTCGGCATGCATTTGATCATATAAACACGATTTCAATCAAGTTAATTCGACTTTAAGCATTGTTTTTGAAAAAATTGAAATTTCATTTAATAAATAAAATAAATTTAATTTTTGCAATGATCCCTATAGCTTGCACCTAAGTGCAACACATGTTTTAGGCATGCATTTGATTATAAAAATACGATTTTAATCAAATAAATTCGACTTTATGCATTGTTATTGGAAAAATTGAAATTCCATTTAATAAATAAAATAAATTTAATTTTTGCAATGATCCTAATAGCTTGCACCTAAGTGTGACACATGTTTTCGGCATGGATTTGATTTTTTAAACTTGATTTCAATCAAATAAATTTGACTTTATGCATTGTTATTGAAAAAATTGAAATTTCATTTAATAAATAAAATAAATTTAATTTTTGCAATGATCCTAACAGCTCGCACCTAAGTGCACCACATGTTTTAGGCATGGATTTGATCATTTAAATACGATTTTATTCAAATAAATTCGACTTTATGCATTGTTATTGAAAAAATTTAAATTCCATGTAATAAATAAAATAAATTTAATTTTTGCAATGATCCTAATAGCTTGCACCTAAGTGTGACACATGTTTTCGGCATGCGTTTAATTTTTTAAACTTGATTTCAATCAAATAAATTTGACTTTATGCATTGTTATTAAAAAAATTGAAATTTCATTTAATAAATAAAATAAATTTAATTTTTGCAAGGGGCCGCGGTGGTCTAGTGGGTAGAGGTCCGGCCTCTGGACCCCGTTGGTGCGGGTTCGAGTCCCGTCCGGACGGTCACTTTTTCAGAACGAAAAATGGCCGTACGGGTCCCTGGGTGTCTAGTGTTTGTCCCCATTTCATTTAAATATGAATTATTACTATATATCGGTTGTGGCTGAATGCCCTAGCTGGCTAAGCCAAGTCCCCATCATCCTCGATTCCCTAACCCGAACTCCTGTCAATCATCTTTCCTTTTTAAAAAAAAAAAAAAAAAAAAAAAAAAAAAATTTTTGCAATGATCCTAATATCTTGCACCTAAGTGCGACACATGTTTTTGGCATGCATTTGATCATTTAAACTTGATTTCAATCAAATAAATTCGACTTTAATCATTGTTTTTGAATAAATTGAAATTTCATTTAATAAATGAAATAAATTTAATGATCCCTATAGCTTGCACCTAAGTGCGACACATGTCTTCGGCATGCATTTGATCATATAAACACGATTTCAATCAAATTAATTCGACTTTATGCATTGTTATTGAAAAAATTGAAATTTCATTTAATAAATAAAATAAATTTAATTTTTGCAATGATCCTAACAGCTGGCACCTAAGTGCGACAAATGTTTTCGGCATGAATTTGATCATATAAACACGTTTTCAATCAAATATATCCGACTGTATGCATTGTTATTGAAAAAAATAGAAATTCCGTTTAATAAATAAAATAAATTTAATTTTTGCAATGATCCTAACAGCTTGTACCTAAGTGCAACACATGTTTTCGGCATGCATTTGATCATATAAACACGATTTCAATCAAATATACCCGACAGTATGCATTGTTATTGAAAAAATAAAAATTTCGTTTAATAAATAAAATAAATTTAATTTTTGCAATGATCCTAACAGCTTGCACCTAAGTGTGACACATGTTTTCGGCATGCATTTGATTTTTTAAACTTGATTTCAATCAAATAAATTTGACTTTATGCATTGTTATTGAAAAAATTGAAATTTCATTTAATAAATAAAATAAATTTAATTTTTGCAATGATCCTAACAGCTTGCACCTAAGTGCGACACATGTTTTCGGCATGGATTTGATCATTTAAATACGATTTTAATCAAATAAATTCGACTTTATGCATTGTTATTGAAAAAATTGAAATTCCATTTAATAAATAAAATTAATTTAATTTTTGCAATGATCCTAATATCTTGCACCTAAGTGTGACACATGTTTTCGGCATGCATTTGATCATATAAACACGATTTCAATCAAATATACCCGACAGTATGCATTGTTATTGAAAAAATAGAAATTTCGTTTAATAAATAAAATAAATTTAATTTTTGCAATGATCCTAACAGCTTGTACCTAAGTGCAACACATGAGTTAGGCATGAATTTGATCATTTAAATACGATTTTAATCAAATAAATTCGACTTTATGCATTGTTATTGAAAAAATTGAAATTTCATTTAATAAATAAAATAAATTTAATTTTTGCAATGATCCTAATAGCTTGCACCTAAGTGCGACAAATGTTTTCGGCATGAATTTGATCATATAAACACGATTTCAATCAAATTAATTCGACTTTATGCATTGTTAATGAAAAAATTAAAATTTCATTTAATAAATAAAATAAATTTAATTTTTGCAATGATCCTAACAGCTTGCAAGTAAGTGCGACACATGTTTTCGGCAGGAATTTGATCAAATAAACAAGTTTTCAATCAAATATATCCGACTTTATGCATTGTTATTGAAAAAATTAAAATTTCATTTAATAAATAAAATAAATTTAATTTTTGCAAGCAACAGCTTGCACCTAAGTGCGACACATGTTTTCGGCATGCATTTAATCATATAAACACGTTTTTAATCAAATATATCCGACTTTATGCATTGTTATTGAAAAAATTGAAATTTCATTTAATAAATAAAATAAATTTAATTTTTGCAATGATCCTAACAGCTTGCACCTAAGTGCGACAAATGTTTTCGGCATGCATTTGATCATATAAACACGATTTCAATCAAATTAATTCGACTTTATGCATTGTTAATGAAAAAATTGAAATTTCATTTAATAAATAAAATAAATTTAATTTTTGCAATGGTCCTAATGGCTTGCACCTAAGTGTGACACATGTTTTCGGCATGCATTTAATCATATAAACACGATTTTAATCAAATTAATTCGACTGTAAGCATTGTTTTTGAAAAAATTGAAATTTCATTTAATAAATAAAATAAATTTAATTTTTGCAATGATCCTAACAGCTTGCACCTAAGTGCGACAAATGTTTTCGGCGTGCTTTTGATCATATTAACACGATTTCAATTAAATAAATTCGACTTTATGCATTGTTATTGAAAAAATCTAAATTTCATTTAATAAATAAAATAAATTTAATTTTTTGGAATGATCCTAATATCTTGCACCTAAGTGTGACACATGTTTTAGTCATGCATTTGATCATATAAACACATTTTAATCAAGTATATCCGACTGTATGCATTGTTATTGAAAAAATAGAAATTTCGGTTAATAAATAAAATAAATTTAATTTTTGCAATGATCCTAACAGCTTGCACCTAAGTGCGACAAATGTTTTCGGCATGCATTTGATCATATAAACACGATTTCAATCAAATTAATTCGACTTTATGCATTGTTAATGAAAAAATTGAAATTTCATTTAATAAATAAAATAAATTTGATTTTTGCAATGATCCTAATATCTTGCACCTAAGTGTGACACATGTTTTCGGCATGTATTTGATCATATAAACACGATTTCAATCAAATTAATTCGACTTTAAGCATTGTTTTTGAAAAAAATGAAATTTCATTTAATAAATAAAATAAATTTAATTTTTGCAATGATCCTAACAGCTTGCACCTAAGTGCGACAAATGTTTTCGGCATGCTTTTGATCATATAAACACGATTTCAATCAAATAAATTCGACTTTATGCTTTGTTATTGAAAAAATCTAAATTTCATTTAATAAATAAAATAAATTTAATTTTTTGCAATGATCCTAATATCTTGCACCTAAGTGTGACACATGTTTTCGTCATTCATTTGATCATATAAACACATTTTAATCAAATATATTTGACTGTATGCATTGTTATTAAAAAAATAGAAATTTCGGTTAATAAATAAAATAAATTTAATTTTTGCAATGATCCTAACAGCTTGTACCTAAGTGCAACACATGTTTTAGGCATGAATTTGATCATATAAACACGATTTCAATCAAATATACCCGACTGTATGCATTGTTATTGAAAAAATAGAAATTTCGTTTAATAAATAAAATAAATTTAATTTTTGCAATGATCCTAACAGCTTGCACCTAAGTGTGACACATGTTTTCGGCATGCATTTGATTTTTTAAACTTGATTTCAATCAAATAAATTTGACTTTATGCATTGTTATTGAAAAAATTGAAATTTCATTTAATAAATAAAATAAATTTAATTTTTGCAATGATCCTAACAGCTTGCACCTAAGTGCGACACATGTTTTAGGCATGGATTTGATCATTTAAATACGATTTTAATCAAATAAATTCGACTTTATGCATTGTTATTGAAAAAATTGAAATTCCATTTAATAAATAAAATTAATTTAATTTTTGCAATGATCCTAATGGCTTGCACCTAAGTGTGACACATGTTTTCGGCATGCATTTGATTTTTTAAACTTGATTTCAATCAAATAAATCTGACTTTATGCATTGTTGTTGAAGAAATTGAAATTTCATTTAATAAATAAAATAAATTTAATTTTTGCAATGATCTTAATATCTTGCACCTAAGTGCTACACATGTTTTTGGCGTGCATTTGATCCTTTAAACTTGATTTCAATCAAATAAATATGTCCGACTGTATGCATTGTTATTGAAAAAATAGAAATTTCGTTTAATAAATAAAATAAATTTAATTTTTGCAATGATCCTTACAGCTTGCAGCTAAGTGCGACACATGTTTTCGGCATGCATTTAATCATATAAACACGATTTCAATCAAATTAATACGACTTTATGCATTGTTATTAAAAAAATTGAAATTTCATTTAATAAATAAAATAAATTTAATTTTTGCAATGATCCTAATGGCTTGCACCTAAGTGTGACACATGTTTTTGTCATGCATTTGATCATATAAACACGATTTCAATCAAATTAATTCGACTTTATGCATTGTTATTGAAAAAATTGAAATTTCATTTAATAAATAAAATAAATTTAATTTTTGCAATGATCCTAATGGCTTGCACCTAAGTGTGACACATGTTTTTGGCATGCATTTAATCATATAAACACGATTTCAATCAATTTAATTCGACTTTAGGCATTGTTTTTGAAAAAATTGAAATTTCATTTAATAAATAAAATAAATTTAATTTTTGCAATGATCCTAACAGCTTGCACCTAAGCGCGACACATGATTTCGGCATGCATTTGATCATTTAAACACGATTTCAATTAAATTAATTTAACTTTATGCATTGTTATTGAAAAAATTGAAATTTCATTTAATAAATAAAATAAATTTAATTTTTGCAATGATCCTAATGGCTTGCACCAAAGTGTGACACATGTTTTTGGCATGCATTTGATCATATAAACACGATTTCAATCAAATTAATTCGACTTTAAGCATTGTTTTTGAAAAAATTGAAATTTCATTTAATAAATAAAATAAATTTAATTTTTGCAATGATCCTAACAGCTTGCACCTAAGTGCGACAAATGTTTTCGGCATGCTTTTGATCATATAAACACGGTTTCAATCAAATTATTTCGACTTTATGCATTGTTAATGAAAAAATTGAAATTTCATTTAATAAATAAAATAAAATTAATTTTTGCAATGATCCTAATATCTTGCACCTAAGTGTGACACATGTTTTCGTCATGCATTTGATCATATAAACACGATTTCAATCAAATAAATCCGACTGTATGCATTGTTATTGAAAAAATAGGAATTTCGTTTAATAAATAAAATAAATTTAATTTTTGCAATGATCCTAACAGCTTGTACCTAAGTGCAACACATGAGTTAGGCATTAATTTGATCACTTAAATACGATTTTAATCAAATAAATTCGACTTTATGCATTGTTATTGAAAAAATTGAAATTTCATTTAATAAATAAAATAAATTTAATTTTTGCAATGATCATAATAGCTTGCACGTAAGTGCGACAAATGTTTTCGGCATGCATTTGATCATATAAACACGATTTCAATCAAATTAATTCGACTTTATGCATTGTTAATGAAAAAATTGAAATTTCATTTAATAAATAAAATAAATTTAATTTTTGCAATGATCCTAATGGCTTGCACCTAAGTGTGACATGTTTTCGGCATGCATTTAATCATATAAATACGATTTCAATCAAATTAATACGACTTTATGCATTGTTATTAAAAAAATTGAAATTTCATTTAATAAATAAAATAAATTTAATTTTTGCAATGATCCTAACAGCTTGAACCTAAGTGCAACACATGAGTTAGGCATGAATTTCATCATTTAAATACGATTTTAATCAAATAAATTCGACTTTATGCATTGTTATTGAAAAAATTGAAATTCTATTTAATAAATAAAATAAATTTAATTTTTGCAATGATCCTAATAGCTTGCACCTAAGTGCGACAAATGTTTTCGGCATGCAATTGAACATATAAACACGATTTCAATCAAATAAATTCGACTTTATGCATTGTTATTGAAAAAATTGAAATTTCATTTAATAATTAAAATAAATTTAATTTTTGCAATGATCCTAATATCTTGCACCTAAGTGTGACACATGTTTTTGGCATGCATTTGATCATATAAACACGATTTCAATCAAATATATCCGACTGTATCCATTGTTATTGAAAAAATAGAAATTTCGTTTAATAAATAAAATAAATTTAATTTTTGCAATGATCCTTATGGCTTGCACCTAAGTGTGACACATGTTTTAGGCATGCATTTGATCATCTAAACTTGATTTTAATCAAATAGATTCGACTTTAGGCATTGTTTTTGAAAAAATTGAAATTTCATTTAATAAATAAAATAAATTTAATTTTTGCAATGATCCTTATAGCTTGCACCTAAGTGCGACACATGTTTTCGGCATGCATTTGATCATATAAACACGATTTCAATCAAATTAATTCGACTTTATGCATTGTTATTGAAAAAATTGAAATTTCATTTAATAAATAAAATAAATTTAATTTTTGCAATGATCCTAATGGCTTGCACCTAAGTGTGACACATGTCTTCGGCATGCATTTAATCATATAAACACGATTTCAATCAAATTAATTCGACTTTAAGCATTGTTTTTGAAAAAATTGAAATTTCATTTAATAAATAAAATAAATTTAATTTTTGCAATGATCTTAACAGCTTGCACCTAAGTGCGACAAATGTTTTCGGCATGCTTTTGATCATATAAACACGATTTCAATCAAATAAATTCGACTTTATGCATTGTTAATGAAAAAATCTAAATTTCATTTAATAAATAAAATAAATTTAATTTTTGCAATGATCCTAATGGCTTGCACCTAAGTGTGACACATGTTTTTGGCATGCATTTGATCATATAAACACGATTTCAATCAATCTAATTCGACTGTAAGCATTGTTTTTGAAAAAATTGAAATTTCATTTAATAAATAAAATAAATTTAATTTTTGCAATGATCCTACCAGCTTGCACCTAAGTGCGACAAATGTTTTCGGCATGCTTTTGATCATTTAAACACGATTTCAATCAAATAAATTCAACTTTATGCATTGTCATTGAAAAAATCTAAATTTCATTTAATAAATAAAATGAATTTAATTTTTGCAATGATCCTAATATCTTGCACCTAAGTGTGACACATGTTTTCGGCATGCATTTTATTTTTTAAACTTGATTTCAATTAAATAAATTTGACTTTATGCATTGTTATTGAAAAAATAGAAATTTCATTTAATAAATAAAATAAATTTAATTTTTCCAATTATCCTAACAGCTTGCACCTAAGTGCGACACAGGATTTCGGCATGCATTTGATCATTTAAACACAATTTCAATCAAATTAATTCAACTTTATGCATTGTTATTGAAAAAATTGAAATTTCATTTAATAAATAAAATAAATTTAATTTTTGCAATGATCCTAATGGCTTGCACCTAAGTGTGACACATTTTTTTGGCATGCATTTGAACATATAAACACGATTTCAATCAAATTAATTCGACTTTAGGCATTGTTTTTGAAAAAATTGAAATTTCATTTAATAAATAAAATAAATTTAATTTTTGCAATGATCCTAACAGCTTGCACCTAAGTGCGACACAAGATTTCGGCATGCATTTGATCATTTAAACACGATTTCAATCAAATTGATTCAACTTTATGCATTGTTATTGAAAAAATTGAAATTTCATTTAATAAATAAAATAAATTTAATTTTTGCAATGATCCTAATGGCTTGCACCTAAGTGTGACACATTTTTTTGGCATGCATTTGAACATATAAACACGATTTCAATCAAATTAATTCGACTTTAAGCATTGTTTTTGAAAAAATTGAAATTTCATTTAATAAATAGATAGATAGATAGATCGATAGATAGATAGATAGATAGATAGATAGATAGATAGATAGATAGATAGATGTTTATTGGTGTATTACATGTATTACATTAATTACACAAGTCGCCATTCGATATAAATTTGAAATAAAATAATTAAAATCAATCTTAAAATTAATGCTAAAATTACAAACTAATTGATTAAATTGATAGGAATAACATAAGCCAATGAGTATAGATAAAAAATAATATACAATTCAACATATTAAAAACTTGTATAGATAAAAGTGATAAATAACATGAGCTAAGTAGTATAAATAAAATCAAATACAATACAACATATTAAAAACGCCTATAGATAAAAACGGTAAAATTTTAAAATAAGACACAATTATTAAAACTATGTTTAACTAACAGAATAAACTCTGGGCAACATTTAAAACTAAAAATAAAATAAATTTAATTTTTGCAATGATCTTAACAGCTTGCACCTAAGTGCGACCAATGTTTTCGGCATGCTTTTGATCATATAAACACGATTTCAATCAAATCAATTCGACTTTATGCATTGTTAATGAAAAAATCTAAATTTCATTTAATAAATAAAATAAATTTAATTTTTGAAATCGCAGTCGCGTCGTAGCATTTAAAGTGTGAAGACGTACATCGGTGCGAGAGCGAATTATCAACTGTGAATAGTGAAAAAAACCAACCAGAAGGCGAAGACGAGACATAAAGATGGATGTGGATACAGGGGGCGGCCTCCCGCCCCCACGTGAGTCACTAGACCCTGATATAATTGAAGTAGATTCTAATATGGAAACTAACCTGGCGCAAAATGTCAGACACGCGGAGCGAAATTTAGTTAGTAAAAACAAAACCGGTGAAATTATCAATCGACCCAATGTCGACCTCAACATCAGATATGACAAATCGAATACAGACGAATTTATCATTTATATTGAACATACAGACAAACAGCTGAGAAAACTACATCCGATGAGAGTCGGACATCACTTAAAATCATTGGATCCCGTTAAACAATATATAACCAGCGTAAACTCTATCGGAATTAATAAAATAAAAGTAATTCTAAACAACATGCACGCCGCGAATAGTTTAATAGACAATCCAAAATTGAAAGAATATAACTTGATTGCATATATTCCGCGCCACTGCGTTGAACGCAGAGGAATTATCCGCGGGGTCGACACATATTTCGACGAAAAAACCATAATGAATGACATTGAATCATCAGTAGTTATTAACAGCGTTAGGCGTATTTATAGAACTATTGACATAAATGGACAACCAACTAAAATACCTAGGGAAACTGTTATCTTAAATTTTAAGGGAGATAAAATACCTCAATATGTAAATATGAATTATGTAAGATTCGAGGTGGAAACATACATTTCACCCGTAATACAATGCTCAAAATGCTTACGATTTGGTCATGTCACACATATGTGCCACTCAACAAAAAAATTATGTAAATTTTGCGCTGTTGAACATGCAGATGGAGAAACGTGCCCAGGCTTTGTTACTAAATGTATTCACTGTAGGGTAACTACACACCCTTCGACGTCGAAAGAGTGTCCAAAATACATACAGCAACGAAAAATAAAAACAATAATGTCTGTGCATAATTTGGCTTTTAAAGAAGCCGAAAAAGTCGTGGAAAACCCTTCATTTGCAACTATTACTACCCGTAATAGATACGCCGCTTTAGTTAATCTCGAAGAATTTCCTCAACTCCCCACCCCCACATTCAACTACAGAAATGAGCAAAGTAAATCAAATAAAATTAATATTTTTAATAACATTACGGCCAATAAAAACATGAGTAACAACAATTCCCCCAAAAAACGGAAATACGTAACTACCCCAGAAAACATAATCGGACAACCGTGTTTCGCTCCCCACCCATCATCAACATTTAGTTTTAGTAACAGTTCCCAGCGCAATAGTAATGAAAACAATTCAGAATTTAACAATAACAGTTTTATAGAACGGTTTTTACAAGATTTGACAACCTTTGTTGACACATTAATAAATAAAGATAGTAACGACTCAAGTGAAAGCAATAAAATTGAAAAACTTAAACATTTTATAAGTGGATATTCGGAGCATCCCAGCACAAATCACCACAAAAATGGCGGGTAACTTAAAAATTGTACAATGGAACGCAAGGTCCATTAAATCGAATAAGAATAGCTTTAATAATTTTCTAAACGATAATAACCCTGATATTGTACTTATGTCGGAGACGTGGCTCAAACCACAACATTATTTTAAAATTAAAAACTATAATTGTGTACGAAAAGATCGTCCCAATGGCAAAGGGGGCGTACTGATTTTAATCAAATGTAATATAATATATAAAACAATACAACTCATTAACCCTGTCTTCAATCACATTGAAATTTGTGGAATTAAAATACAAATTGAAAACAAACCCTTACATATATTCTCGATTTATCGACCACCCAATAACAATTTAAATAAAAAACAATATACAGACATTTTTCAAAATCTACCTGAACCTATGATTATGGGAGGGGACATTAACGGTCATCATACGTTATGGGGATCCGCTCAAACCTCATTAGCCGGAAAAAGAATTGTGGAAGCTCTAGAATCTACAGACTTTGTGATCATCAACAATGGGGATCCAACAAGAATTTCTCAGCCAAATCAGTCCCAATCTGCAATTGATATCACTGTAACGTCATCTTGTATTGCATTAAAAACGATATGGACAACATTCGAAGACAGTCTAGGATCGGATCACTATCCCATCTTTATTAACGTTAACTTAAAACCAAATAAAATACATAAACAACGGACAACACGGAAATGGAATACCAGGGAAGCAAATTGGCCACTATATCAGAAGCTGACAGAAGACAATATGAGTGACAACTTAGAAATAGAAGACATCTTAATCCATAGCGCAAATATCGCAATGCCCAAAATAAATAAAACAAATTCAGAAATAAGCAACAATCCCGTATGGTGGGACCGAGAATGTAACAGCCTCATATATGAAAGGAAAAAACAACTAAATAAATATAAAAATAATTTCAATCTAGATGAGTATATAAAATGTAAACAAATGTTTGCTAAGGTAAAAAGAAAATTAAAAGATAAAGCAAAAGATTCCTGGATAAAATTCTGCGGTACATTAAATAAAAGTACGCCCATGACATCAGTCTGGTTAACAGCCAAACAATTAAACCAAAACAAAATAAATAATCAAAGCAATATTCCTGACAATTTATACGAGGATATACTGAACAAATATACACCACCATCGGCTAATAATAAATCAACACAACTTACAGAAAACGATATTTTACACCCTATTAGCACAACCATTAAACTAGAAGAATTAGAGTTTGCACTGAATAAATCTGAAAATACAGCCCCTGGCATAGATGGAATTACGTATAATATGATCAGTCACAGTGATAACAAAGTAAAACAACTATTAATTGACAAATTTAATGCCTACTTAAAAGACGGCTGCGATAATAATTTTTTTAAAAATATTGTAATACACCCCATTTTAAAGTCTGGAAAAGACAAAAATATGCGGGATTCATATCGGATACTCTCCCTATTACCATGTATTTTTAAGACGTACGAACGCATCCTAAAAATTAGAATAGAATGGTTTCTGGAACAAAATAAATTATTGCCAAACAACCAATACGGATTTCGTCGAAACCTGGGTACCGTAGACGCTCTAACGAACTTAGTTTCAAGTATTCAGTGCACATTCGGGGATAATGAATACCACGGCTGTTTATTTCTGGACCTTGAGGGGGCCTATGACAATGTTAATATCGACATATTAGAGGCAAAACTCCTTAACATGGGTTTACCAAATAATATATCAAAAAATATAACAGATTTATACCGAAATAGAAACACATATATTCAAAATAATGACAAACAATACATCGGACCGAGACAAACATCAAAAGGCCTTCCTCAGGGATCCGTCCTCGCTCCATTACTTTTTAACATATACACCGCAGACCTACACAAAAATATAAATTCAAGTATAATCCAATATGCAGACGATATTTGCATTCACTTCAGGGCGAAAAGCGTGACACAATGTATAAAGAAAGCCAAGGAAGTACTATCTGAATTTATTGTTTGGAGCAGCAAAAACGGATTTACAGCAGCTATGAATAAATCTGCCTTTCAAATATTTTCGCGACACTGGCCTACTAAACACGAATTCCTAAAAGTAAAGGAAATTAAAATACCAATTGTAAAACAATATAAATATCTTGGGATGGAACTAGATCAAAAACTGAACTGGAAAGCACACATCAACTACATTACAGAGAAAACTGAAAAAGGATTCAATTTTCTAAAGTCAATAAGAAAAACATGGTGGGGGGCCGACCCTAAAATAATGCTAATGTTTTATAAGGCATACATAAGACCACAAATCGACTACGGGTGCACACTGTACGGATCGACATGTCAAACATCGCTACAGAAATTGGAAACAATTCAAAATAAGGCAATGAGACTAGGAATTGGAGCCATGCAATCCTCTCCCATTGTAGCTATTTTGGCGGAAGCGGGGGAAATCCCACTAAAATACAGAAGAAGGTACCTGGCAATAAAACATTTAACAAAAATTTTAAAATTAAAACTAACGGAAATAGAAGGAATAATTCATCAACTCACCACCGCAAATTTTACCAACTCATATTGGGCAAAAAAACAAGACCCCCCATTAGTAGCAGCATTTGCAGAATTAAAAAACACTAAACCATCAGAACATAATATACTGTCTATAGAATTCGACACTATCTATACACAAACAAAAACAATAATTCCGAATTATTCAGCGGGCATAAGTAATCAAAACATAATAGACGAAATATTATACCGATACCCTAACCATACAACTATATACACTGACGGATCCTTGAATGAAAAAGGAGTCGGATGTAGCATGTACATTCCAAACAAAAAAATTAAGAGACTTTTTAAAATCAATGGAGGATCGACATTTACTGCTGAAGGATGCGCCATAGTTGAAAGTTTGAAGTGGGCAATAGCAGAAAAAAAAAACACTATAATTTTGACAGACTCGCTATCAATAATCTTATGTATAAATAATAAATCCGTCAAAAAATTTGATAGCCCAATTATTGCTGAAATTATTAAACTTATTAAGCAAGCACGGAATATGAACATTGAATGCATACTTACCTGGGTGAAAGGGCATACGGAAGTAAGGGGAAATGAAATTGCGGATCGACTTGCGAAAGACGCAATTAAAAAAAGCAATGACGATATAATTCTAAATATTCAAAGTGACATTACCAATACTTACAATAATAATATCAAAAAGGAGTGGGCATCAGACTATCTAAACCATGCAAATGTCCATAATTCTAATTATTTTAAAATAAATCCCACTTTACCTGGAAAGCCAGATTATATTTTTAAGTATAATGTTAGCACTTACTATTCAAGTATGATAACAAGGCTAAATCTAAATCACGGGCAATTCCCCGCACATCTATATAGAATTAATCTGAAGGATTCCCCAGAGTGTGAATGTGGACAATATGGTGATGTGAACCATATCATCCTAGAATGCCCTAAATATACGACCACTAGAAGGACTTTCTTGGAAAATCTTTCTGGGATGGGTATCACATTTCCGATTAACATAAATAACTTATTATCGTTAAGAACCAAAAATATTTACGATGAAATCATCAATTTTTTTAAACTGTCAAAAATTAAAATATAACAGATCTTAAATTAATAATAAGGATAGTTAGTTAAGGTAATTAGATATAAGTCTCATATCATTAACATGTAATATCTCTACTGTTGTGTACTTCCGTGGACCCATACCTGTATGTCTAAATACCAACATGTCATGACGGTCCGCATTGACACCCGATTTCCATCTTGTATCCCTTGTGGTTAGCATACATTCATTCTATCTAATCCGTGTATTTATATATCAAACAAATGGTAGTGGCAGATGACCAAGCAGTCGACGCCAAAAAAAAAAAAAAAAAAAAAAAAAAAAATTTTTGCAATGATCCTAATATCTTGCACCTAAGAGTGACACATGTTTTCGTCATGCATTTGATCATATAAACACGATTTCAATCAAATATATCCGACTGTATGCATTGTTATTGAAAAAATAGAAATTTCGTTTAATAAATAAAATAAATTTAATTTTTGCAATGATCCTAACAGCTTGTACCTAAGTGCAACACATGAGTTAGGCATGAATTTGATCATTTAAATACGATTTTAATCAAATAAATTCGACTTTATGCATTGTTATTGAAAAAATTGAAATTCCATTTAATAAATAAAATAAATTTAATTTTTACAATGGTCCTAATAGCTTGCACCTAAGTGCGACAAATGTTTTCGGCATGCAATTGAACATATAAACACGCTTTCAATCAAATTAATTCGACTTTATGTATTGTTATTGAAAAAATTGAAATTTAATTTAATAAATAAAATAAATTTAATTTTTGCAATGATCCTAATATCTTGCACCTAAGTGTGACACATGTTTTCGGCATGTATTTGATCATATAAACACGATTTCAATAAAATTTATTGGACTTTAAGCATTGTTTTTGAAAAAATTGAAATTTCATTTAATAAATAAAATAAATTTAATTTTTGCAATGATCCTAACAGCTTGCACCTAAGTGCGACAAATGTTTTCGGCATGCTTTTGATCATATAAACACGATTTCAATTAAATAAATTCGACTTTATGCATTGTTATTGAAAAAATTGAAATTTCATTTAATAAATAAAATAAATTTAATTTTTGCAATGATCCTAATATCTTGCACCTAAGTGTGACACATGTTTTCGGCATGCATTTGATCATATAAACACGATTTCAATCAAATATATCCGACTGTATGCATTGTTATTGAAAAAATAGAAATTTAGTTTGATAAATAAAATAAATATAATTTTTGCAATGATCCTAACAGCTTGCACCTAAGTGCGACACATGTTTTCGGCATGCATTTGATCATATAAACATGATTTCAATCAAATTAATTTGACTTTATGCATTGTTATTGAAAAAATAGAAATTTCATTTAATAAATAAAATAAATTTAATTTTTGCAATGATCCTAACAGCTTGCACCTAAGTGTGACACATGTTTTCGGCATGCATTTGATTTTTTAAACTTGATTTCAATTAAATAAATTCGACTTTATGCATTGTTATTGAAAAAATAGAAATTTCATTTAATAAATAAAATAAATTTAATTTTTCCAATGATCCTGACAACTTGCACCTAAGTGCGACACATGATTTCGGCATGCATTTGATCATTTAAACACGATTTCAATCAAATTAATTCAACTTTATGCATTGTTATTGAAAAAATTGAAATTTCATTGAATAAATAAAATAAATTTAATTTTTGCAATGATCCCTATAGCTTGCACCTAAGTGCGACACATGTTTTCGGCATGCATTTGATCATATAAACACGATTTCAATCAACTTAATTCGACTTTAAGCATTGTTTTTGAAAAAATTGAAATTTCATTTAATAAATAAAATAAATTTAATTTTTGCAATGATCCTAACAGCTTGCACCTAAGTGCGACAAATGTTTTCGGCATGCTTTTGATCATATAAACATGATTTCAATCAAATAAATTCGACTTTATGCATTGTAATTGAAAAAATTGAAAGTTCATTTAATAAATAAAACAAATTTAATTTTTGCAATGATCCTAATATCTTGCACCTAAGTGTGACACATGTTTTCGGCATGCATTTGATCATATAAACACGATTTTAGTCAAATATATCCGACTATATGCATTGTTATTGAAAAAATAGAAATTTCGTTTAATAAATAAAATAAATTTAATTTTTGCAATGATCCCTATAGCTTGCACCTAAGTGCAACACATGTTTTAGGCATGCATTTGATTATAAAAATACGATTTTAATCAAATAAATTCGACTTTATGCATTGTTATTGGAAAAATTGAAATTCCATTTAATAAATAAAATAAATTTAATTTTTGCAATGATCCTAATAGCTTGCACCTAAGTGTGACACATGTTTTCGGCATGGATTTGATTTTTTAAACTTGATTTCAATCAAATAAATTTGACTTTATGCATTGTTATTGAAAAAATTGAAATTTCATTTAATAAATAAAATAAATTTAATTTTTGCAATGATCCTAACAGCTCGCACCTAAGTGCACCACATGTTTTAGGCATGGATTTGATCATTTAAATACGATTTTATTCAAATAAATTCGACTTTATGCATTGTTATTGAAAAAATTGAAATTCCATGTAATAAATAAAATAAATTTAATTTTTGCAATGATCCTAATAGCTTGCACCTAAGTGTGACACATGTTTTCGGCATGCATTTAATTTTTTAAACTTGATTTCAATCAAATAAATTTGACTTTATGCATTGTTATTAAAAAAATTGAAATTTCATTTAATAAATAAAATAAATTTAATTTTTGCAATGATCCTAATATCTTGCACCTAAGTGCGACACATGTTTTTGGCATGCATTTGATCATTTAAACTTGATTTCAATCAAATAAATTCGACTTTATTCATTGTTTTTGAATAAATTGAAATTTCATTTAATAAATGAAATAAATTTAATGATCCCTATAGCTTGCACCTAAGTGCGACACATGTCTTCGGCATGCATTTGATCATATAAACACGATTTCAATCAAATTAATTCGACTTTATGCATTGTTATTGAAAAAATTGAAATTTCATTTAATAAATAAAATAAATTTAATTTTTGCAATGATCCTAACAGCTGGCACCTAAGTGCGACAAATGTTTTCGGCATGAATTTGATCATATAAACACGTTTTCAATCAAATATATCCGACTGTATGCATTGTTATTGAAAAAAATAGAAATTCCGTTTAATAAATAAAATAAATTTAATTTTTGCAATGATCCTAACAGCTTGTACCTAAGTGCAACACATGTTTTCGGCATGCATTTGATCATATAAACACGATTTCAATCAAATATACCCGACAGTATGCATTGTTATTGAAAAAATAAAAATTTCGTTTAATAAATAAAATAAATTTAATTTTTGCAATGATCCTAACAGCTTGCACCTAAGTGTGACACATGTTTTCGGCATGCATTTGATTTTTTAAACTTGATTTCAATCAAATAAATTTGACTTTATGCATTGTTATTGAAAAAATTGAAATTTCATTTAATAAATAAAATAAATTTAATTTTTGCAATGATCCTAACAGCTTGCACCTAAGTGCGACACATGTTTTCGGCATGGATTTGATCATTTAAATACGATTTTAATCAAATAAATTCGACTTTATGCATTGTTATTGAAAAAATTGAAATTCCATTTAATAAATAAAATTAATTTAATTTTTGCAATGATCCTAATATCTTGCACCTAAGTGTGACACATGTTTTCGGCATGCATTTGATCATATAAACACGATTTCAATCAAATATACCCGACAGTATGCATTGTTATTGAAAAAATAGAAATTTCGTTTAATAAATAAAATAAATTTAATTTTTGCAATGATCCTAACAGCTTGCACCTAAGTGTGACACATGTTTTCGGCATGCATTTGATTTTTTAAACTTGATTTCAATCAAATAAATCTGACTTTATGAATTGTTGTTGAAGAAATTGAAATTTCATTTAATAAATAAAATAAATTTAATTTTTGCAATGATCCTAATATCTTGCACCTAAGTGCTACACATGTTTTTTGCGTGCATTTGATCCTTTAAACTTGATTTCAATCAAATAAATATGTCCGACTGTATGCATTGTTATTGAAAAAATAGAAATTTCGTTTAATAAATAAAATAAATTTAATTTTTGCAATGATCCTTACAGCTTGCAGCTAAGTGCGACACATGTTTTCGGCATGCATTTAATCATATAAACACGATTTCAATCAAATTAATACGACTTTATGCATTGTTATTAAAAAAATTGAAATTTCATTTAATAAATAAAATAAATTTAATTTTTGCAATGATCCTAATGGCTTGCACCTAGGTGTGACACATGTTTTTGTCATGCATTTGATCATATAAACACGATTTCAATCAAATTAATTCGACTTTATGCATTGTTATTGAAAAAATTGAAATTTCATTTAATAAATAAAATAAATTTAATTTTTGCAATGATCCTAATAGCTTGCACCTAAGTGTGACACATGTTTTTGGCATGCATTAGATCATATTAACACGATTTCAATCAAATTAATTCGACTTTAAGCATTGTTTTTGAAAAAATTGAAATTTCATTTAATAAATAAAATAAATTTAATTTTTGCAATGATCCTAATATCTTGCACCTAAGTGTGACACATGTTTTCGTCATGCATTTGATCATATAAACACGATTTCAATCAAATATATCCGACTGTATGCATTGTTATTGAAAAAATAGAAATTTCGTTTAATAAATAAAATAAATTTAATTTTTGCAATGATCCTAACAGCTTGTACCTAAGTGAAACACATGAGTTAGGCATGAATTTGATCATTTAAATACGATTTTAATCAAATAAATTCGACTTTATGCATTGTTATTGAAAAAATTGAAATTTCATTTAATAAATAAAATAAATTTAATTTTTGCAATGATCCTAATAGCTTGCACCTAAGTGCGACAAATGTTTTCGGCATGAATTTGATCATATAAACACGATTTCAATCAAATTAATTCGACTTTATGCATTGTTAATGAAAAAATTAAAATTTCATTTAATAAATAAAATAAATTTAATTTTTGCAATGATCCTAACAGCTTGCAAGTAAGTGCGACACATGTTTTCGGCAGGAATTTGATCAAATAAACAAGTTTTCAATCAAATATATCCGACTTTATGCATTGTTATTGAAAAAATTAAAATTTCATTTAATAAATAAAATAAATTTAATTTTTGCAAGCAACAGCTTGCACCTAAGTGCGACACATGTTTTCGGCATGCATTTAATCATATAAACACGTTTTTAATCAAATATAACCGACTTTATGCATTGTTATTGAAAAAATTGAAATTTCATTTAATAAATAAAATAAATTTAATTTTTGCAATGATCCTAACAGCTTGCACCTAAGTGCGACAAATGTTTTCGGCATGCATTTGATCATATAAACACGATTTCAATCAAATTAATTCGACTTTATGCATTGTTAATGAAAAAATTGAAATTTCATTTAATAAATAAAATAAATTTAATTTTTGCAATGGTCCTAATGGCTTGCACCTAAGTGCGACAAATGTTTTCGGCGTGCTTTTGATCATATTAACACGATTTCAATTAAATAAATTCGACTTTATGCATTGTTATTGAAAAAATTGAAATTTCATTTAATAAATAAAATAAATTTAATTTTTGCAATGATCCTAACAGCTTGCACCTAAGTGCGACAAATGTTTTCGGCATGCATTTGATCATATAAACACGATTTCAATCAAATTAATTCGACTTTATGCATTGTTAATGAAAAAATTGAAATTTCATTTAATAAATAAAATAAATTTGATTTTTGCAATGATCCTAACAGCTTGCACCTAAGTGCGACAAATGTTTTCGGCGTGCTTTTGATCATATTAACACGATTTCAATTAAATAAATTCGACTTTATGCATTGTTATTGAAAAAATCTAAATTTCATTTAATAAATAAAATAAATTTAATTTTTTGGAATGATCCTAATATCTTGCACCTAAGTGTGACACATGTTTTAGTCATGCATTTGATCATATAAACACATTTTAATCAAGTATATCCGACTGTATGCATTGTTATTGAAAAAATAGAAATTTCGGTTAATAAATAAAATAAATTTAATTTTTGCAATGATCCTAACAGCTTGCACCTAAGTGCGACAAATGTTTTCGGCATGCATTTGATCATATAAACACGATTTCAATCAAATTAATTCGACTTTATGCATTGTTAATGAAAAAATTGAAATTTCATTTAATAAATAAAATAAATTTGATTTTTGCAATGATCCTAATATCTTGCACCTAAGTGTGACACATGTTTTCGGCATGCATTTAATCATATAAACACGATTTTAATCAAATTAATTCGACTGTAAGCATTGTTTTTGAAAAAATTGAAATTTCATTTAATAAATAAAATAAATTTAATTTTTGCAATGATCCTAACAGCTTGCACCTAAGTGCGACAAATGTTTTCGGCGTGCTTTTGATCATATTAACACGATTTCAATTAAATAAATTCGACTTTATGCATTGTTATTGAAAAAATCTAAATTTCATTTAATAAATAAAATAAATTTAATTTTTTGGAATGATCCTAATATCTTGCACCTAAGTGTGACACATGTTTTAGTCATGCATTTGATCATATAAACACATTTTAATCAAGTATATCCGACTGTATGCATTGTTATTGAAAAAATAGAAATTTCGGTTAATAAATAAAATAAATTTAATTTTTGCAATGATCCTAACAGCTTGCACCTAAGTGCGACAAATGTTTTCGGCATGCATTTGATCATATAAACACGATTTCAATCAAATTAATTCGACTTTATGCATTGTTAATGAAAAAATTGAAATTTCATTTAATAAATAAAATAAATTTGATTTTTGCAATGATCCTAATATCTTGCACCTAAGTGTGACACATGTTTTCGGCATGTATTTGATCATATAAACACGATTTCAATCAAATTAATTCGACTTTAAGCATTGTTTTTGAAAAAAATGAAATTTCATTTAATAAATAAAATAAATTTAATTTTTGCAATGATCCTAACAGCTTGCACCTAAGTGCGACTAATGTTTTCGGCATGCTTTTGATCATATAAACACGATTTTAATCAAATAAATTCGACTTTATGCATTGTTATTGAAAAAATTGAAATTTCATTTAATAAATAAAATAAATTTAATTTTTGCAATGATCCTAATATCTTGTACCTAAGTGCAACACATGTTTTCGGCATGCATTTGATCATATAAACACGATTTCAATCAAATATATCCGACTGTATGCATTGTTATTGAAAAAATTGAAATTTCGTTTAATAAATAAAATAAATTTAATTTTTGCAATGATCCTAACAGCTTGCACCTAAGTGTGACACATGTTTTCGGCATGCATTTGATTTTTTAAACTTGATTTCAATCAAATAAATTTGACTTTATGCATTGTTATTGAAAAAATTGAAATTTCATTTAATAAATAAAATAAATTTAATTTTTGCAATGATCCTAACAGCTTGCACCTAAGTGCGACACATGTTTTAGGCATGGATTTGATCATTTAAATACGATTTTAATCAAATAAATTCGACTTTATGCATTGTTATTGAAAAAATTGAAATTCCATTTAATAAATAAAATTAATTTAATTTTTGCAATGATCCTAATGGCTTGCACCTAAGTGTGACACATGTTTTCGGCATGCATTTGATTTTTTAAACTTGATTTCAATCAAATAAATCTGACTTTATGCATTGTTGTTGAAGAAATTGAAATTTCATTTAATAAATAAAATAAATTTAATTTTTGCAATGATCTTAATATCTTGCACCTAAGTGCTACACATGTTTTTGGTGTGCATTTGATCCATTAAACTTGATTTCAATCAAATAAATATGTCCGACTGTATGCATTGTTATTGAAAAAATAGAAATTTCGTTTAATAAATAAAATAAATTTAATTTTTGCAATGATCCTTACAGCTTGCAGCTAAGTGCGACACATGTTTTCGGCATGCATTTAATCATATAAACACGATTTCAATCAAATTAATACGACTTTATGCATTGTTATTAAAAAAATTGAAATTTCATTTAATAAATAAAATAAATTTAATTTTTGCAATGATCCTAATGGCTTGCACCTAAGTGTGACACATGTTTTTGTCATGCATTTGATCATATAAACACGATTTCAATCAAATTAATTCGACTTTATGCATTGTTATTGAAAAAATTGAAATTTCATTTAATAAATAAAATAAATTTAATTTTTGCAATGATCCTAATGGCTTGCACCTAAGTGTGACACATGTTTTTGGCATGCATTTAATCATATAAACACGATTTCAATCAATTTAATTCGACTTTAGGCATTGTTTTTGAAAAAATTGAAATTTCATTTAATAAATAAAATAAATTTAATTTTTGCAACGATCCTAACAGCTTGCACCTAAGCGCGACACATGATTTCGGCATGCATTTGATCATTTAAACACGATTTCAATTAAATTAATTTAACTTTATGCATTGTTATTGAAAAAATTGAAATTTCATTTAATAAATAAAATAAATTTAATTTTTGCAATGATCCTAATGGCTTGCACCAAAGTGTGACACATGTTTTTGGCATGCATTTGATCATATAAACACGATTTCAATCAAATTAATTCGACTTTAAGCATTGTTTTTGAAAAAATTGAAATTTCATTTAATAAATAAAATAAATTTAATTTTTGCAATGATCCTAACAGCTTGCACCTAAGTGCGACAAATGTTTTCGGCATGCTTTTGATCATATAAACACGGTTTCAATCAAATTATTTCGACTTTATGCATTGTTAATGAAAAAATTGAAATTTCATTTAATAAATAAAATAAAATTAATTTTTGCAATGATCCTAATATCTTGCACCTAAGTGTGACACATGTTTTCGTCATGCATTTGATCATATAAACACGATTTCAATCAAATAAATCCGACTGTATGCATTGTTATTGAAAAAATAGGAATTTCGTTTAATAAATAAAATAAATTTAATTTTTGCAATGATCCTAACAGCTTGTACCTAAGTGCAACACATGAGTTAGGCATTAATTTGATCACTTAAATACGATTTTAATCAAATAAATTCGACTTTATGCATTGTTATTGAAAAAATTGAAATTTCATTTAATAAATAAAATAAATTTAATTTTTGCAATGATCATAATAGCTTGCACCTAAGTGCGACAAATGTTTTCGGCATGCATTTGATCATATAAACACGATTTCAATCAAATTAATTCGACTTTATGCATTGTTAATGAAAAAATTGAAATTTCATTTAATAAATAAAATAAATTTAATTTTTGCAATGATCCTAATGGCTTGCACCTAAGTGTGACATGTTTTCGGCATGCATTTAATCATATAAACACGATTTCAATCAAATTAATACGACTTTATGCATTGTTATTAAAAAAATTGAAATTTCATTTAATAAATAAAATAAATTTAATTTTTGCAATGATCCTAACAGCTTGAACCTAAGTGCAACACATGAGTTAGGCATGAATTTCATCATTTAAATACGATTTTAATCAAATAAATTCGACTTTATGCATTGTTATTGAAAAAATTGAAATTCCATTTAATAAATAAAATAAATTTAATTTTTGCAATGATCCTAATAGCTTGCACCTAAGTGCGACAAATGTTTTCGGCATGCAATTGAACATATAAACACGATTTCAATCAAATAAATTCGACTTTATGCATTGTTATTGAAAAAATTGAAATTTCATTTAATAATTAAAATAAATTTAATTTTTGCAATGATCCTAATATCTTGCACCTAAGTGTGACACATGTTTTCGGCATGCATTTGATCATATAAACACGATTTCAATCAAATATATCCGACTGTATCCATTGTTATTGAAAAAATAGAAATTTCGTTTAATAAATAAAATAAATTTAATTTTTGCAATGATCCTTATGGCTTGCACCTAAGTGTGACACATGTTTTAGGCATGCATTTGATCATTTAAACTTGATTTTAATCAAATAGATTCGACTTTAGGCATTGTTTTTGAAAAAATTGAAATTTCATTTAATAAATAAAATAAATTTAATTTTTGCAATGATCCTTATAGCTTGCACCTAAGTGCGACACATGTTTTCGGCATGCATTTGATCATATAAACACGATTTCAATCAAATTAATTCGACTTTATGCATTGTTATTGAAAAAATTGAAATTTCATTTAATAAATAAAATAAATTTAATTTTTGCAATGATCCTAATGGCTTGCACCTAAGTGTGACACATGTCTTCGGCATGCATTTAATCATATAAACACGATTTCAATCAAATTAATTCGACTTTAAGCATTGTTTTTGAAAAAATTGAAATTTCATTTAATAAATAAAATAAATTTAATTTTTGCAATGATCTTAACAGCTTGCACCTAAGTGCGACAAATGTTTTCGGCATGCTTTTGATCATATAAACACGATTTCAATCAAATAAATTCGACTTTATGCATTGTTAATGAAAAAATCTAAATTTCATTTAATAAATAAAATAAATTTAATTTTTGCAATGATCCTAATGGCTTGCACCTAAGTGTGACACATGTTTTTGGCATGCATTTGATCATATAAACACGATTTCAATCAATCTAATTCGACTGTAAGCATTGTTTTTGAAAAAATTGAAATTTCATTTAATAAATAAAATAAATTTAATTTTTGCAATGATCCTACCAGCTTGCACCTAAGTGCGACAAATGTTTTCGGCATGCTTTTCATCATTTAAACACGATTTCAATCAAATAAATTCAACTTTATGCATTGTCATTGAAAAAATCTAAATTTCATTTAATAAATAAAATGAATTTAATTTTTGCAATGATCCTAATATCTTGCACCTAAGTGTGACACATGTTTTCGGCATGCATTTGATTTTTTAAACTTGATTTCAATTAAATAAATTTGACTTTATGCATTGTTATTGAAAAAATAGAAATTTCATTTAATAAATAAAATAAATTTAATTTTTCCAATTATCCTAACAGCTTGCACCTAAGTGCGACACAGGATTTCGGCATGCATTTGATCATTTAAACACAATTTCAATCAAATTAATTCAACTTTATGCATTGTTATTGAAAAAATTGAAATTTCATTTAATAAATAAAATAAATTTAATTTTTGCAATGATCCTAATGGCTTGCACCTAAGTGTGACACATGTTTTTGGCATGCATTTGAACATATAAACACGATTTCAATCAAATTAATTCGACTTTAGGCATTGTTTTTGAAAAAATTGAAATTTCATTTAATAAATAAAATAAATTTAATTTTTGCAATGATCCTAATATCTTGCACCTAAGTGTGACACATGTTTTCGGCATGCATTTGATCATATAAACACGATTTCAATCAAATATATCCGACTGTATGCATTGTTATTGAAAAAATAGAAATTTAGTTTGATAAATAAAATAAATTTAATTTTTGCAATGATCCTTACGGCTTGCAGCTAAGTGCGACACATGTTTTCGGCATGCATTTAATCATATAAACACGATTTCAATCAAATTAATACGACTTTATGCATTGTTATTGAAAAAATTGAAATTTCATTTAATAAATTAAATAAATTTAATTTTTGCAATGATCCTTATGGCTTGCACCTAAGTGTGATACATGTTTTAGGCATGCATTTGATCATTTAAACTTGATTTTAATCATATAGATTCGACTTTAGACATTGTTTTTAAAAAAATTGAAATTTCATTTAATAAATAAAATAAATTTAATTTTTGCAATGATCCTTATAGCTTGCACCTAAGTGCGACACATGTTTTCGGCATGCATTTGATCATATAAACACGATTTCAATCAAATTAATACGACTTTATGCATTGTTATTGAAAAAATTTAAATTTCATTTAATAAATAAAATAAATTTAATTTTTGCAATGATCCTAGTGGCTTGCACCTAAGTGTGACACATGTCTTCGGCATGCATTTAATCATATAAACACGATTTCAATCAAATTAATTCGACTGTAAGCATAGTTTTTGAAAAAATTGAAATTTCATTTAATAAATAAAATAAATTTAATTTTTGCAATGATCCTAACAGCTTGCACCTAAGTGCGACAAATGTTTTCAGCATGCTTTTGATCATATAAACACGATTTCAATCAAATACATTCGACTTTATGCATTGTCATTGAAAAAATAGAAATTTCATTTAATAAATAAAATAAATTTAATTTTTGCAATGATCCTAATATCTTGCACCTAAGTGTGACACATGTTTTCGTCATGCATTTGATCATATAAACACGATTTCAATCAAATATATCCGACTGTATGCATTGTTATTGAAAAAATAGAAATTTCGTTTAATAAATAAAATAAATTTAATTTTTGCAATGATCCTAACAGCTTGTACCTAAGTGCAACCTATGTTTTAGGCATGAATTTGATCATTTAAATACGATTTTAATCAAATAAATTCGACTTTATGCATTGTTATTGAAAAAATTGAAATTCCATTTAATAAATAAAATAAATTTAATTTTTGCAATGATCCTAACAGCTTGCACCTAGATTTAGATTAGACGGGGTCGATTGGCTGTGCAGAGCCTTACAGCACTGCGACCTGTTTAGATCTTTTGTACTAATATCCTACTGCTATTTGATTCCCAGAAATTAAACTTCCCTGACAAGGTCAATTAATTTCCTGGAAGGTAATGACCTGATCCGTTCTGGCGTTACCGCCATACCTCCGGTTAGGGCCTGCCTTGTGGTAGCTAGAGCTACACACTCGCATAATATGTGTTCGGCCGTTTCTTCTGCCGATTCACATAATCTGCATGTGGTGTTATCCACTTCGCCCATATTGTGGAGATGGTACTTCACTGGGCAGTGTCCTGTTAGGAGACCGGTGATTAGTCTTATCTCGGTTTTGGTGAGGCGTAAGAGCTGTTTGGCTCTATTTGGCGAGAAGTCAATAAACATTTTGGATTGCCTTTGACCTGGTGCATTTTTCCAATGGTCTGTTTTGCACTTTTTTTTCCCATTCTTGGATCACGCCTTTTTTGTGTGCTTTCGATAGCCCACAGGTCGGTTTTGGTCCAATGATGGTAGTTGAGGCTCCTTCCTTAGCAAGTATATCGGCATGTTCATTGCCTTTTATGCTTGCGTGGCCGGGTACCCACATTAGGGTGAGCTTGTTGCCCTTTGCCAGTTGGTTCAGAGCCTGTTTACAGTTCCAAGTGGTCTTGGAGTTAAAGCTGTACGCTTTAAGGCTCTTCAGGGCAGCCTGGCTATCCGTGATTAGATATATGCGTGCCCCTTTGTAGCCCTTTTTTGTGCACACTTGAGCACATCTTTCTAAGGCTATTATTTCAGCCTGTAAGACAGAAGGGCCATGTCCGAGAGGAACTGATTCCTTATGCTTAGGCCCATATATGCCTATGCCGGTGCCCACCTCTGTCTTGGATGCATCTGTGTACCAGAGTGCAGAGTTGTGTTTTAGTTCTGTGACTCGTTTCAGACTGTTTTGGCGACTATCAATAATCACATCAAATCTTGATTCGAAGTCATAGTTGATCGGCATTATATCCGATGGTGTTTGTAGGAACTCGGTTGTGACGAGTTCTAGAATTTCTGAGTGCCCGGTTCTGTGGCCTGTACTGGTCCAGTTTAGTCTCAGTGCACTCATTAGACCTTCCTTTCTGATTTGTTCATGCAGGGGAAGTAGGTCTAGTAGAGCTTCCATTGCTGCAGAGGGAGTGCTACGTGCAGCTCCCGTGATACCAAGACAGGCCAGTCTTTGAAGAGCTTGGAGCTTCTTTTGTGCCGTTGCTTGTTTTGTTTTGGTCCACCATATTAGTGAGCCATATGTGATAATGGGTCTGACCACCATGATGTACAACCAGTGTATCATTTTAGGTTTGAGTCCCCATGATCTACCAAAGTGCCGGCGGCCTATCCAGAGTGCCGCCGTTGCTTTGCTTATCGTTTTTTCCAGATGCGCGTTCCAGTTAAGCTTCCTATCAAGCACTAAGCCTAAATATTTCACTTGGTCGGAAAGCGCAATTTCTTGTCCTTTTACTATGGGAGCTTTGATTGAAAGTTTCCTGCGATAAGTAAAAGGAACAATCACAGTTTTGTTCGGATTGACATTGAAACCCTCCCTCAGACACCATTTTGATATGGTGTTAAGGGCCTCTTGGGCAAGGGACGATACGACGCTGTCGTATTTACCCCTTATGACAACCGCAATGTCGTCGGCGTAGCCTTGCGTACTGTAGCCCTTATCTGCCAAGGTCGTGAGGAGCTCATCCACCACGATGCACCAGAGCAAGGGTGATAGAACCCCGCCTTGCGGGCACCCTTTCGCCGTGGTTATCGTTTCAGACTCACTCCCTATACCTGTCGTGATTTTGCAGTTTTCAAGTACAGCTTTAATCCATCTGATAGTGGGTATATCAATGCCCTTCCTGATGGCTCCCTTTTCCACGGTTTTGAAGGTCGTATTATCGAACGCCCCTTCAATATCCACGAAAATGCCTAGTGCAATCTCCTTGTATTGAAGCGATGCCTCTATGCCTGTTGTAAGGCTATGCAAGGCATCTACAGTAGATTTGCCAGGTTGATAGGCAAATTGTTGCCTATGTAGCGGGTTCGCTTTTAGGGCGCCGCACCTAATGTCGTTGTCCACGATTTTTTCCATGATTTTAAGGAGGAAAGAAGTGAGGCTGATTGAGCGGTAGGACTTAGCCTCATCAGGTGGCCTACGGCCCGCTTTGGGGATGAAGATCGCCCTGGCCTCCTTCCATTCCATTGGTATATAGCCCAGCGTGAAGCTGGCTTTGTATATTGCTTGCAGGTATGGAGCTAGTATGTCTAGCCCGTATTGCAGCAATGCAGGAAATATGCCATCTGGCCCTGGTGTTTTGAAGGGTTTGAAGCTTTAGACTGCCCATTCAATTTTTTCTCTAGTAATTAGTTTACCAGCCTTTCTTTTGCTCTCTCTGGTTGGTAGGAATATGCTTCCTTCCGTAGATTGAGCAGTTGTTGCGAGTGAGTCCGCAGGAGTTGAGCCCGGAAAGTGTGTCTTCAGGAGCACACTAAGACTTTCTTTGAGGCTCTCTGCGTGACTCCCATCAGGTTTTTTAATTAAACCGATGCCATTGGAGTGGTCTTTAGATAGGACCTTTTGGAGTCTTGCTGTCGGGGCTGTGTCGCTCACTCCCTCACAGAAAGCTCTCCAAGTTTTCCTTTTCGACTTCCTTAGCTCCTTGTTGTATTCTGATAGTGCCTGTCTGTAGGCATCCCAGTTGCCCGTCTTCTTTGCACTATTGAAGGTTTTTCTGGTTTGCGTCTTCAGGCGGTCTAAATCCTTATTCCACCAGGGCACATCTCTGTCAGGAGATCTCCTCTTAAGTGGACAGCTGGATTCGTATGCCTTTAAGATGCAATTCTTAAGGAGAGCCGCAGCTATTTCCAGCTCCCCTGTAGTTTGGATGTCGAGGCATAAGTCTTCGGTTCCCAGACCTAGGCACTCTCTGTAGAGGCCCCAGTCTGTGTTCCTCGGATTCCTGCACTCAACAACAGCTTCCTTAGTGACCTCAATATCAAACCCAATCTGTTGATGGTCTGATAAGGAGGGTTCTGCTAGAACTCGCCAATTTTTAATTGTACTTACTGTGAAGGCATCAGCCAGGGTGATATCTAGTACCTCCTGTCTGATTGCATTCACAAAGGTAGGCTCGCTACCTCTATTAACAATGTCTAGATTGTTAGAGATAATAAATTCAAGTAAATCCTTACCTCTAATATTGGTGTCCGTGCTGCGCCACACGGTGTTGTGTGCGTTGGCATCACAGCACAGGAGTGGATGTTTGTTTCCTTTGCTACACCATTCCACAAGTCTTCTTACCTCCTCTGGTGGCGGTGTATCCTTGTCACCCGGGAAGTAGGCCGAGGCCATGACCATGTGCCTTTTTCCTTTCTTCGTTGGGACCTCTACCAGCGCTGCCGCAAGGTCCCCTGTGGTGAATTCTGGAATGTAAATAAAGTTAATGTCCTTTCTGAGCATGAGGACTGCTCTTGATTTGGTGCAGTCTGCTTTGTATACTAACCTGCAATTTTCTTTAGGTAGACCGATTACCTGCCCGTTGTTAATCCAGGGCTCTTGTAAGAAGCCTATCCCAAATTTGGATTTCTTGAACCTCCAGTGCACGGCACTAGTTGCCGCTTTGAAGTGGTGGAGGTTCAGCTGTAGGCAGCGTATCCCCGCCATTGAGATGCCTAGACCCCAGAGGCACCAGCCTTTGGCTCTTTGGCCTTGGGCTTTTTGCCTTTCAGGGTATAGCTCCCCCTTACCTTGATTACCGCGGTGGATCCCTTATCGGCACACGTTTCCGCTTGCGGCGGAGTTGTGCCAACGGGTCCGCTGGTAGGCTCCTTTGAGCTAGAAGGGTCAGGACAAGCCTTTGTTGGCCCTTCGCCCTTTGGTGCTCTTTTGCCCTTGGGTCTTAGCTCTACCCAGCCAAACCCGTAGCAAATCTTGTTGCCCATTTTCTCCAGGCTGTCGGCGGAATTTGAGTCCACCGACAGCGTGACCTCCAGCTTGGGTCCCTTCGGATCTCTCCTGAGAACCCTCCAACTTGAGGCCTTTAGACTGTTCTGGGCCTCAATTAGCGAGATTAGCTTCGCATTTGTGTATTCCAGGCTGTTTGGGAAGTAGCCTATCAGGATCTTAGAATGAGGCATTTCTGCCTCATCCAGCACCCTTAATTTGGCTCCCTCCCATAGCCTGAGATGGGCAGCTGCGCTTGCACCTAAGTGTGACACATGTTTTAGGCATGGATTTGATCATTTAAATACGATTTTAATCAAATAAATTCGACTTAATGCATTGTTATTGAAAAAATTGAAATTCCATTTAATAAATAAAATTAATTTAATTTTTGCAATGATCCTAATATCTTGCACCTAAGTGCTACACATGTTTTTAGCGTGCATTTGATCATTTAAACTTGATTTCAATCAAATAAATATGTCCGACTGTATGCATTGTTATTGAAAAAATAGAAATTTCGTTTAATAAATAAAATAAATTTAATTTTTGCAATGATCCTTACAGCTTGCAGCTAAGTGCGACACATGTTTTCGGCATGCATTTAATCATATAAACACGATTTCAATCAAATTAATACGACTTTATGCATTGTTATTGAAAAAATTGAAATTTCATTTAATAAATTAAATAAATTTAATTTTTGCAATGATCCTTATGGCTTGCACCTAAGTGTGACACATGTTTTAGGCATGCATTTGATCATTTAAACTTGATTTTAATCAAATAAATTCAACTTTAGGCGTTGTTATTGAAAAAATTGAAATTTCATTTAATAAATAATATAAATTTAATTTTTGCAATGATCCTTATAGCTTCCACCTAAGTGCGACACATGTTTTCGGCATGCATTTGATCATATAAACACGATTTCAATCAAATTAATTCGACTTTATGCATTGTTATTGAAAAAATTGAAATTTCATATAATAAATTAAATAAATTTAATTTTTGCAATGATCCTTATGGCTTGCACCTAAGTGTGGCACATGTTTTTGGCATGCATTTGATCATATAAACACGATTTCAATCAAATAAATTTGACTTTATGCATTGTCATTGAAAAAATCTAAATTTCATTTAATAAATAAAATAAATTTAATTTTTGCAATGATCCTAATATCTTGCACCTAAGTGTGACACATGTTTTCGTCATGCATTTGATCATATAAACACGATTTCAATCAAATATATCCGACTGTATGCATTGTTATTGAAAAAATAGAAATTTCGTTTAATAAATAAAATAAATTTAATTTTTGCAATGATCCTAATATCTTGCACCTGAGTGTGACACATGTTTTCGGCATGTATTTAATCATTTAAACATGATTTCAATCAAATTAATTCGACTTAAGGCATTGTTTTTGAAAAATTTGAAATTTCATTAAATAAATAAAATAAATTTAATTTTTGCAATGATCCTAACAGCTTGCACCTAAGTGCGACAAATGTTTTCGGCATGCTTTTGATCATATAAACACGATTTCAATCAAATAAATTCGACTTTATGCATTTTTATTGAAAAAATTGAAATTTCATTTAATAAATAAAATAAATTTAATTTTTGCAATGATCCTAATATCTTGCACCTGAGTGTGACACATGTTTTCGGCATGCATTTGATCATATAAACACGATTTCAATCAAATTAATTCGACTGTAAACATTGTTTTTGAAAAAATTGAAATTTCATTTAATAAATAAAATAAATTTAATTTTTGCAATGATCCTAACAGCTTGCACCTAAGTGTGACAAATGTTTTCGGCATGCTTTTGATCATATAAACACGATTTCAATCAAATAAATTCGACTTTATGCATTGTGATTAAAAGAATTGAAATTTCATTTAATAAATAAAATAAATGTAATTTTTGCAATGATCCTAATAGCTTGCACCAAAGTGTGACACATGTATTCGGCATGCATTTGATTATATAAACACGATTTCAATCAAATATATCCGACTTTATGCATTGTTATTGAAAAAATAGAAATTTCATTTAATAAATAAAATAAATTTAATTTTTGCAATGTTCCTAACAGCTTGCACCTTAGTGCGACACATGTTTTCGGCATGCATTTGATCATATAAACACGATTTCAATCAAATTAATTCGACTTTATGCATTGTTTTTGAAAAAATTGAAATTCCTTTTAATAAATAAAATAAATTTAATTTTTGCAATGATCCTAATAGCTTGCACCTTAGTGCGACACATGTTTTCGGCATGCATTTGATCATATAAACACGATTTCAATCAATATAATTCGACTTTATGCATTGTTATTGAAAAAATTGAAATTCCATTTAATAAATAAAATAACTTTAATTTTTGCAATGATCCTAATAGCTTGCACCTAAGTGCGACAAATGTTTTCGGCATGCAATTGAACATATAAACACGATTTCAATCAAATTAATTCGACTTTATGTATTGTTACTGAAAAAATTTAAATTTAATTTTATAAATAAAATAAATTTAATTTTTGCAATGATCCTAATATCTTGCACCTAAGTGTGACACATGTTTTCGGCATGTATTTGATCATTTAAACATGATTTCAATCAAATTAATTCGACTTTAAGCATTGTTTTTGAAAAAATTGAAATTTCATTTAATAAATAAAATAAATTTAATTTTTGCAATGATCCTAACAGCTTGCACCTAAGTGCGACAAATGTTTTCGGCATGCTTTTGATCATATAAACACGATTTCAATCAAATAAATTCGACTTTATGCATTTTTATTGAAAAAATTGAAATTTCATTTAATAAATAAAATAAATTTAATTTTTGCAATGATCCTAATATCTTGCACCAAAGTGTGACACATGTATTCGGCATGCATTTGATTATATAAACACGATTTCAATCAAATATATCCGACTTTATGCATTGTTATTGAAAAAATAGAAATTTCATTTAATAAATAAAATAAATTTAATTTTTGCAATGTTCCTAACAGCTTGCACCTTAGTGCGACACATGTTTTCGGCATGCATTTGATTATATAAACACGATTTCAATCAAATTAATTCGACTTTATGCATTGTTTTTGAAAAAATTGAAATTCCTTTTAATAAATAAAATAAATTTAATTTTTGCAATGATCCTAATAGCTTGCACCTTAGTGCGACACATGTTTTCGGCATGCATTTGATCATATAAACACGATTTCAATCAATATAATTCGACTTTATGCATTGTTATTGAAAAAATTTAAATTTCGTTTAATTAATAAAATAAATTTAATTTTTGCAATGATCCTAACAGCTTGCACCTTAGTGCGACACATGTTTTCGGCATGCATTTGATCATATAAACACGATTTCAATCAATATAATTCGACTTTATGCATTGTTATTGAAAAAATAGAAATTTCATTTAATAATTAAATAAATTTAATTTTTGCAATGATCCTTATGGCTTGCACCTAAGTGTGGCACATGTTTTTGTCATACATTTGATCATATAAACACGATTTCAATCAAATTAATTCGACTTAAAGCATTGTTTTTGAAAAAATTGAAACTTCATTTAATAAATAAAAAAAATTAATTTTTGCAATGATCCTAATATCTTGCACCTAAGTGCGACACATGTTTTCGGCATGCATTTGATCATATAAACACGATTTCAATCAAATATATCCGACTGTATGCATTCTTATAGAAAAAATAGAAATTTCATTTAATAAATAAAATAAATTTAATTTTTGCAATGATCCTAACAGCTTGCACCTAAGTGGAAAACATGTTTTGGGCATGCATTTAATCATTTGAACTTGATTTCAATCAAATAAATTTGACTTTATGCATTGTGATTGAAAGAATTGAAATTTCATTTAATAAATAAAATAAATTTAATTTTTGCAATGATCCTTATAGCTTGCACCTAAGTGCGACACATATTTTCGGCATGCATTTAATCATATAAACACGTTTTTAATCAAATATATCTGACTTTATGCATTGTTATTGAAAAAATTGAAATTTCATTTAATAAATAAAATAAATTTAATTTTTGCAATGATCCTAACAGCTTGCACCTAAGTGCGACACATGTTTTCGGCATGCATTTGATCATATAAACACGATTTCAATCAAATTAATTCGACTTCATGCATTGTTATTGAAAAAATTGAAATTTCATTTTATAAATAAAATAAATTTAATTTTTGCAATGATCCTAATAGCTTGCACCTAAGTGCGACAAATGTTTGTTTTCGGCATGCAATTGAATATATAAACACGATTTCAATCAAATTAATTCGACTTTATGCATTGTTATTGAAAAAATTGAAATTTCATTTAATAAATAAAATAAATTTAATTTTTGCAATGATCCTAATGGCTTGCACCTAAGTGTGACACATGTTTTCGGCAAGCATTTAATCATATAAACACGATTTTAATCAAATTAATTCGACTGTAAGCATTGTTTTTGAAAAAATTGAAATTTCATTTAATAAAAAAAATAAATTTAATTTTTGCAATGATCCTAACAGCTTGCACCTAAGTGCGACAAATGTTTTCGGCATGCTTTTGATCATATAAACACGATTTCAATCAAATAAATTCGACTTATGCATACAGTCGGATATATTTGATTGAAATCGTGTTTATATGATCAAATGTATGCCGAAAACATGTGTCACACTTAGGTGCAAGCCATAAGGATCATTGCAAAAATTAAATTTATTTTATTTATTAAATGAAATTTCAATTTTTTCAAAAACAATGCATAAAGTCGAATTAGTTTGATTTAAATCGCGTTTATATGATCAAATGCATGCCGAAAACATGTGTCGCACCTGGGTGCAAGCTGTTAGGATCATTGCAAAAATTACATTTATTTTATTTATTAAATGGAATTTCAATTCTTTCAATCACAATGCATAAAGTCGAATTTTATTATTTGAAATCAAGTTTAAATGATCAAATGCATGCCCAAAACATGTGTCGCACTTAGGTGCAAGCTATTAGGATCATTGCAAAAATTAAATTTATTTTATTTATTAAATGAAATTTCAATTTTTTCAATAACAATGCCTAAAGTCGAATTATAATCGGCATGCATTTGATCATATAAACACGATTTCAATCAAACTAATTCAACTTTATGCATTGTTTTTGAAAAAATTGAAATTCCTTTTAATAAATAAAATAAATTTAATTTTTGCAATGATCCTAATAGCTTGCACCTAAGTGCGACACATGTTTTCGGCATGCATTTGATCATATAAACACGATTTCAATCAAATTAGGTCGACTTTATGCATTGTTATTGAAAAAATTGAAATTTCATTTAATAAATAAAATAAATTTAATTTTTGCAATGATCCTTATGGCTTGCACCTAAGTGTGACACATGTTTTTGGCATGCAATTGATCATATAAACACGATTTCAATCAAATTAATTCGAATTAAATCATTGTTTTTGAAAAAATTGAAATTTCATTTAATAAATAAAAAAAATTAATTTTTGCAATGATCCTTATATCTTGCACCTAAGTGTGACACATGTTTTCGGTATGCATTTAATCATATAAACACGATTTCAATCAAATATATCCGACTGTATGCATTGTTATTGAAAAAATAGAAATTTCATTTAATAAATAAAATAAATTTAATTTTTGCAATGATCCTAACAGCTTGCACCCAGGTGCGACACATGTTTTCGGCATGCATTTGATCATATAAACGCGATTTGAATCAAACTAATTCGACTTTATGCATTGTTTTTGAAAAAATTGAAATTCCTTTTAATAAATAAAATAAATTTAATTTTTGCAATGATCCTAATAGCTTGCACCTAAGTGCTACACATGTTTTGGACATGCATTTGATCATTTAAACTTGATTTCAAATAAATAAATTCGACTTTATGCATTGTGATTGAAAGAATTGAAATTTCATTTAATAAATAAAATAAATGTAATTTTTGCAATGATCCTAACAGCTTGCACCCAGGTGCGACACATGTTTTCGGCATGCATTTGATCATATAAACGCAATTTGAATCAAACTAATTCGACTTTATGCATTGTTTTTGAAAAAATTGAAATTCCTTTTAATAAATAAAATAAATTTAATTTTTGCAATGATCCTTATAGCTTGCACCTAAGTGCGAACCATGTTTTCGGCATGCATTTGATCATATAAACACGATTTCAATCAAATTAATTCGACTTTATTCATTGTTATTGAAAAAATTGAAATTTCATTTAATATATAAAATAAATTTAATTTTTGCAATGATACTTATAGCTTCCACCTAAGTGTGGCACATGTTTTTGGCATGCATTTGATTTTTTAAACATGATTTCAATCAAATAAATCTGACTTTATGCATTGTTATTGAAAAAATTGAAATTTCATTTAATATATAAAATAAATTTAATTTTTGCAATGATCCTTATGGCTTGCACCTAAGTGTGACACATGTTTTCGGCATGCATTTGATCATATAAACACGATTTCAATAAAAGTAATTCGACTTTAAGCATTGTTTTTGAAAAAATTGAAATTTCATTTAATAAATAAAATAAATTTAATTTTTGCAATGATCCTTACAGCTTGCACCTAAGTGCGACACAAGTTTTCGGCATGCATTTGATCATATAAACACGATTTCAATCAAATTAATTCGACTTTATGCATTGTTATTGAAAAAATTGAAATTTCATTTAATAAATAAAATAAATTTAATTTTTGCAATGATACTTATAGCTTCCACCTAAGTGTGGCACATGTTTTTGGCATGCATTTGATTTTTTAAACATGATTTCAATCAAATAAATCTGACTTTATGCATTGTTATTGAAAAAATTGAAATTTCATTTAATAAATAAAATAAATTTAATTTTTGCAATGATCCTAATATCTTGCACCTAAGTGCTACACATGTTTTTGGCGTGCATTTGATCATTTAAACTTGATTTCAATCAAATAAATATGTCCGACTGTATGCATTGTTATTGAAAAAATAGAAATTTCGTTCAATAAATAAAATAAATTTAATTTTTGCAATGATCCTTACAGCTTGCAGCTAAGTGCGACACATGTTTTCGGCATGCATTTAATCATATAAACACGATTTCAATCAAATTAATACGACTTTATGCATTGTTATTGAAAAAATTGAAATTTCATTTAATAAATTAAATAAATTTAATTTTTGCAATGATCCTTATGGCTTGCACCTAAGTGGACACATGTTTTAGGCATGCATTTGATCATTTAAACTTGATTTTAATCAAATAAATTCGACTTTAGCCATTGTTTTTGAAAAAATTGAAATTTCATTTAATAAATAAAATAAATTTAATTTTTGCAATGATCCTTATAGCTTGCACCTAAGTGCGACCCATGTTTTCGGCATGCATTTGATCATATTCACACGATTTTAATCAAATTAATTCGACTTTATGCATTGTTATTGAAAAAATTGAAATTTCATTTAATAAATAAAATAAATTTAATTTTTGCAATGATCCTTACAGCTTGCAGCTAAGTGCGACACATGTTTTCGGCATGCATTTGATCATATAAATACCATTTCAATCAAAGTAATTCGACTTTATGCATTGTTATTGAAAAAATTGAAATTTCATTTAATAAATAAAATAAATTTAATTTTTGCAATGATCCTTATGGCTTGCACCTAAGTGTGACACATGTTTTAGGCATGCATTTGATCATTTAAACTTGATTTTAATCAAATTAATTCGACTTTATGCATTGTTATTGAAAAAATTTGAAATTTTATTTAATAAATTAAATAAATTTAATTTTTGCAATGATCCTTATGGCTTGCACCTAAGTGTGGCACATGTTTTTGGCATGCATTTGATCATATAAACACGATTTCAATCAAATAAATTCGACTTTATGCATTGTCATTGAAAAAATCTAAATTTCATTTAATAAATAAAATAAATTTAATTTTTGCAATGATCCTAATATCTTGCACCTAAGTGTGACACATGTTTTCGTCATGCATTTGATCATATAAACACGATTTTAATCAAATATATCCGACTGTATGCATTGTTATTGAAAAAATAGAAATTTCGTTTAATAAATAAAATAAATTTAATTTTTGCAATGATCCTAACAGCTTGTACCTAAGTGCAACCTATGTTTTAGGCATGAATTTGATCATTTAAATACGATTTTAATCAAATAAATTCGACTTTATGCATTGTTTTTGAAAAAATTGAAATTCCTTTTAATAAATAAAATAAATTTAATTTTTGCAATGATCCTAATAGCTTGCACCTAAGTGCGACACATGTTTTGGGCATGCATTTGATCATTTAAACTTGATTTCAAATAAATAAATTCGACTTTATGCATTGTGATTGAAAGAATTGAAATTTCATTTAATAAATAAAATAAATGTAATTTTTGCAATGATCCTAACAGCTTGCACCCAGGTACGACACATGTTTTTAGCATGCATTTGATCATATAAACGCGAATTGAATCAAACTAATTCGACTTTATGCATTGTTTTTGAAAAAATTGAAATTACTTTTAATAAATAAAATAAATTTAATTTTTGCAATGATCCTAATAGCTTGCACCTAAGTGCGACACATGTTTTCGGCATGCATTTGATCATATAAACACGATTTCAATCAAATTAATTCGACTTTATGCATTGTTATTGAAAAAATTGAAATTTCATTTAATAAATAAAATAAATTTAATTTTTGCAATGATCCTTATGGCTTGCACCTAAGTGTGACACATGTTTTTGGCATGCAATTGATCATATAAACACGATTTCAATCAAATTAATTCGACTTAAATCATTGTTTTTGAAAAAATTGAAATTTCATTTAATAAATAAAAAAAATTAATTTTTGCAATGATCCTTATATCTTGCACCTAAGTGTGACACATGTTTTCGGCATGCATTTGATCATATTACCACGATTTCAATCAAATATATCCGACTGTATGCATTGTTATTGAAAAAATAGAAATTTCATTTAATAAATAAAATAAATTTAATTTTTGCAATGATCCTAACAGCTTGCACCCAGGTGCGACACATGTTTTCGGCATGCATTTGATCATATAAACGCGATTTAAATCAAACTAATTCGACTTTATGCATTGTTTTTGAAAAAATTGAAATTCCTTTTAATAAATAAAATAAATTTAATTTTTGCAATGATCCTAATAGCTTGCACCTAAGTGCGACACATGTTTTGGGCATGCATCTGATCATATAAACACGATTTCAATCAAATTAATTCGACTTTATGCATTGTTTTTAAAAAAATTGAAATTCCTTTTAATAAATAAAATAAATTTAATTTTTGCAATGATCCTAATAGCTTGCACCTAAGTGCGACACATGTTTTGGGCATGCATTTGATCATTTAAACTTGATTTCAGATAAATAAATTCGACTTTATGCATTGTGATTGAAAGAATTGAAATTCCTTTTAATAAATAAAATAAATTTAATTTTTGCAATGATCCTTATAGCTTGCACCTAAGTGCGACACATGTTTTCGGCATGCATTTGATCATATAAACACGCTTTCAATCAAATTAATTCGAATTTATGCATTGTTATTGAAAAAATTGAAATTTCATTTAATAAATAAAATAAATTTAATCTTTGCAATGATCCTTATAGCTTGCACCTAAGTGCGACACATGTTTTCGGCATGCATTTGATCATATAAACACGATTTCAATCAAATTAGGTCGACTTTATGCATTGTTATTGAAAAAATTGAAATTTCATTTAATAAATAAAATAAATTTAATTTTTGCAATGATCCTTATGGCTTGCACCTAAGTGTGACACATGTTTTTGGCATGCAATTGATCATATAAACACGATTTCAATCAAATTAATTCGAATTAAATCATTGTTTTTGAAAAAATTGAAATTTCATTTAATAAATAAAAAAAATTAATTTTTGCAATGATCCTTATATCTTGCACCTAAGTGTGACACATGTTTTCGGCATGCATTTAATCATATAAACACGATTTCAATCAAATATATCCGACTGTATGCATTGTTATTGAAAAAATAGAAATTTCATTTAATAAATAAAATAAATTTAATTTTTGCAATGATCCTAACAGCTTGCACCCAGGTGCGACACATGTTTTCGGCATGCATTTGATCATATAAACGCGATTTGAATCAAACTAATTCGACTTTATGCATTGTTTTTGAAAAAATTGAAATTCCTTTTAATAAATAAAATAAATTTAATTTTTGCAATGATCCTAATAGCTTGCACCTAAGTGCTACACATGTTTTGGACATGCATTTGATCATTTAAACTTGATTTCAAATAAATAAATTCGACTTTATGCATTGTGATTGAAAGAATTGAAATTTCATTTAATAAATAAAATAAATGTAATTTTTGCAATGATCCTAACAGCTTGCACCCAGGTACGACACATGTTTTTAGCATGCATTTGATCATATAAACGCGAATTGAATCAAACTAATTCGACTTTATGCATTGTTTTTGAAAAAATTGAAATTACTTTTAATAAATAAAATAAATTTAATTTTTGCAATGATCCTAATAGCTTGCACCTAAGTGCGACACATGTTTTCGGCATGCATTTGATCATATAAACACGATTTCAATCAAATTAATTCGACTTTATGCATTGTTATTGAAAAAATAGAAATTTCATTTAATAAATAAAATAAATTTAATTTTTGCAATGATCCTTATGGCTTGCACCTAAGTGTGACACATGTTTTTGGCATGCAATTGATCATATAAACACGATTTCAATCAAATTAATTCGACTTAAATCATTGTTTTTGAAAAAATTGAAATTTCATTTAATAAATAAAAAAAATTAATTTTTGCAATGATCCTTATATCTTGCACCTAAGTGTGACACATGTTTTCGGCATGCATTTGATCATATTACCACGATTTCAATCAAATATATCCGACTGTATGCATTGTTATTGAAAAAATAGAAATTTCATTTAATAAATAAAATAAATTTAATTTTTGCAATGATCCTAACAGCTTGCACCCAGGTGCGACACATGTTTTCGGCATGCATTTGATCATATAAACGCGATTTAAATCAAACTAATTCGACTTTATGCATTGTTTTTGAAAAAATTGAAATTCCTTTTAATAAATAAAATAAATTTAATTTTTGCAATGATCCTAATAGCTTGCACCTAAGTGCGACACATGTTTTGGGCATGCATTTGATCATATAAACACGATTTCAATCAAATTAATTCGACTTTATGCATTGTTTTTAAAAAAATTGAAATTCCTTTTAATAAATAAAATAAATTTAATTTTTGCAATGATCCTAATAGCTTGCACCTAAGTGCGACACATGTTTTGGGCATGCATTTGATCATTTAAACTTGATTTCAGATAAATAAATTCGACTTTATGCATTGTGATTGAAAGAATTGAAATTCCTTTTAATAAATAAAATAAATTTAATTTTTGCAATGATCCTAATAGCTTGCACCTAAGTGCGACACATGTTTTGGGCATGCATTTGATCATATAAACACGATTTCAATCAAATTAATTCGACTTTATGCATTGTTTTTAAAAAAATTGAAATTCCTTTTAATAAATAAAATAAATTTAATTTTTGCAATGATCCTAATAGCTTGCACCTAAGTGCGACACATGTTTTCGGCATGCATTTGATCATATAAACACGATTTCAATCAAAGTAGGTCGACTTTATGCATTGTTATTGAAAAAATTGAAATTTCATTTAATAAATAAAATAAATTTAATTTTTGCAATGATCCTTATGGCTTGCACCTAAGTGTGACACATGTTTTTGGCATGCAATTGATCATATAAACACGATTTCAATCAAATTAATTCGAATTAAATCATTGTTTTTGAAAAAATTGAAATTTCATTTAATAAATAAAAAAAATTAATTTTTGCAATGATCCTTATATCTTGCACCTAAGTGTGACACATGTTTTCGGCATGCATTTAATCATATAAACACGATTTCAATCAAATATATCCGACTGTATGCATTGTTATTGAAAAAATAGAAATTTCATTTAATAAATAAAATAAATTTAATTTTTGCAATGATCCTAACAGCTTGCACCCAGGTGCGACACATGTTTTCGGCATGCATTTGATCATATAAACGCAATTTGAATCAAACTAATTCGACTTTATGCATTGTTTTTGAAAAAATTGAAATTCCTTTTAATAAATAAAATAAATTTAATTTTTGCAATGATCCTTATAGCTTGCACCTAAGTGCGAACCATGTTTTCGGCATGCATTTGATCATATAAACACGATTTCAATCAAATTAATTCGAATTTATGCATTTTTATTGAAAAAATTGAAATTGCATTTATTAAATAAAATAAATTTAATCTTTGCAATGATCCTTATAGCTTGCACCTAAGTGCGACACATGTTTTCTGCATGCATTTGATCATATAAACACGATTTCAATCAAAATAATTCGACTTTATTCATTGTTATTGAAAAAATTGAAATTTCATTTAATATATAAAATAAATTTAATTTTTGCAATGATCCTTATGGCTTGCACCTAAGTGTGACACATGTTTTCGGCATGCATTTGATCATATAAACACGATTTCAATAAAAGTAATTCGACTTTAAGCATTGTTTTTGAAAAAATTGAAATTTCATTTAATAAATAAAATAAATTTAATTTTTGCAATGATCCTTACAGCTTGCACCTAAGTGCGACACATGTTTTCGGCATGCATTTGATCATATAAACACGATTTCAATCAAATTAATTCGACTTTATGCATTGTTATTGAAAAAATTGAAATTTCATTTAATAAATAAAATAAATTTAATTTTTGCAATGATACTTATAGCTTCCACCTAAGTGTGGCACATGTTTTTGGCATGCATTTGATTTTTTAAACATGATTTCAATCAAATAAATCTGACTTTATGCATTGTTATTGAAAAAATTGAAATTTCATTTAATAAATAAAATAAATTTAATTTTTGCAATGATCCTAATATCTTGCACCTAAGTGCTACACATGTTTTTGGCGTGCATTTGATCATTTAAACTTGATTTCAATCAAATAAATATGTCCGACTGTGTGCATTGTTATTGAAAAAATAGAAATTTCGTTCAATAAATAAAATAAATTTAATTTTTGCAATGATCCTTACAGCTTGCAGCTAAGTGCGACACATGTTTTCGGCATGCATTTAATCATATAAACACGATTTCAATCAAATTAATACGACTTTATGCATTGTTATTGAAAAAATTGAAATTTCATTTAATAAATTAAATAAATTTAATTTTTGCAATGATCCTTATGGCTTGCACCTAAGTGGACACATGTTTTAGGCATGCATTTGCTCATTTAAACTTGATTTTAATCAAATAAATTCGACTTTAGGCATTGTTTTTGAAAAAATTGAAATTTCATTTAATAAATAAAATAAATTTAATTTTTGCAATGATCCTTATAGCTTGCACCTAAGTGCGACCCATGTTTTCGGCATGCATTTGATTATATTAACACGATTTTAATCAAATTAATTCGACTTTATGCATTGTTATTGAAAAAATTGAAATTTCATTTAATAAATAAAATAAATTTAATTTTTGCAATGATCCTTATAGCTTGCACCTAAGTGCGACACATGTTTTCGGCATGCATTTGATCATATAAATACCATTTCAATCAAATTAATTCGACTTTATGCATTGTTATTGAAAAAATTGAAATTTCATTTAATAAATAAAATAAATTTAATTTTTGCAATGATCCTTATGGCTTGCACCTAAGTGTGGCACATGTTTTTGGCATCCATTTGATCATATAAACACGATTTTAATCAAATAAATTCGACTTTATGCATTGTCATTGAAAAAATCTAAATTTCATTTAATAAATAAAATAAATTTAATTTTTGCAATGATCCTAATATCTTGCACCTAAGTGTGACACATGTTTTCGTCATGAATTTGATCATATAAACACGATTTCAATCAAATATATCTGACTGTATGCATTGTTATTGAAAAAATAGAAATTTCGTTTAATAAATAAAATAAATTTAATTTTTGCAATGATCCTAACAGCTTGTACCTAAGTGCAACCTATGTTTTAGGCATGAATTTGATCATTTAAATACGATTTTAATCAAATAAATTCGACTTTATGCATTGTTATTGAAAAAATTGAAATTCCATTTAATAAATAAAATAAATTTAATTTTTGCAATGATCCTAATAGCTTGCACCTAAGTGCGACAAATGTTTTCGGCATGCAATTGAACATATAAACATGATTTCAATCAAATTAATTCGACTTTATGTATTGTTATTGAAAAAATTGAAATTTAATTTAATAAATAAAATAAATTTAATTTTTGCAATGATCCTAATATCTTGCACCTAAGTGTGACACATGTTTTCGGCATGTATTTGATCATATAAACACGATTTCAATCAAATTAATTCGACTTTAAGCATTGTTTTTGAAAAAATTGAAATTTCATTTAATAAATAAAATAAATTTAATTTTTGCAATGATCCTAATAGCTTGCACCTTAGTGCGACACATGTTTCCGGCATGCATTTGATCATATAAACACGATTTCAATCAAATTAATTAGACATTATGCATTGTTTTTGAAAAAATTGAAATTCCTTTTAATAAATAAAATAAATTTAATTTTTGCAATGATCCTAATAGCTTGCACCTAAGTGCGACACATGTTTTGGGCATGCATTTGATCATTTAAACTTGATTTCAAATAAATAAATTCAACTTTATGCATTGTGATTGAAAGAATTGAAATTTCATTTAATAAATAAAATGAATGTAATTTTTGCAATGATCCTAACAGCTTGCACCCAGGTACGACACATGTTTTCGGCATGCATTTGATCATATAAACGCGAATTGAATCAAACTAATTCGACTTTATGCATTGTTTTTGAAAAAATTGAAATTCCTTTTAATAAATAAAATAAATTTAATTTTTGCAATGATCCTAATAGCTTGCACCTAAGTGCGACACATGTTTTCGGCATGCATTTGATCATATAAACACGATTTCAATCAAATTAATTCGACTTTATGCATTGTTATTGAAAAAATTGAAATTTCATTTAATAAATAAAATAAATTTAATTTTTGCAATGATCCTTATGGCTTGCACCTAAGTGTGACACATGTTTTTGGCATGCAATTGATCATATAAACACGATTTCAATCAAATTAATTCGACTTAAATCATTGTTTTTGAGAAAATTGAAATTTCATTTAATAAATAAAAAAAAATAATTTTTGCAATGATCCTTATATCTTGCACCTAAGTGTGACACATGTTTTCGGCATGCATTTGATCATATAAACACGATTTCAATCAAATATATCCGACTGTATGCATTGTTATTGAAAAAATAGAAATTTCAAGTAATAAATAAAATAAATTTAATTTTTGCAATGATCCTAACAGCTTGCACCTAAGTGCGACACATGTTTCCGGCATGCATTTGATCATATAAATACGATTTCAATCAAATTAATTCGACTTTATGCATTGTTTTTGAAAAAATTGAAATTCCTTTTAATAAATAAAATAAATTTAATTTTTGCAATGATCCTAATAGCTTGCACCTAAGTGCGACACATGTTTCCGGCATGCATTTGATCATATAAATACGATTTCAATCAAATTAATTCGACTTTATGCATTGTTATTGAAAAAATTGAAATTTCATTTAATAAATAAAATAAATTTAATTTTTGCAATGATCCTTATAGCTTGCACCTAAGTGCGACCCATGTTTTCGGCATGCATTTGATCATATTAACACGATTTTAATCAAATTACTTCGACTTTATGCATTGTTATTGAAAAAATTGAAATTTCATTTAATAAATAAAATAAATTTAATTTTTGCAATGATCCTTATAGCTTGCACCTATGTGCGACACATGTTTTCGGCATGCATTTGATCATATAAGTACCATTTCAATCAAATTAATTCGACTTTATGCATTGTTATTGAAAAAATTGAAATTTCATTTCATAAATAAAATAATTTTAATTTTTGCAATGATCCTTATGGCTTGCACCTAAGTGTGACACATGTTTTAGGCATGTATTTGATCATTTAAACTTGATTTTAATCAAATTAATTCGACTTTATGCATTGTTATTGAAAAAATAGAAATTTCGTTTAATAAATAAAATAAATTTAATTTTTGCAATGATCCTAACAGCTTGTACCTAAGTGCATCCTATGTTTTAGGCATGAATTTGATCATTTAAATACGATTTTAATCAAAGAAATTCGACTTTATGCATTGTTATTGAAAAAATTGAAATTCCATTTAATAAATAAAATAAATTTAATTTTTGCAATGATCCTAATAGCTTGCACCTAAGTGCGACAAATGTTTTCGGCATGCAATTGAACATATAAACACGATTTCAATCAAATTAATTCGACTTTATGTATTGTTATTGAAAAAATTGAAATTTAATTTAATAAATAAAATAAATTTAATTTTTGCAATGATCCTAATATCTTGCACCTAAGTTTGACACATGTTTTCGGCATGTATTTGATCATATAAACACGATTTCAATCAAATTAATTCGACTTTATGCATTGTTATTGAAAAAATTGAAATTTCATTTAATAAATAAAATAAATTTAATTTTTGCAATGTTCCTTATGGCTTGCACCTAAGTGTGACACATGTTTTCGGCATGCAATTGAATATATAAACACGATTTCAATCAAATTAATTCGACTTTATGCATTGTTATTGCAAAAATTGAAATTTCATTTAATAAATAAAATAAATTTAATCTTTGCAATGATCCTTATAGCTTGCACCTAAGAGCGACACATGTTTTCGGCATGCATTTGATCATATAAACACGATTTCAATCAAATTAATTCGACTTTATTCATTGTTATTGAAAAAATTGAAATTTCATTTAATATATAAAATAAATTTAATTTTTGCAATGTTCCTTATGGCTTGCACCTAAGTGTGACACATGTTTTCGGCATGCATTTGATCATATTAACACGATTTCAATCAAAGTTATTCGACTTTAAGCGTTGTTTTTGAAAAAATTGAATTTTCATTTAATAAATAAAATAAATTTAATTTTTGCAATAATCCTAACAGCTTGCACCTAAGTGCGACACATGTTTTCGGCATGCATTTGATCATATAAACACGATTTCAATCAAATTAATTCGACTTTATGCATTGTTATTGAAAAAATTGAAATTTCATTTAATAAATAAAATAAATTTAATTTTTGCAATGATCCTAATATCTTGCACCTAAGTGCGACAAATGTTTTCGGCATGCAATTGAATATATAAACACGATTTCAATCAAATTAATTCGACTTTATGCATTGTTATTGCAAAAATTGAAATTTCATTTAATAAATAAAATAAATTTAATTTTTGCAATGATCCTAATGGCTTGCAGCTAAGTGTGACACATGTTTTCGGCATGCATTTAATTATATAAACACGATTTCAATCAAATTAATTCGACTGTAAGCATTGTTTTTGAAAAAATTGAAATTTCATTTAATAAATAAAATAAATTTAATTTTTGCAATGATCCTTGCTTGCACCTTAGTGCGACATATGTTTTCGGCATGCATTTGATTATTTAAACACGATTTCAATCAATATAATTCGACTTTATGCATTGTTATTGAAAAAATAGAAATTTCATTTAATAAATAAAATAAATTTAATTTTTGCAATGATCCTAACAGCTTGCTCCTAAGTGCAACAAATGTTTTCGGCATGCTTTTGATCATATAAACACGATTTCAATCAAATAAATGCGACTTTATGCATTGTGATTGAAAGAATTGAAATTTCATTTAATAAATAAAATAAATGTAATTTTTGCAATGATCCAAATAGCTTGCACCAAAGTGTGACACATGTATTCGGCATGCATTTGATTATATAAACACGATTTCAATCAAATATATCCGACTTTATGCATTGTTATTGAAAAAATAGAAATTTCATTTAATAAATAAAATATATTTAATTTTTGCAATGATCCTAACAGCTTGCACCCAGGTGCGACACATGTTTTCGGCATGCATTTGATCATATAAACACGATTTCAATCAAATTAATTCGACTTTATGCATTGTTTTTGAAAAAATTGAAATTCCTTTTAATAAATAAAATAAATTTAATTTTTGCAATGATCCTAATAGCTTGCACCTTAGTGCGACACATGTTTTCGGCATGCATTTGATTATTTAAACACGATTTCAATCAATATAATTCGACTTTATGCATTGTTATTGAAAAAATAGAAATTTCATTTAATAAATAAAATAAATTTAATTTTTGCAATGATCCTAACAGCTTGCACCTTAGTGCGACACATGTTTTCGGCATGCATTTGATCATATAAACACGATTTCAATCAATATAATTCGACTTTATGCATTATTATTGAAAAAATTGAAATTTCATTTAATAACTAAAATAAATTTAATTTTTGCAATGATCCTAATAGCTTGCACCTTAGTGCGACACATGTTTTCGGCATGCATTTGATCATATAAACACGATTTCAATCAAATTAATTCGACTTTATGCATTGTTTTTGAAAAAATTGAAATTCCTTTTAATAAATAAAATAAATTTAATTTTTGCAATGATCCTAATAGCTTGCACCTTAGTGCGACACATGTTTCCGGCATGCATTTGATCATATAAACACGATTTCAATCAAATTAATTCGGCTTTATGCATTGTTATTGAAAAAATTGAAATTTCATTTAATAACTAAAATAAATTTAATTTTTGCAATGATCCTAATAGCTTGCACCTTAGTGCGACACATGTTTCCGGCATGCATTTGATCATATATACTAGATTTCAATCAAATATATTCGACTTTATGCATTGTTATTGAAAAAATTGAAATTTCATTTAATAAATAAAATAAATTTAATTTTTGCAATGATCCTAATATCTTGCACCTAAGTGCTACACATGTTTTTGGCGTGCATTTGATCATTTAAACTTGATTTCAATCAAATAAATATGTCCGACTGTATGCATTGTTATTGAAAAAATAGAAATTTCGTTTAATAAATAAAATAAATTTAATTTTTGCAATGATCCTTACAGCTTGCAGCTAAGTGCGACACATGTTTTCAGCATGCATTTAATCATATAAACACGATTTCAATCAAATTAATACGACTTTATGCATTGTCATTGAAAAAATTGAAATTTCATTTAATAAATTAAATAAATTTAATTTTTGCAATGATCCTTATGGCTTGCACCTAAGTGGACACCTGTTTTAGGCATGCATTTGATCATTTAAACTTTATTTTAATCAAATAAATTCGACTTTAGGCATTGTTTTTGAAAAAATTGAAATTTCATTTAATAAATAAAATAAATTTAATTTTTGCAATGATCCTTATAGCTTGCACCTAAGTGCGACCCATGTTTTCGGCATGCATTTGATCATATTCACACGATTTTAATCAAATTAATTCGACTTTATGCATTGTTATTGAAAAAATTGAAATTTCATTTAATAAATAAAATAAATTTAATTTTTGCAATGATCCTTACAGCTTGCACCTAAGTGCGACACATGTTTTCGGCATGCATTTGATCATATAAATACCATTTCAATCAAATTAATTCGACTTTATGCATTGTTATTGAAAAAATTGAAATTTCATTTAATAAATAAAATAAATTTAATTTTTGCAATGATCCTTATGGCTTGCACCTAAGTGTGACACATGTTTTAGGCATGCATTTGATCATTTAAACTTGATTTTAATCAAATTAATTCGACTTTATGCATTGTTATTGAAAAAATTGAAATTTTATTTAATAAATTAAATAAATTTAATTTTTGCAATGATCCTTATGGCTTGCACCTAAGTGTGGCACATGTTTTTGGCATGCATTTGATCATATAAACACGATTTCAATCAAATAAATTCGACTTTATGCATTGTCATTGAAAAAATCTAAATTTCATTTAATAAATAAAATAAATTTAATTTTTGCAATGATCCTAATATCTTGCACCTAAGTGTGACACATGTTTTCGTCATGCATTTGATCATATAAACACGATTTCAATCAAATATATCCGACTGTATGCATTGTTATTGAAAAAATAGAAATTTCGTTTAATAAATAAAATAAATTTAATTTTTGCAATGATCCTAACAGCTTGTACCTAAGTGCAACCTATGTTTTAGGCATGAATTTGATCATTTAAATACGATTTTAATTAAATAAATTCGACTTTCTGCATTGTTATTGAAAAAATTGAAATTCCATTTAATAAATAAAATAAATTTAATTTTTGCAATGATCCTAAAAGCTTGCACCTAAGTGCGACAAATGTTTTCGGCATGCAATTGAACATATAAACACGATTTCAATCAAATTAATTCGACTTTATGTATTGTTATTGAAAAAATTGAAATTTAATTTAATAAATAAAATAAATTTAATTTTTGCAATGATCCTAATATCTTCCACCTAAGTGTGACACATGTATTCGGCATGTATTTGATCATATAAACACGATTTCAATCAAATTAATTCGACTTTAAGCATTGTTTTTGAAAAAATTGAAATTTCATTTAATAAATAATATAAATTTAATTTTTGCAATGATCCTAATAGCTTGCACCCAGGTGCGACACATGTTTCCGGCATGCATTTGATCATATAAACACGATTTCAATCAAATATATCCGACTTTATGCATTGTTATTGAAAAAATTGAAATTTCATTTAATAAATAAAATAAATTTAATTTTTGCAATGATCCTAATAGCTTGCACCTTAGTGCGACACATGTTTCCGGCATGCATTTGATCATATAAACACGATTTCAATCAAATATATCCGACTTTATGCATTGTTATTGAAAAAATTGAAATTTCATTTAATAAATAAAATAAATTTAATTTTTGCAATGATCCTAATAGCTTGCACCTTAGTGCGACACATGTTTCCGGCATGCATTTGATCATATAAACACGATTTCAATCAAATTAATTTGACTTTATGCATTGTTTTTGAAAAAATTGAAATTCCTTTTAATAAATAAAATAAATTTAATTTTTGCAATGATCCTAATAGCTTGCACCCAAGTGCGACACATGTTTTGGGCATGCATTTGATCATTTAAACTTGATTTCAAATAACTAAATTCGACTTTATGCATTGTGATTGAAAGAATTGAAATTTCATTTAATAAATAAAATAAATGTAATTTTTGCAATGATCCTAACAGCTTGCACCCAGGTACGACACATGTCTTCGGCATGCATTTGATCATATAAACGCGATTTGAATCAAACTAATTCGACTTTATGCATTGTTTTTGAAAAAATTAAAATTCCTTTTAATAAATAAAATAAATTTAATTTTTGCAATGATCCTAATAGCTTGCACCTAAGTGCGACACATGTTTTCGGCATGCATTTGATCATATAAACACGATTTCAATCAAATTAATTCGACTTTATGCATTGTTATTGAAAAAATTGAAATTTCATTTAATAAATAAAATAAATTTAATTTTTGCAATGATCCTTATGGCTTGCACCTAAGTGTGACACATGTTTTTGGCATATAATTGATCATATAAACACGATTTCAATCAAATTAATTCGACTTAAATCATTGTTTTTGAAAAAATTGAAATTTCATTTAATAAATAAAAAAAATTAATTTTTGCAATGATCCTTATATCTTGCACCTAAGTGTGACACATGTTTTCGGCATGCATTTGATCATATAAACACGATTTCAATCAAATATATCCGACTGTATGCATTGTTATTGAAAAAATAGAAATTTCATTTAATAAATAAAATAAATTTAATTTTTGCAATGATCCTAACAGCGTGCACCCAGGTGCGACACATGTTTTCGGCATGCATTTGATCATATAAACGCGATTTGAATCAAACTAATTCGACTTTATGCATTGTTTTTGAAAAATTGAAATTCCTTTTAATAAATAAAATAAATTTAATTTTTGCAATGATCTTAATAGCTTGCACCTAAGTGCGACACTTGTTTGCGGCATGCATTTGATCATATAAACACGATTTCAATCAAATTAATTCGACTTTATGCATTGTTTTTAAAAAAATTGAAATTCCTTTTAATAAATAAAATAAATTTAATTTTTGCAATGATCCTAATAGCTTGCACCTAAGTGCGACACATGTTTTGGGCATGCATTTGATCATTTAAACTTGATTTCAAATAAATAAATTCGACTTTATGCATTGTGATTGAAAGAATTGAAATTTCATTTAATAAATAAAATAAATTTAATTTTTGCAATGATCCTTATAGCTTCCACCTAAGTGTGGCACATGTTTTTGGCATTCATTTGATTTTTTAAACATGATTTCAATCAAATAAATCTGACTTTATGCATTGTTATTGAAAAAATTGAAATTTCATTTAATAAATTAAATAAATTTAATTTTTGCAATGATCCTTATAGCTTGCACCTAAGTGGACACATGTTTTAGGCATGCATTTGATCATTTAAACTTGATTTTAATCAAATAAATTCGACTTTAGGCATTGTTTTTGAAAAAATTGAAATTTCATTTAATAAATAAAATAAATTTAATTTTTGCAATGATCCTTATAGCTTGCACCTAAGTGCGACCCATGTTTTCGGCATGCATTTGATCATATTAACACGATTTCAATCAAATTAATTCGACTTTATGCATTGTTATTGAAAAAATTGAAATTTCATTTAATAAATAAAATAAATTTAATTTTTGCAATGATCCTTATAGCTTGCACCTAAGTGCGACACATTTTTTCGGCATGCATTTGATCATATAAATACGATTTCAATCAAATTAATTCGACTTTATGCATTGTTATTGAAAAAATTGAAATTTCATTTAATAAATAAAATAAATTTAATTTTTGCAATGATCCTTATGGCTTGCACCTAAGTGTGACACATGTTTTAGGCATGCATTTGATCATTTAAACTTGATTTTAATCAAATTAATTCGACTTTATGCATTGTTATTGAAAAAATTGAAATTTTATTTAATAAATTAAATAAATTTAATTTTTGCAATGATCCTTATGGCTTGCACCTAAGTGTGGCACATGTTTTTGGCATGAATTTGATCATATAAACACGATTTCAATCAAATAAATTCGACTTTATGCATTGTCATTGAAAAAATCTAAATTTCATTTAATAAATAAAATAAATTAAATTTTTGCAATGATCCTAATATCTTGCACCTAAGTGTGACACATGTTTTTGTCATGCATTTGATCATATAAACACGATTTCAATCAAATATATCCGACTGTATGCATTGTTATTGAAAAAATAGAAATTTCGTTTAATAAATAAAATAAATTTAATTTTTGCAATGATCCTAACAGCTTACCTATGTTTTAGGCATGAATTTGATCATTTAAATACGATTTTAATCAAATAAATTCGACTTTATGCATTGTTTTTGAAAAAATTGAAATTTCATTTAATAACTAAAATAAATTTAATTTTTGCAATGATCCTAACAGCTTGCACCCAGGTGCGACACATGTTTTCGGCATGCATTTGATCATATAAACACGATTTCAATCAAATTAATTCGACTTTATGCATTGTTTTTGAAAAAATTGAAATTCCTTTTAATAAATAAAATAAATTTAATTTTTGCAATGATCCTAATAGCTTGCACCTAAGTGCGACACATGTTTTGGGCATGCATTTGATCATTTAAACTTGATTTCAAATAAATAAATTCGACTTTATGCATTGTGATTGAAAGAATTGAAATTTCATTTAATAAATAAAATAAATTTAATTTTTGCAATGATCCTAATAGCTTGCACCAAAGTGTGACACATGTATTCGGCATGCATTTGAATATATAAACACGATTTCAATCAAATATATCCGACTTTATGCATTGTTATTGAAAAAATAGAAATTTCATTTAATAAATAAATAAATTTAATTTTTGCAAAGATCCTAACAGCTTGCACCTTAGTGCGACACATGTTTTCGGCATGCATTTGATCATATAAACACGATTTTAATCAATATAATTCGACTTTATGCATTGTTATTGAAAAAATTGAAATTCCTTTTAATAAATAAAATAAATTTAATTTTTGCAATGATCCTAATAGCTTGCACCTTAGTGCGACACATGTTTTCGGCATGCATTTGATCATATAAACACGATTTCAATCAATATAATTTGACTTTATGCATTGTTATTGAAAAAATTGAAATTTCATTTAATAAATAAAATAAATTTAATTTTTGCAATGATCCTAACAGCTTGCACCTTAGTGCGACACATGTTTTCGGCATGCATTTGATCATATAAACACGATTTTAATCAATATAATTCGACTTTATGCATTGTTATTGAAAAAATTGAAATTTCATTTAATAAATAAAATAAATTTAATTTTTGCCATGATCCTAATAGCTTGCACCTAAGTGCGACACATGTTTTGGGCATGCATTTGATCATTTAAACTTGATTTCAAATAAATAAATTCGACTTTATGCATTGTGATTGAAAGAATTGAAATTTCATTTAATAAATAAAATAAATGTAATTTTTGCAATGATCCTAACAGCTTGCACCCAGGTACGACACATGTTTTCGGCATGCATTTGATCATATAAACGCGATTTGAATCAAACTACGTCGACTTTATGCATTGTTTTTGAAAAAATTGAAATTCCTTTTAATAAATAAAATAAATTTAATTTTTGCAATGATCCTAATAGCTTGCACCTAAGTGCGACACATGTTTTCGGCATGCATTTGATCATATAAACACGATTTCAATCAAATTAATTCGACTTTATGCATTGTTATTGAAAAAATTGAAATTTCATTTAATAAATAAAATAAATTTAATTTTTGCAATGATCCTTATGGCTTGCACCTAAGTGTGACACATGTTTTTGGCATGCAATTGATCATATAAACACGATTTCAATCAAATTAATTCGACTTAAATCATTGTTTTTGAAAAAATTGAAATTTCTTTAATAAATAAAAAAAATTAATTTTTGCAATGATCCTTATATCTTGCACCTAAGTGTGACACATGTTTTCGGCATGCATTTGATCATATAAACACGATTTCAATCAAAGTAATTCGACTTTAAGCATTGTTTTTGAAAAAATTGAAATTTCATTTAATAAATAAAATAAATTTAATTTTTGCAATGATCCTAACAGCTTGCACCTAAGTGCGACATATGTTTTCGGCATGCATTTGATCATATAAACACGATTTTAATCAAATTAATTCGACTTTATGCATTGTTATTGAAAAAATTGAAATTTCATTTAATAAATAAAATAAATTTAATTTTTGCAATGATCCTTACAGCTTGCAGCTAAGTGCGACACATGTTTTCAGCATGCATTTAATCATATAAACACGATTTCAATCAAATTAATTCGACTTTATGCATTGTTATTGAAAAAATTGAAATTTCATTTAATAAATAAAATAAATTTAATTTTTGCAATGATCCTTATGGCTTGCACCTAAGTGTGACATATGTTTTAGGCATGCATTTGATCATTTAAACTTGATTTTAATCAAATAAATTCGACTTTAGGCATTGTTTTTGAAAAAATTGAAATTTCATTTAATAAATAAAATAAATTTAATTTTTGCAATG